>OZ023163.1:2362405-2443122 GCA_963678695.2 Diplodus puntazzo | reverse complement strand
AAAGACTAAAAATCTTCTCAATGACATACAAAATAAATAAACATAAAAACTCCACAAAACTTCACAAATACACAAAAAACTTCCATAAATTGTGACAAAACCTCCACAATAACACACAAAACCTCCACAATGACACACAAAACCTCCACAATAACACACAAAACCTCCACAATGACACAAAAACCCTCCACAATAACACACAAAACCTCCACAAATACACACAACCTCCACAATAACACACAAAACCTCCACAAATACACAAAACCTCCACAATGACACAAAAAAAACCCACAATGACACAAAAACCCTCCATAATAACACACAAAACCTCCACAATTACACACAAAACTTCAACAAATACACACAAAACCTTCACAATGACACAAAAACCCCCACAATGACACAAAAACCCTCCACAAATATACGCAAAACCTCCATAATGACACACTTAATCTCTACAACCTCTACAAATTCACAAAAAACGTCCACAAATAGACACAAAAACCTGCACAAAGAGGCGTGAAACTACCACTGCTCTTCTTTCTCATCTTGCAGGTAACGGACGGTTGAAAGGACGAATCACCAAGACAACAAGACGAGCCAAACAATGGAGACGAGCCGCCACAGGAGCCTGAAGGGAAAGTGTGAGTATCTTTCACCTGTACTTTACGAGGGAGATCAAACATGGCTGATATATCTGCAGAGTGCTGATGGTCACTGTTGGTTTCTCCAGAACAAGAGCAGCCTGGAGCTGAAAGTGTGGGCAGAGGAAGTTTTGTGGACTGACATGTTGTCTGGTTGGTGCTCGGCCCAGGACAGGAAGGCTCTGCAGCGGGTGATCCATCCATCAACAGAGCGTCAGTGACAGAGGAGAGGTGAGGTGTCTGCTCAGAGCTCAGAGAATACTGAAAAGACTAACAGAACCAGAAGTAACCGCTGACGTAGCTTCTGTCCTCAGACTGTGAGACTCCTGAACATCCTCAACAACTTAGACTGCTTTGGTTTCTTTCCGTCTGTGATGAAGCATTAAATGAGTCAAACTGATTTTACAAGCTTGGTGTTTTCAATCAGGAGCAGGAGGTATTTTCTTTAATTAAGCAAACTCACAAACATTCTTTCATTCATTAAGGCTGAAACTCCTCAAATATTATTGTTCCCATCTTTGTTTTTAATAAGTATTTTGTAGTTAATGAGTACGACTGAGGGTTTTGTCTCTATCACAGACAGACCACAAGTGTCACGGAACATAGTAATAAAGCATTTAACTAATTGTGCAATAAATATAGGCATTAATAAAATAAAATGTTTGTCTAAAATAGACTTAATTACAAAGTTTTTTAATGTTATAATAAATGTGTCATTATTTCATGTTTTAATGTGTAATAAAATTAGGAATTATAAAAGAAAATGTTAATCCATCGATAAATAGTTCAAATTAAAAAGGTTTAAAATATTCATTTTTTAAATTGCAGAAGACAAATAAATAGCTGGATTCACAAACTGAATTAAGACATTTTACTTTTTAAAACAAACATGTTATTATTTGTGATATATATTTATATAAAGCAGTTAGAACGACCTCGTGTCTGAATGGTGCTACTGTAAATCAGTAAACTTGCCTCAGGTGAGGTTTTATTTGTATCTTTTAAAAACTGATTAATTACGAATATAATAAAGAAAAAACTGGACCTGGAATTGATCCAAAAAGCTTTTTTTCAGAGAGTTTACAGGTTCTGCCTCAGCTCGCACCACTAACTGTCAGAGCCGAGTACTGACACTAAAACAAGCTTATAAAGACGTCTGAGTCATTTAACCGTCATGTGTTTACAGACAGGTTTGCATGTTAGCTAACGTGTGTGTCTGTTGGGGAGTGTTAGCATGACGCTATTATTCTGCTCTGTAATGTTAGCTTGTTAATACTAGCATCGTCACAGCTGAATATCTGAGTACAGCACAGTTAGCTGACAGGCTCCATGTTGTGTTAGTAATGTCTCAGTATGTTGGTATGTCAGCATCTAGAAGGTCATTCTGAGCAGCTAAAGTAGTTTAACACACAATATGCAGCCTCAGTGTAGCTGCACAGAATGTATTCAGTGTGTTTGTCTCAGTCCTGGTTTAATATGTTATTTAAATCACTGCACTGACTCCATGTGTGTCAAAAGATAGATTTAAAATCATATTAATAGTGTGTAAAGCACTAAATGTTCTCAGGATTTAATACATTTGGTTTAACCTTGAGAAACATATTTATTGAATCAGATTATAGTAGATTTTACAGTGCAGAGTGATGTGAGACTCCTGAAGTGATGTCATGTACATGGTTACAGACTGCTATATCATTCTTTACTATGAAATTACAATCCTGTAAGAAATCCCCTTTTTGCTAGATGTGTCTGTAATCAGATTCCATCTTCTTTTATTCTGTTAGGATCAGAACGTATATTTATATATGTATGTTATTATATGTCACTCAGTATTTATGTCCTGACTCTTAGCTTTATATATATTTATTTCTACTACATGCTTTAATTTACAAGTCCTGGACTCATGGAAAATTGCTTTGAAACGCAACTTCTCCCCACACACGTGTAGTATTAAATAACTATCCCTTGAATACACTGCCCTGCATGTTTTAGATGTTTCCTGCTCCAATACACCTGATTGAAATTATCAGCCAATCACTAAGCTCTGCAGAAGCCTGACGAGGAGGCATTCATTTGAATCAGGTGTGTTGGAGCAGGAAACATCTAAAACATGCAGGGCAGTGTTCCCCGAGGAACAGGCTTGAAAAACACTGATTTAATATATGTTTGTCAGTATCCCATCTCTGTCTGCGGCCTCTAGTGGCAGCAACCCACAACACCTCAGTGTGTATCCTGATGGCCTGATCATAATAATTGTTATTTTTAGTAAAATAAGGTGATTTTTTAAAGATACAGACAATAAAACATATTTGAGTTCTATTGAAATCTTAAAACTTAAAAATCAGAAATTTCAAATGTACTTTTTTTGTTTTTTATTTGTTTAGTTTTTTATGTACGTTATCTTTATTGTATTATTTATGTGTTGGTATTGTGGAGTTCTGCAGTGTATGACAGAAAATTGTGTGGAGCATTTTTTTTATTAGTATTCATTGTATAGCATGTACATTTGGAATTGTTTAAATAAAGTTGTTTAACAAAAAATATTAAATACTTAAATAAGATCTGGGCCTGATTCTATCACTGAACATATTAAAGTATTGAAGAAAGTACAAAATTTAGTAGAAGAAACATCAGAAGATCAGTGAAGTCGGTAGAATTCATCTGCTGAGCACCACGGATGTCTGAACCAAATTTCACAGACGAGATATTTCAGTCCAACAGACCGAAATCACACCACCATGGCTGAAAATACTAAACATCAGTGGACTCCCACCAGGGTTGACTCGAGATGTTCTGGAGCCTTAAGTACAATTTCGTGAGACAGATGTCGTCTTCCCGTTGGTACACGTGTGAGCCGTGTGCCGTGCTCATTAGTATTTCCTTCGCATCCTCTCAGCAGTTGGTCACTGCATTGAAGAACCTCTGAGACTGGAAGTTGTTGAGGGAGGGGTGGATGGAGGAAAAACACACTGCAGCATCCTCAAGGTCATGTTACACCACCTCCATCGACGGATTTTCTGGGTTTATAAGAAAACTTTCAAGCTGTGCATCAGTGATTTCCTCCATATAAGAGTTACTTTAATGCTTTACTGCTTCAGGAGGACAGAGCAACATTTTTATTGTGTTGTCTCTTTGACCTTACCGAGACATTTAGACTGCTCTTCACTGTGACTGTGAATTTCAATTCGGGTGAAGAAAATGACCATAAAATTCTGTCTGATACAAAACCACTTAGTTATACACACAAGGTGTAAATGTAATGTAGGTGAAACTTGAAGGAGTTCTGGTTCAAAGGGTAAGGTTGGCCATATTCTCTGTTGTTCTTCCTGACAAAACTAACAATAAACAAACCAACTAATAAAATCAAGTGTGTGTCCACACTGATGTATCTTCGTCCTCCGTGCCATAGAGCTCCATTTTTTTCTTATAATTACTCGCAAAGACCGCAAAAGGCCGAGTCCTTCGAAGGATGCAGACCCTGAACTGAGACACAGCAAATACGACAAAGTAGACAAGCCGTATTCATTGTTTGTCTACTGAATTTACTAAATGTATCATAAAAATGGTCATTTTTGTTGTTGTGCCTGAGCTGAATGATTACTTCAATCAATACTGATTTGTTGGTCAGTTTTACTTAATTTAATTCAAACTGTTGACTGACTGTAGAACTTAAGATCAATCAGCAAATGTTATGTACATACTGTAGGTGTAAGATATAATTATTACACAATATACAGGTATGTTGTGTAATTATCTCACACCATGTTGGACTTTGAAGCAACAAACTGTCACATCCTGGAGAAAGATTATTGATTGTTAATTGTCGCCAACCAGAACCAACCAAAGCATCTGAGTATCAACTATCTTTCTCCAGTAAAGTTACATGTTCTTGCTTTAACTGGTAAACAAATGGAAACATCATTAAAAAGTGTGATTATGTTAGATTAATCAAAATCCATAAATATGTCTGATAATTTATTATCCATTGAAAATTGAGCACTTCTTACTGGTTCTTTATCTTTTGCAGGAGTTTTCAGCCAGTCTCTGTTGTGTTTGTCGACAGTTTCCTCATGTGGAGACGGCTCAGACCCGAGTGTGAGGCTGACAGTTATCTCCATGACAACAGAAGACGTGCACGTACCTAGAGGTCAAAATTAGTAACAGATATGAAAATAACAAACAAGTAATTAACAGTAGCACGTTCATCTATGAATATTTATTAGGTGACTTGAAAAGGAATACAGTGATGGTCAAGGTGGTGAAAATGAAAAGTAGGGTTAGGGTTTTTTTTTTTTTTGCAGGTTCAGATTCTGAGTTTTTACACTTAACATCTGGGAAATGATCATTTTATAATACTGCCCTTAAATAAGTCCCACCTGTATCCAAGCACCGCTTTACTCTACTTCACCTCAAACTTGTGCACAAGTGTACAAATGTTTGGTTCATACGTCAGTAGCAGTTTGCAGAGGTTGTAATGATCACAGCATGCACAGAAAGATAAGCCCCGTCAGTCGTAGCTCCGGGTGGTGTCACAGACCCTTCAGCAGCAGTACGTAGCCCTTAACAGTGAGGTAATAACGGTAAACAAAGGCTTTGATTTAAAAAAAGCCGTTTCACATGAAATATTAAACATTAGAAAAATTAACAAGCAATGAGCAGTTTTTGCTTCAAAGGTGACGTCATGTTGGGACATTTAACCAGAACACAGAGAAATTACAAACTTTCCACAACTGAAATAACTCAGCTTGATATCTTTTTACATAACAACGATGGCTTTCATACTTTTGTGTTAGATTTTTTGCAGTCAGGTGTAGCCAGAGCTCTTAAAGGTGATTTAGCACTTGTTCATATCAAGCTAATAACATGAAACTACAAAACACTTTGATTTGATCACTTTGTTGTGAACTTTTTTTTGCCTCCAGTAACTATAACAGCATTATTACAGAAAGAACGAGGTGTGAACATCTGCAGCCTCTCGGTCATTTAAGGTGCTTCATACACATTTTACAACAATTACAACAAAAAGAAAGTGTTCTCACTGCAGCGAGGAAAACGAAAAGTTGTTGATTTGATTGTTTTTATAAAGGTGGCGTGTTTGACTTTGCTAGCAGCAATATTACAATAAGCACTGACAGGCGTGTGTTGTATATTCAGAGTGATTACATACTGCTTGTGGTTACAGTGAACTGCATGAGTCACATTAACAGAGTTTTCACAATGAGTCACTTAGAAAAGAAGGAAGTGGGGGCAGGACGATGAGGACGAAAATGAAAAATAACAAGATTTTCCCAAAAAACAAAGCTGCAGCCGTCCTCTGTCCTCAGCTCCACAGAGAGGAGTCCAGTCTGATCCAAACGTCAGAGCCTGATGCCTCCAATGTTCCAGCACAGGCCCAACATTACACAGGTATGACGGCCCACCTGCAGGTGATAAAACAGTGGATAGAGCTTTGATTCATGAAAGACTTTTAAATCCACTTGAACAAGAAACGCGAGCAAACACGCTGGTGTATTTCTCCCAGAGAAGGTCAGCAGGTCACGGTTAAGTCCCAGAGTGAGTGTCGGGAGGTCGCTGCTGCAACGTCTCGTCGACGGTGACCACCACCTCCTCCGGCCTGCTGGGGCTCAGGCAGTTGGTGTGGTTCAGGGATATGTAGCTCATGTCCACCGGCTGAGGCCTCTCGCTCAGCTCGCTCATCTCGTTCATGTTGTTGGTGATGCAGTTAACCTCGGTCTTGTTGCGGTTGTTAAGTCGACGGGAGCTGTACACCCACTCTGCAGGGAGACAAAGTGATAACAGTGCTGTTACTCTGGAGGTCAGTGCTGATGGAGACGCTAATGAAGGCATTTCTTTCTGTGGTTCTTTCTCTTCCAAGGTTGATCAATCTCTCCTGAACCTCAATGACATTTGTACAGACTGTTACACAGCAAGTTTACCGTGCTAGTTTATAACCTGACTTTCATATCAGGAGGTGGAGGGGACGGTGGTGGAGTCACAGGCAACAAGGCTGCCAAGCCAGCGACCGCAGTTCAAGTCTATGTTTCAGGATTCATAAGTGTGAAACTGCTGGATGTTTCTAAGGAGCCTCCCAGAAATCTCCAGCTGTGTTTGTGGAGACCAACACTGTTATTTTAAGCCAAAACATGACATTTTCAGAACCTTAACCAAGTGGAATCTGTGCCCCAGAACATGATGGTGGTGATTGGGTTCACTCATTTATCTCAGCTTGTCATCTTCTGCACCTCTTAAAGTCTCTCCATCGCCTCCAGTTCATAGCAGCACGGCTCTCCACTGGTTTTAAAAAATGTGATCATTTCACTACTTTTTAGTGTCTTTACATTGTCTTCACGTGCCTTTGAGAATAGTTTTTAATACTTTAAATCACTGTCTGGATTCCCTGATACCTCTGGAGCTGTTCTTTTCAACTTTTGGACAAATGCACGACCGAAGATCCTCAACAAAACTCCCCACGGCTGATTCAAAGTCGAGACTAAAAGCTAAAGGTTAATAATAAATTAAATTATTTGCTGTATTTTAATTGTACTTATTTTCATCACCATGTTTTATTCATTCTGTTGTCTTTACATTTTTAAAATCTTTACAATTCTTACTTTCACTGATTTGCTTTGTTTTACGTAACTGTTCTTAAAACAGTTTTATACATTAAGACATTATTTATTTTCCTCTTTTCCTGTTTCCTTCCTTTTCTAAAAGTATTTCACTTTCTTTCTCCTCTCTATCTTTCTCTTGCCCCCCTTTCCTTTTCCCTTTTTTTAATAAAATCTATTTATTTCTCAGGAACCACAATTATTTTCTTTATTTTTTCAGTTCAACAGTTCGAAACCTTCACACGAAGCTATTACTGATTAATATTTGGCAATATTCCATTGGAGACTTTCTAAAATGATGAATCTTTTATTAAAATAATTCAGTCTGAAATAGTTGCTGATGAGCTTTCTGTCAGTCGATGGATCAGTAAATTGCCTGACTTAGCTTTAGATTGTGTTTTAGCTTCTTGACACTTTTCATCTGCAGTCCCTGAGCAGGTAAACACAAATACTGCAAAATATTGTTCTTCTTTCTGTCTTATTGGTCTAAAAACCTGAAAATCCTCAAAACTCAAATGCAAAGAGTCTTTTTACCTCAGTCTCTTCACAAACTTTTACTGCTAAAAAGGTTTTTTATGGGCGGAGCGGCATCACAGAGGAACTGAGTGCTGGAACATTCACGTTCACGTTGGCAATAAACAAGCAAGCTGAATGTTTAGAATGTGCAAAGAACAAGGCAGCAAACTTCATCTGACAGAAAGTTATGATGGGTTCAGCCTCTGTAATTCCATTAGAGGCAAAGCACCATAAAATTGTTTCTGGGTGAAGTCTCTGCCGCGCCGCAGCCCCGTCATGTGTGGTGGAGCCTGTTTGAATTGGGACACATCAATCATTGTTCTGTCAGATGAGGAGCTGAGATTGAGGCCGACAGTCGACAATGTGGAGAACAGAGGGACGGCAGAACGAGCGGGATTCCTCAGACCCACACAGCTGATACATGACCACCATTTGGACCCGGGGATCCCGTGTTTGTCTCCTCACTCACATGGTTTCAGGTCTCTGAACGTCAAATGCTTCTTTTCCTGCATTCTGGTGATTCTTTGAGCACAAATCTGTGCCTTTATAGTAGGAATGTCTGTATTCATGTTAAAGAAATCACAACGGCAGGTGAATTCATCGCAGGAAGTCTCTCAGGCAAGCAGCCCGTCAAAATAAATGTCCTCTGCTTCATTCATGTTTTGACTTGGGGGGACGATGGACAGTGCACATTCTCAAGTTCAACATGATGCAGTCAGTTTGACAATCAGTTTGCAAACTACAGTTTTTTTCATTCTAAAATAATCTATATCTTAATTCACAGTTAATTTAGTCTTAAACTGATACTAGAACTGAACATCAGTCCAACAATTGATAGTAAAGCAACAGTTATTTTTTCAGTAAAGATGCAAATAGATCAAAATAAAAACACCAGAAAGCATCAGCTGTGCATACGGAAATATAAACTTGACTTCATATGGAATTATAATCAACTATTCGTGATGATTACCGCACACCACAACTATTGCAATCATTGCATATTGGCAGTCAACAGTTGACCCAGATTATCTAAAACTATTTTAAGGGAGGTAAAACTGAAAGTAAGCACACATGATTCCTCATTGCACAGGAAAACTTAGTGTACATGTTCGCAGATTTGGTGACTGGGGTTTTCATTTCTGACAGAAATGAGAACTGGAAAATAATCCAATTTATCCTTTCACATCAGTTTATAAATCTGTAGCCTCCTGTATGTGATTTCTGGTGTGATGTGTTTCCACACGTGAGAATCAGGGGCGTTGCCAGACACTTTTTACCGGGGCACATGCCCCGGTAAAAACATGCGCTGTGCCCCCCTGTAGAATTCCAGATGAAATTTCACATTGAGTCTATTTTTCATCACAGACAGTTTATGATCACAGAATGGAGTAGTTGACAGCTCCTGTGACAGGTGAAAGCAGGAGAAGATGCAGGTGGACAGTCTGAGGGAATAGATTCCATAGAAACAGATATATCTGTTGAGGAGGACACTGGTCAGACGCAAGACTGAGACGGGGGGGCTGTGCCCCTGTAAAACTGCAGGCTTAGCAACACCCCTGGTGATAATCCCAATCTACATGTCTAAAAAGCCAAACAAATGAGTGAACATGCAAAAAAAAGACAACATGAGAAAATATTGAATTAACAGGGGAAAATGTAAAGCATCTATTTGTTCCAGACCACATTTCCTGTACATTATCTTTGGATGCGTCTACAACAGGCTGTTCTGCTGTTTGGACGTCGCACCGTGTCAGAAGCTTCCTGCTCTGAGCAGTGACTTGACAGCGACCTCCCTCTGCTGAGAAGCCGCCACATTTACACCTCAGCCAAAAGCCTGGGAGAGCACACATTGTGTCAGCTGTGTGTTCGTGCAAATGTGTATGTGTGAGTTGTCATATAAAGGTGAGAAGGTCAGGAGAGGTGCAGGTAGACCGACAGATAAGCTCTTACTGCTGAGCAGCTATAAGGGGGTCGGCGTGTCTCTGTGGCAAAGCCAAGTGCTGCAGACTGCGACCCATGTGAGCTTTGTTTCTTTACCTGGTTCACTGGCTTCACCGCCGTCACCCTCGGCAACGATCGACCTGCCTCCACCTACATGTGATCAGCAAGAGAACAGACGTGTTAGTGACTCTGCACACAGACTCCTGTGTCCTCTGATGTGATGAAGGCGGAAACAAAAGTCATGAGAGTGAGAGGGCAGGTGTGATGATGTCACTGAGAGGAGAGAAAGCAAATAGTACTCAGTGATACAGAAACACCAGAGCAGAGCAGGCACAAAGCTTTCACAGACTCTGTGCACCGTATTAATGACACCAGTGACGATTCAAACCTGTCTGAAAGTGTTGCAGGTTTGATCCCAGCAGCTCACATCACATGAAAACCAGTATCGTTGGTTTGACTGTTGCATTACGTTTGAGGTGCACCCACGAAGAAATCCCGTCTTATTTCTTAATAAACCCAAAATTCATTGTACTGCCTTAAAATCCTCCAGAAATTATATAAAACCCCCCAAATGTTGCGTCATGATGCCAATTTTTTTTGTTGAAAGCCAAAACCCCAAATTTGGTACAACAACTGAAAAATGTGTTGTAATAATCACAAGTTTTATTGTTGCACTCCAGTTAAAGAAATGTCTGCAATCTCTTTCTATCCCACATTCGCAAATTTGTTAAAAGTTCCCAAATGTTTTTGATGATAATATCCCCAAATTTAATTTCAAAGTGCCCCCAAATCCAAACATTTGCAAAGCAGTAATGTCCCACAGACTCGTGATTACAACCTCAAAATATGTTTTATACCCAAATTCCTGAAATCTCAAACACAATACAAAACCATATAATTGTACATCCGCTCAGCGTCAAATTTCTGACCTGGTCACAAAAGAAAATGCCACAAAAGATTCACGAAATGTTACATATTTGGTTTGCAAACTGTAGTGAGATCATTCCCCAAATTATTGGTCATGATACCAGAATTTGTTGTTCAACCCCAAAATCCTCAAATGAAGCATCAAAGTCCCTCGAAACAGTTCTCATTGTCATATTTCCAATTGTTCTACCAAAAATGTAAGATTCTTAACAAATTTACAATTTTGTCATAACGTCACCAATTTTGTGGCCCTTATTCCAAAATTGGATTTAGTGTCATAAAATCCTGGAACATCCAAAATATAAAAACACCCCAGAAAGTTCAAATTTTGTGTATAATCACCAAGTGTTGAAACGTCTCTAAATCATACAACGTGGTGTCTGATGTCACAATTCCAAAATCTTGTAATCCACTTTATTGGTCATGAATTTGTTGTAGAGTGAAGAAACCTTTAAACTGTCTAAAAATGTTGATCATTGTCTCTAAAATTGTTTGTTACAAGAGTTTTTTTGTGGCGCCCCGGATGAAAACACGTGTTATAAGGAACCACAAACTTGTCGCTGTTACGTTTGTTGTCCTGAACTCAAACACAAATCATTAACCAAAAACAGAACTTTGGTGTCATGAGTCTAAAATGTTGATAATTCTAAAGATTGTGAATATTTCTTCCCGGAGACACCTGGAAATGTGTGGGTTTGATTACAAATTCAAGGACTGTGTCTTTAAAAACTTGGATCATGATAATAAAATGAATCCAGGGAGTACATTTCCATTCATTACGGGGCCCCTGGTGGTTGTGGCCCCTCTGAGGCTGCTCAGTTAACGTGCCCCTGTCCTGATCGTCGACACATTACTGAGTGAAATGTTAATTTTTGCTCTAAATCAGCTGATATGATGAGCTGAGGACCAGATCAGGTCAGGTCAGCAGTCTGAGAGGACACAGGGCCTAAAAATAGACTCATTGTTTCATTCATTATGTATCGCTCACAGGACTCTTGTGAAATAGAGAAACAGCCGACCTCCTCTCCATGTCTCACATGGACACTTGCTGATAGTGTAGCCTGTCAGGACATCTGCATCGCAAGGTCAACGTCTGATACGAGGCTGCACGGAGCTCCAGAACATCTGCAGGAGAATTACTTTATGCATTTTGTTTGGTAGAGACGATAAAATGTCATCCTACATGTTCTATTAATCAATAATACATCTGCTGCTATTTCAAGGAATCCCCAGATTACTTCATTCATCTATTAGTGATGATGTTTGTGTTTGTGTTTGTGTGTGTGTGTGTGTGTGTGTGTGTGTTTCAGGCAGATTGTTCTGTTTTAATGGACTCCAGGAGGGTTCTTGTGTGGCATCCAGGGGGCCAAATGCAAAACTGGGAAAAGATCAATTTCACTAATGTTTTACTTTAAGTTAGTCCGATGTAAAAAGTGTCTGAATGATCTAAAAAGGAATCACTGCTTATATCATTAAACCACCAAATCTTTCCTTTTGGTAATCCCAGCGGGAATTTATGCACACACACACACACACACACACACACACACACACACACACACACACACACACACACACACACACACACACTTTGAGGTCACATACCGACAAAGTCATTAACCACATCCTTGACCAGGTGTCCAACTATCGCGTACGCCACCGCCACCACCACCAGCGCCGCCATCACCAGGTACAGAACCGCTTTGGGCAGCGGGATGGAGTCTCGTGCCGGGGTCCGGTAGTCCGTGTACAGCAGGTCGCTCTCCGAGTACGAGTACTGGAAGACGTGCTCCATGCCCGAGGTATGGTTGGAGTTGAGAGGCGGGTTACTCGCGCTCATGGCGCTGTCCGGCTGCAGAGCCGTCACCATGGTGGTCGTCACATCCTCCGCTTTGTTCATGTTCACCAAGCCGCTAGTTTTATTCATCAGAGGCAAGATCTGAGAGAGGAAGTAGCTCCAGTCCTTAATGGCACTCGTGTTGCATAAAAACATTGTTCCGACCGTGTAATCACCACAGGAAGGGCTTCGGGATCACAAAGGCGCTAACAAAAAAAACGAACAAAAAATCCGCTGAAGACGCGCCGGACTCTCCAAAACTTGTCGTCCCTAAAAGTGATAAATTGAGGTTTTTATAATCCAACAGGTTCACTCAGATGTCCAAAGTCTCCGCCTGACAGGAGCCCACCAGCGCGTCTGAAAACTTACCCAGCTCTCACTGACGAAACGCTCAACGCGTCACTCATTGACGAGCTTTTACGCACGAATAAAGAAGGACTTTTACGCGTCGATTTTTTTGGTGTACGTCCAAAAAGTGAAATCAAAACGACACAGCTGCAGAGTACAACAGCCTAAAATGTCCTGCGAGAAAGGAAACGTGTCGGAAGATGTGTCCTCTCGACATGACAGGCGCGTAAAATGTTGGATGAAGGAACCAAGGGTCGGTGACTTTGCCGTGGTGATGATGAGGATGAGGAGAAGGAGGATGATGACGATGATTAGAGACGGAAAACACGACCCGGACGGTCCTGTGAGCCGGCAGGAGTCTCGACGCCTCTCCCGCTGCTCTCACAGCCGTCCGGAGCTGAAATGTGGGAATGAAGGAATGAGGGAGAGCGGAGCGGAGTGGGGACACCGGGAGGGACTTGTACGCCCTCCTGTCGACTTCACATGGACCGATGTTCTTCAGACTCTGCAGCCGGAGGTGAGTTCATGTCTTTTCTACCTCAGGCTGATGTTTCTGACCTCGCTTGGTTGATTTTGTGCTCAGGGAATGAAGAAATCCAACGATGACTGTTGATGTTGAAATGAGACCAGGTGGAGTGAGAGGAGAGAGATGGCGCTCTGTGACCTGTTCTCTCAACTGAAACCAGATACAGTGTCGACACAAAGGTTCAGACCAGACTCAGTAAAACAGATTAAACCCTCATCACGAAGGCAAATCAATAGAAAATAATAAATTAATGACATTTTTTAAACCAAAATCAATAAAGCAGAGGAAGATTGCAGCTCAGTAATTGGAATAAAGTAGTTGGAGAGGTTATAATTCAGCCCTTCAGTCACATGATTGATTATGTGAAAGTATATTGATAAAATATGAGCTATTTTTTAAATCTATTTTGCTGTAGGGAAACAAACGGAACATTAAGATAATAAATTCAACAAGTTTCCTAAAAGAAATACAAGAAAATACGGCAACCAAACAGGAAACAACAGCTGCTAATGTTTCTGCCTGTTAGTTTCGAGAACATTTGGCGGCTCATTTCTGCCTTGTTCACTTCTAACCTTCAAATTACATCACAAAAGCAAAAAGTCTCAAAAGTTTAAATTACAGGCCGACTTACTGAATACCAGCAGCAAACAGTGAAACTGATTTAAGTTTCTATTTAAGTTTTGTTCCGCACAGAAAAGCTTCAAGAAACAGATGTTTGACTGGAGACGCTTCGTGCAGCATCTCTGTGACAACAGAGCCTTAAGCTAAATGCTAACATCAGCATGCTAACATGCTCACATCAGCATGCTAACATGCTCACAGTATCAATGCCAACATGCTGAAGTTTCAGACGTAACGTTCATCATGTTCACTTCAGTTCATCATCCGAGTTTAGCATGTGAGCATGCTAACATTTGCTTATTAGTGCTAAACAGAAAGTACAGCTCAGCTTCAGGCTTAGAGATTAAAAATGATCTGCTGACGGTGCTGGACGGATAACCAAAGGTCTTACAGTTTGTCATGAGGGGAACATCAACGTCTGAGCAAAATGTCACGACGGTCTCTCCAATACGTCGGAAGACATTTCACGCAAAACCACAAATGTCAACCACCTGGTTGTGCTACAGAAAAGGGTCACGGTGAGCAGGATACACTGACAGGGAACCACGAATGTCTGGGCCAAATTATTTGCGATGTGGAAATATTTCACTGAATGAGGAAAAAACTTTGACCTGCCAGTGGCACTAAAGAGAAGTCAGGGTATCACCAAACTCATTAGGAGTTATCCTCTGGAGACGATGATTGTCTCAGATATCAGATTTTTTTTTAATGTCAATCCATTCAGGAGTCTTTGCAATGTCTCAACCAAAGCGGTGGACTGATCGAGGTCACCGCGGCTGGCACGGCCTGGATACGTGTATGTACGTGATCACCTGCACGCATAATTCATTAATTACTTGTCTTGTGATATGTTGTGTATTCGAGCAGTGTGGACAGAATAGGCGTCATTCACGTCTAATGTTGTTGTCAGGTGAGGTCTCAGAGTGATGCTTCTTAATCTCACAACAGTAGAACAATGTTGTCGTTTGCCAACCAAAAAGAAAAAAAGGATGCCGTGTCCAGTGAAACGTTAGAAAACCATCTGAACACACTTCTGTCTGCTGCCACGCAGCTCTGTGATTCTCCCTGTTACCTCTGTGGATCTGAACACTGTGTCTTTCTCCTTTCCTTCTCTGGGAAGATGAACTAGACTCAATTAAGATCACATCAGCCGTTCAAAGATCGGCTCAGAGGAAATGTATTGGACTTACTGACCCTTAAATCAATCACGGCATCCAGTGAGTCACTCTGGACGCCACCGTGGCCTTCAGAGGGTTTAGCCGTCACAGCTGAGGAGAAACTACTCTCAAGATTTTCAGCTTTGTCCGTCGACAGTCTCAAGATGGAGGTCGTCTCATTGTGGCTGTGCTTGTCCACACAAAGCTGCAATACAGAGTGAACCACGTCAAGCAGGGACATTAGCTCAACTATGAATTATGTTCATGTTCACAATGATCAGACGATGTGAATTTAATGTATCCGTCGCTGCGGGAGATTAGGTGATCGTGGCGCCTGCTGAGACTGAAGGTAATCAGGGAGGAGCCGGCAGAGACAAACCAAAAAGGTTCTTATTAAGAAATACTAAATCTGCTCTGAACCATCGTCAATAAGCAGAAGAAGCTGCTCATACTTTGACTTCTTTGTCCTTTAAACAATAAGACAGACTCAGAGTGTTCAGTTACAGGATGTTTGCTGCTGAAGTTATTTTAGTCTGATCATCCATCTGGGACTGTGACTCTGGTTTATGGAGAAATATATAAGTATATTTATAACAAAGTCCCCTGAAGAGTTTGCTAATTTGTCCCGGGGGCTTCGTGTACTTCTGGCTGCTGTGTTGCTGAGATATTTTATTTATTTATAGAAGAAAGATGAGCCTCTGTGTATATTTTTATTCATGGAACAGAATATATCATATAAGGGCTTTTACAAAAGTGCTCATGGTAAATTTAAGGGATCGTCCACAATAAGGTTGCAGTCGATCATCCCTCCAGTTCATCACTGTAACCAAGGCTGTCGTCAAGGCGACTGTGAGAGAAGTGGAGCAGGTTCAGGATGGAGACGGTCGGTACAGTCTTACTCTAAAGTATCTCTCCGGACATTTGCATAAAACGACACGTCTAAACTAATTCCTTATAATGTAGCAAAGGAACCACAGAAGAAAATATTAAATAACATTCTCTCGTTCCTCTCGAGTCAACGACGTCGTCGAGCTCGATCTCAAGTTTCCTCATTCGTTCAGTTGAATTAATTATTACATATAAATGGACAAAAATGTGTTCTTTTATTCACTTTTATTTTAGAGGAGAGAAGTAATTTGATTACATGATAACCAGACTAAACCGCTATTTCATTCAGTCTGACAGCAGAGCTGCCCCATACGTCCAAACTCTCATATCCGATGTAGATAAACTGCAAATGTAATGAATCGCTGCTTTACATCAGAGTCCTTGATTGTGATTTGATGAGCCTGATTACGAAATGACAGATGTTGTTCATTCACCACGCAACATATATCATCATAGATATAAATACAATATGTGTTTTTATAACATTTACAATTAGCTAAAGTCATTTTCACTTGACACAGAAGATGTGAAAGCAACGGTGCTGATGTGTAGTGAATATTTTGGTTTAAACACAGAATGTAATTTCTGCCACTTTGGGGTTTCTCCTCAAAAACAAAGCAAAAGCCGACCAGCTCTGTCGGAGAGTTTGGTGCAGATCCGGACCTCCTGGAGGAATAAACACCCAGAATCTCATCAGATTCTGCTCTGACCCGGAGCTGTTAACCGACGGGAGGAGAGCACAGAGATGACTTTATAACATCTGGGATTAAAAAGTGGATTTATCTTCACTTCTGTTTATCAGCCTGACTGCAGCAGTGAGCCGGAGCTGACCTCCACTGCCTGGGGTTATTAATGCTGACTGGAGCTGGAGGGGAAATGTTCTTTGCTTAATGAAGGTAACGTGACAGAGAGGAGAGAGAGAACCAGAACCAGAACCAGGAGTGCTGAGATTGAGTTTGTCACATTACCTGTAAAATTGCTAGTTCACAGCTAATGTACAGTGAAGTAATCTGGCTGTTTACGGCAGCTAAACAACGGCAGTTTTATTTTATTTAAATCACAGATGGAATCTTTAACATGAGTCAGAGTTGAAGAACTTTCCAGCGAATTTGATGGTGGGGTATAAATTATGAATTCGGGTAAGAGAGAGTTGAGTAAATCACGGGTACAAATTACTAAATCGAGAGAAGAAAATAGCTACGGTGAGCAGACAAATCAATTTCAAAGAATTATTCTCAGTTTGAGGGAACGATTTATCAGAAATGTCTCCCCCCGACACCGAGCAGGCTCTGTGTGATGAAGAGAGACACGAGGGAGACTGGAAGAGAGAAACGAGGGGTGTGGGAAGAGAAATTGGAAAAGAGCATCCTCTCTGTGTTAATCAGCCGAGATTGTGACGGCAGCGGAGGACACGCGGCCGTGATCGAGTCCTGCTGAATAACAAAGAATCTCTGTCTGTGCAGCTCGGGCTTATCTGGCTGCCTGATGAAAATTACCCCTCATACTGGACTCATATACTTTAATCAGATATGACCCAAGCCAGACAAATGCTCAATTCCACCTCTTCGCTCATCCATTCTCTCCGTCCCCTCCCTCCTCCATCCTCCATCCTGCAGGCTGAATTAAGCTCTCTTGTGTCACTCGGCGGCCCTCATCCTCACGGCCGGCCACGATGAAAAAAGTTATTTTCTCGCCCTAAAAGCACCAAGGTCACGCTCTCCCTCTCTCGTGTCAGGTCCTGATCCTCAGAAAACCCTGAGGTGAGCCGGGTCTCAGGAAGTGGATTCACTTTCAGAACACACTCTCCGTGATCATTATCCTCAAACCTTTGGCCCCTTTCCCTGACATTTCCTCTAAAAATGAACCTCTCAGGCCTCAGTAGATCTGCTGTTTTTATTCCTTTTTCTTCTTGAATTTAATGTTCCAACACACGTAGGGCTCTGGTTGCTTTTTTCATTTACACCAGGACAGTGTGAATAAAAACAGGCGTGGCCTCGTGAAGCAGACTATTCATTCATCCATCTGTGAGACCATCGCAAGTAATTAATTGCAGCGACATGTGTTCATCTTAATTATAGCGAGAGTGTGTGCACGTCGCCCGAGGCTGCTCATAAGAGACGGATCGGATCACAAAAAGATCAGAATTTGGTGAAATCTGAGGACAGAAAACAGATGAAACAATTGAGGACCGAAAGCGACGGTTGACTCGTGAAACAGTTTGGTTAAGTTTAGGAAAAGATTAGGTTAACCTTAAAATAACTACATGTTTAAAAAAAATCAGCACTGACCTCACACGGGATTCAAACTCGGGTCCGTCATTGAAATCAGAAACGTATAAAGAAAACAGGACACAGCGTTGGAGGTGGAGCCCGCAGTCATTCCTATTGATAGTGATGGGCAGTTTTAGTAATGGAGGAGAAGAAGAAGAAGAAGAGAAGAAGGAAAGGTGGAGAAGAAGAAGACAGTATATTCGTAAAGGTCCAAAGTTGTTGCATCTCACCAGACTTGTTGTCAATAACTCTCAAATTTAAACCTTTGAACTTTTCATATTCATACCTCTCGTCAGAGTTTTATAATAAAAGCCGTCTGATGGCCTGCAGCCTTCCTGAGTCGCTGGGACATCAGCGTGATCATGTCAGGAGCAGGTCAACTTCATCTGCTCCTCCATCCCTGCTGGAGACTCTGCAGGTAAATAGGACACTGGGCCATATTGATTTTTCCCACCAATGAAATGAAATTGGTTTGATGTATTTCGAGTCCCTCCGTCAAGATCTACAGCATGCTCTTCAAACTGGAGGTCAAAGGGACATCTGTCCTCTAACTCGTGTTTACATTGAAGCCTGCTCCTGTAATTTGATCAGTGAAATGCACGAACACACCAGAATAAAGCCCAACACCCAGGGTGACGGTTTTATGAATTTTTATGTGCTGGGTTTTATGGGTTTTTTTTGTAGTTTAGCATCAGAGTCGTGGTTCCCACCGGCTCCTAACGTCTGCTGGTGTGCTGCTGGCAAATACACTTAACAGAGACACACAGACCAAGAAATCATGGTGTGATTCAAGACTGTAAATTAAAGTGCGCTCGGAGGATCACGCTTCGTCATCAGCCTCATTTCAGTCACACAGAGACTGAACACGCAACTTATTAAACTCACAGAGCCTTTATTAATGTGCTCGCGTTGGTGCGGACAACAACAACAAACGCTTCACTTCGGTCGGTAACGCGGATTGTAACACGTTATGTAACGTAACTGTAGTAAAACATTACTGCGATATTATTGGTAAGGTGATATATTACTCAGTGACCTCTAAAAGAAATATATATCACTGTAACACTTTGCTTTTGTAACATGTTCCCACCAACACTGATGAATTCATCGCGGTTTGGAGCGATAGAAAGCATCCTGACTGTAAAACATCACAAACTGGTTCGTCGACTCCAACATTATTCTGTTTTTTACCCCTTGAAGTACTCTCTCTGCCATCCAGAGCTCATCTAGTTTGAGCCGGTCGATGTGTGATGCCACGTAGACTCTCATTCTAGAGGAGAATTTGCAGTAAATGACGGTTGTCGGGGCGTGAAGCCAATGATCTGTGGATCTGTACAAATCAGGGTTTCGTAGTCTTACAATGGCTCCTCCGTCAGTGCTGGAAATAATGTTTCGAGTCGAGAATGGGACTAGATCGGGTCCTGAAATCCAAGAGTCAAATCTTATTGTGGGTTTTGGAGAATCGTGACAGCCGCCGGCCTGCATCAGCCGATCGTAAAATGAAAGCTGTCAGCTGACATTCAGGCTTCATGTGGCTGCGGAGGGACGAGGCAGGCGAGCTGAGAACACTGTGAGATTATACAACAGTTCTGCTTCCTCCCTCTCTTCATGTAAACACCTTTATATGTATAACATCGTTTATATCCGGACCTACATTCTGATTCACATTCTGTCAGCATGTCCGTAAATCATGTCGCTGTTTGTGTCTGTGTGGCAGCACGTGTCGGATCTGAAGCTACAGATGACACGAAATCTGGATTTAACTCTCATGATCATTATTATCCTCTGATATGACAAGCGGCAGCTACTGCCATCGCATTAATCACATCAAACGGGAGATTAATTTAAAAAATGGACATCGCTGTTTGTATTGTGATCTTAATATTTAAAATGGAAAAAGAAAGGTGAGCATGAATTTAGGAAGTGAATGAAAGCTCGGGTTAGTGGATTGTTTTTCTCTGTAAGGCTGCCGTTTGTGTTTCAGTCGAGGTATTTCAGCAGTCTCGTCCCTCCGTCCTGCTTTCACCCGGTCCAGGTGGTCGTTTTATGTGGGGGGAGAAGAAGCTGACATGTGGCGAAGTCTAACTCTCTGTTCACCTTTGAACCTTTGTATCGCTGCGAACACCTTCGACCTCGCAGCAGCTGCAGCGGCGGCACGCTGAGCGCTCAGATGAAAGGAGCAGATGAAGGGCTGAGCTGATTCTGTGTTCAAGTTATTACACATTCACTATTTGTGATATAATATGTGATACGTTAACATTTATTACATCCTATACACACATTAAATGGGCACGGCCACAGATTTAGTTACAAACATTCAAAGAATTGAATGTGAGGAAACAACAAGGAAGCTAGCATGCTAACCAGCTAGCTCCGGCCCGTCCTGTCTCATAATACCACTTTGTACCTCAAGGAGGTGAAAGTCTGACGTCCTGTCAGCTGGGAGATATACTCAAACATAACCTCCATCTTTCCCTTCAGTACATGTATGTTGTGGTGAGCAGATAGTCACTGAGCTGCAGAGGTGTTCGATATAAACATCTTGTCTGCTGGTAGGATACAGAGAGAGTCCTCCTCTTATCCTGCTGCCGTCATCTTGTCTCTAAGACCTTCTGATGACAGCTTGACCTTGTGTTGTACATTTTGGATTCACAATAAAAAAAAAATATTGTTTAGGAGACCATCAGAATATTCTAGTAGTCCTTTGATTTCCTGCCGTCGAGCTGCAGAGACATAAAGGCGCGTCACGCCTGCTCCTGCGAGCCTCATGAAACGATCATCAGTCATCCAGCGGAGGAAAAAGCAAACTGTTGGTGCTGCAGATCAGTTGGTTTGGATCATTAGGCGTGCTGAGGGGGACTCCCTGTGCCAGATGTGCTGTGCCTCTGGCGCAGCTGTGGGACAGACACATCCGAACATTAACTCACAACACTGACAGCGTCTCTTTATTGCTCGTCACTGAGAGTAATTAGCTCGGCCGTCATGGAAAAGCCTCCGGGAACGTAACGAGGAAAACGGGTGAATCCCTGTTAACGTTCAGGTAAAAACTTGTCTCTGATCCAGAGTCACGTCCGAGGTGAGGACGGCACCAGAATACACATATTTGTAGCCAGTGGGGGGAAATTAAAGTGACTCTTGAGTCCCTGCAATGGAGGGGATTTTACTAATAGACATGTTTTTACACATCAGAAAGTGCTGACTGTTTGGGTAAGTGAAGTGTGTTTTACGATGAGTTATCAATTGAGCTCGTCTTAGTTCGGTTAAAGAGATAAACCTGAACTCAGATGACGTGCGGTTGTATTTTATGTAGGTGGAAGTTTTCCTTTCGTGACATGTTGTGATTTGTTTTCTTGCACCGCTCCCTCTGACACGATCGTCCTGCAGTGTGTCTTTATTTTAAAGTCGTGTACTGTGTGCAGGTTTGAGATTAGAGATTAAGAACATCTGCAACATCTGCAACTTTGCATGCTGGTTCTAGCATCACCCTGACAGCTGTCATCTGGATGTTTAGTCATAAATGAGAGTAGAAGTATAAAAGTAGAGGGATAAGAATGCAAAAGAACTGATGAGGAAGGAGCAAAATAAAAACAATGTAGATCGTGACAATCACAGCAAACACCAGATGAACTTTACAGACAAAGAAGTAAAGCTGCAGGAGCTGTTATCAGGTGACATGGTGTGCAAATATGATTTTTTTTTAAAAAATGCTTTTGTGGATCATTGATGGACATTAAAAGGAGGAAATATGACAATATATTATGCTTTGTGGCGTACGTCACATGTCTGGTTCTCTGAGAATTAAAGGTTATAATAATCAGTCAGCGTGATGATTCAAAGACATGAGTTAGATAAAAACCTTTTCCCTGAGAAATTGCTTGACGACTTATTTGAACAAAGATTTGTGCGGCAGAGTACGAGACGACAGACTGAAGGATACAAAGAATCAAATAAAAAGATAATAAATAGATATATTACATCAGAGAGGGTGAAATAACATTTATTGACACGTAGTTTGATCACAGGAATATTTCATTCTCTCACTGAAACGGTTTTTACGGCAGATATTTACATCCCATCTCTTCTCTGTCTGTGTCGGAGAGCTGGACACACGAGGTAAAGTCAGAGTGAGTGACTTCGACCTTTCTGTTCATCTCAGCTGATAGTAATGTCACTGTGATCAATACGGCATTAATGAATTCTCCTCGTGCTCTCTCCTTCCACTGGACTCCAAGGGTACCCGTCTCGGCCCGTTCAGCAAAGTCACTCCGCCTCTTCTGTCGCCTCCGTCATGAATCATTGAAGAGTCGATCTCCGTCCTGCCGCTGCATCCTCAACATGTCGGGGGGGTTTCCCCTCACATCACCCGGTCGATACAGTTTAAAATTGATTAGGTGTTAGTTAAATGTTTTTAATCAGTTTGACACGATCACCTCCTTGCTTGTGTTGATAGATACTTTGCAATTTATAGTCAACAGGCGACAAAAATCACATTTAGACTTGATACGGCCTCGGAATTAAAGGATCAGTGTGTAGTTTTGGTAAATAAATTAAAACCATCATTTTGAAAAAGGACAGAAAAGGTTTCTATTATTAAAAATAATAGAAACCTTTTCCATCTGTGAATAAACAAGCTGCTCTCAGAGGAAAATAAGTTCCCACAACACTGTTGGAAGCCAGAGAGGTGGCAGGGTCCGCCACATTTAAACAAAGCAAAACAGTATAAATTGTGTTACGGTCAGTTTGTTTAAAATCAGCCAGTGGAAATCTTTCTCTTCTGATCAACATTTCTTCACCAAAAACTACAGACTGCTCCTTTAAATAAATGTAATGCAAAGCTTTGAAGTGTCAACTGAAGAAACATAAGTATATAAACGCTTATCAGAGTCGGTAAATTGTGTAAAAGTAAACATCGGTGCCAAGGCTGTCCTTTGAAACGCAACATTTTCCGCAGAATGTCTTTATTGCTTAATGCAATTTTGCTTTAGAGGAGATTCATTCAGTGATCTTCCCTCCCCTCGCCGTGTCCTCCATCTCAGATGTGATAATGGAAACCTCCAGCAAATGGAATTGTTTTTGAAAAGCCTTTCCAGGCTGTCTTCTCCCTGATGAAACACATTTGTTTTCCGCTGCTTTCCCTCCTCAGACACCCTCGCGGGGGAAAATGGTCTTTTCACAGCCTCCTCCTCGACGTGTCGGAGAGACAAAATCTGCTCTCTGAAAATTTAATTATCACAAATGGTGAGCTGGAGGAGCCGGGGCTTGCACTGACAGGGCGACCCTGTTCAGTTACAGAGGGAGATTCCCCCGATGTCAACACGCGGACATCAGGCTGAACCCCCTCGGTGCAGTTGGACTGAGGTTTACTGCCTGTGCGGTGGGACTGGCAGGTCTTCAGGAGATTTCACTAACCCACAATTTAACAAATAATCTGCATCTTAGCAAATTAGTTTCTGTAATTAAGTCCTAAATCTTGTCCATATGATTATTTCCCCATTTTCTAAAACAAATCAACTTATTTCATTAACTTTCTTGATACTCATGCATACATTTGTTTATTATTATTATTATTATTGTTTTCCTCTTTAGTAAACGAGGGGCTCGATCAGAAAGTTATTCATCCCCCCCCAATTTTCTTCCTGGTGCCTACATTTCCCACAATGCAACTTGACTGCCAACAGTTCAGTGTGAGATTCAGGTGTGTTATGCCAGCTGGACCCTGCAGCCTGCAGCAGTGACGAGCCGCAGCTTCATTCACACTCCACATCAACAATTTGTGTTGGTGTCAAACTTGTGGCCTTCAACTGTCCGACAGTCGACATGTGAAGTCAGACATCATGACATCATCAGGCATCATGATGACATCATGATCCTGGACCAATAGTTCTACAGAGAAAAACTATTTAGTTCTTTCGTCAAGTTGGAGGATGTACAAGAAACACCTTAAAAACAGAACATTTAAAATCAAAGCAGTGGCGACTGACTTTAAATCCCCAAAACACCGAAGACTACGTTCCCCATGATGCAATACTGTCTTTTCACTAGACCTTCCCTAACTGTTAGATACCATGGATGTAGAAGGACAACTGGTGTAAGATTACAGGCATCTTCAGCACGCTCACAAAAGACTTCCTTGATGATAAATAAATAATAAATTAAACATTTACAGAGTTGGAGTGCCCTCGATGAGACTGATTTTATGGTCTATGTACGAGGACTCGTGGATGCCTCGTCATGACTGCACTGCTCAGCTGTAACCAAACCTTCACAGTATAAAATACACTGTGACGACGACGTTTACAGACGGGACAGTAACTTTGCTGGATCATCCTGAGGAGGGAGGCGAGCTGAAGGCAGAGCAGACAATAACTTTCAATTAATCATGAGATAAAGATTATTTTCCTTCGTAATTTGACTCCAGCTCATTCTCTTTAATGATGCCATTCGTCAGTGTCTGCAGGATTGATAAGGACTGTTGTTGTTTGTGTAGCTGTTATGTAACAGCGGTGATTGCAGCAGTTTAGATTTATGCTGATGAACGTCTAACCTTTGTGTGGTCGTCATCGTCGTGGCGCGTCGTTCATACCGGGTCCCTCGAGGTGAACGGCGAGGCTCTCTGAGGCCGCGATTCCTCTCCTGCCGTTTACCGTCCAATCTCTGCAAAGTGATGCAGGAGGACGATGGGAGGGACTGAAACAGCGTGAGCCGACAGAACAGGATGTCAGGACGGTAAAAAATGACGTTGGGTAATGTGGATTTACTCACAGCAATCACATTGGCTTAATGTCATTACAGTGACACTGATGGAAACAGCTGGCAGCTTGCACGAAAATGTCACTGAGCTCAGAAACAGGAATGTGACTAAATTGGATCTCTCGCTCTGTGCTGGAGCCAGAGCTTTAAACGGTGATGATTTACCGAACAACAATTATCATCTTAACTTGATGCTCTGGCGTTGAGACGGTGCGTGTTTCTTTGTGTACATCCGTGTTTGTGTGTTGATGCGGAGCTATATGCGCCAAAATGAGCTGATGACTCCACTGGAAGGTGTTAATCATCTCTGCCAGCTGAGTGAAGTGTTTCCACGAGGCAGTATTTTGGAAAATATTAATCATTTTTTAGTATTTCAAGAGTTTATTTTCTGATTTTCTTCAGCTGATGAACAGTTTCTGCAGTGATCACATTAGTAATTCTTTTCTTGTGACAATATTTGGATCATTCCCTTCAGACACCAAACTGTCACTAATGTTTTGAACAATGGGCTTGGACGATGTGTGCATGACATCATTAAAAACACAAGTGGAAACTGCAGCCGTTGAGCTGCAACACCACCTGTGCTTCATAATATGATGTCATGCTTCACTGGAGAAAATCAGCAACAGGCGCCAGAATAAATTTAACATTTCTCCAAACCACAGATACGTACATATGTACGTATCAGAGGCTACGTGCCATATCGACATCTCTACGAAACGTGTCTCATCACATTTACATTACATGTGTATTACCAGACTCTGAGTTAAGTTCCAGTCTGTGTTTCAAAATTTGTAAGGGTGACATCACTGGATTTTTAAAACATTTTTCGACCTGAAACATGATGTTTTGCCAACGCGAGCAAGTGGAATTTGTGCCTAAACCTAACCAGAGAATAAGCACAGTGTTGTCACAACATAAAATTCTTAATTGAACCTAAAAAAAACAAACCATAAAGCTGCAACATAATGTTAATCCTGGAATAATTAAATAGTTTGCTGTTACTACTTAAACTAGTTGCTTGAGTAACCTTCGAACCAAATGTTTAAAATGTCTTGAGATAATTAAATGATTGGGTTGTAAACAAGAAAATGGACCCAAAAAAAAAAAAAGCCTCAGATTCAGAACACCCACTTTACCACCTGGGTCTGTTAAATTTCATGATTTCATGCCCTCCTGAGTGAAGCTACGTCTACTTGAATATTTTCTCCAACTGAAATATGAAAATATCGTGACCTGACAGAATGTACTTTGTGCTCAGTTTGAACCTACTTTGAGAGGAAGAAGGCTGAAGTCTGTCTGCTCTGCAGCCTCTGAGCAGCTATCTGTTCCCCACATCTGCCTTTGTTTAAGAGGGGGGGGCTGCCGTGAGTAAGACGGAGGATATTGAGAGTGATGGAGTCGGCCGTCAGGGTTTGGCAGGGCCGGGGAGCCCTATCTCACTCTGACAAGGCCCCTAAATGTCTGCTTGTCCAAAGGTTGTGGTTTCAATTTTCCTCCTCTCCAATCCTGCAGGGACCAGGTACAGCAGCCACAACCAACACCACCACAGATTCCAATCTAAAGTCTGATGAACTGAGGGACTCTCATCGCCACTGTGTGTGTGTGTGTGTGTGTGTGTGTGTGTGTGTGTGTGTGTGTGTGTGTGTGTGTGTGTGTGTGTGTGTGTGTGTGTCTCCAGTATGGAAGTGGAAAGGACCATTAATTAGCAAATGAAACAACTTAACAAAAAAAAGGTGGAGAAAGTTCAGTTAAATATTGTTGCTGTTGTTTTGAGATTTATTTTGTATTTTAAAAGCTATTATGTGAAGAAATGTTTATATATATATATATATATATATATATATATATATATATATATATATATTAGGGCTGTCAAAGTTAACGCGTAAATGCAACGTCCTCTTAACGCCGTTAATTTTTTTAATGCGCGATTAACACTCAATATTAAAAAACAAAACAAACAAACAAAAAAACAAACGCGCATTGTATGATTTACGTCCGTCGGCGGCACCCGTAGTCTTGATACAGAGGGTGGCGGAAGAATAAGAAAGGGAATCAGAAGAAGAAGAAGCAGGGCTGGCGGTTCGTTAAAAACACGGCGGACTGAAAAGCAGCACTCGCTGCAAACTCCTCATCTCTGCTGTCACTCACGGTGGCGGACATTTGTTTCTCCATCGCCCTGATCATTTTGCGGGACACTCTCTCATGGCGTGCCCGTTTGCTGATAACTCATCCCCGCATGTTTATCTCAGGCTCCTCGCTAGCCTTCTTCCTCCCTCCAGCAGGCAGCCTGGCCCTGCTGCTGTCCTCCTCAGACAGACGCTGAAGCTCCGTTTCTCTCACTCTCTTGGGGTCGACAGAGAAACGTCTAGCGGCTGCTTCTCCCAAGTTTTCCTCTGAATATATCATGACAGAAAGTTTGAATTTCAAGCCGTACTTTTTATTGTTTTGCTGCACTGGAGCCATGGCGATCATCAGCGTGATACTGACTGACAGAAAGCAGCACACTGCGTGAAAAAGGCGAAGAAGAAAAACGTGCAGTGTCAGTGGACACCACTTGCAAGCCAAACAGACGGCAGATGCAGAGAGCCCGACGCCCCCCCTCGCCAAATTATGTGAATCATTCTTTGGATTTAAATAAATAAGTTACTTTTTTCTTCTTCAACTAGTTTAACTTTACAGTCTTATGAAACAGAGGCCACAATTTTAAAGCTCAATCCAGCAAATTGAGGAAACAGCGATCTGACTTTGTCTCCTGATAAATCAGCTCAGGTTATCAAAACCAAAGGGAAACAAAAAAAAGCCCAAAAGAGTCTATTCATAAAAACACATGCAGCCGTGAAGCTGAGCAGCACAGGACCAAACAGAGGTGCACAGGGCGGTGTGGAGGTCAGGTGATGATGAGAGGAGGCCGGCTGACAGCTCAAAAGATCAATATAATAATATTACTGATAAAGAACTGACTGCCACCATGTCTGATTGACGTGTTTGCTTTATAATGTACTCAATGATTCATCACTGACCAAAATCTTTGACTTACTAATGTCAACCTTTTCCACTGGTCAAAAATCCCACTTAAACCCACTAGGATCAGGCTTTTGAGTGTGATGGGAGTGTGTAAACACTGCATTGACACCCGGGTCAGTGGACTCTGCAGTAGACCCAGAGTTTTATCAACCCCGGCTCGGCTTTGATCTAAACGTAAGACCTGGGTGAACACACTAAAATTGATGAAAATACTTAATATTTTGATAAGACTGAAGGAGGTAGTGCTCCGTGTTTCTCCCATTTCTTAAGCCAAAAAAAGATTTATAAAGTCCTTGAATCATTTAAATAATTAGTTGCCACAGAGCTGGTTTTCTCTTTAAAAGATAAGTGGCTTTGACAGGACAGCAACTTAGAACAATCCCAAGAATAAATCCAGTATTCATAAGATAAATGCTCCAAAATCAAGAAACTCAAAACTTTAAACACACTTCTGTATATTCACTAAAGACACCGTCACAATCCAACACGTTGTTGTTGGCCAAAAAACCCGTTCTCTCTTATTTATTAGCAGAAGTGGTGAGCGTTTGGATGTCGGAGGCGAAGCACCAGATTAAAAAATAAATAAATAAATGCTCCTGATGGTTATCAGCTGTTCTGAGGAAGGTGAGCGGACTGGAGATACTGACAGTGCTGAAGGAGAAACGGAGGCGCTGCTCCTCCCGCCTGGCTGCTGGCCACCAGCTCACAGCTCGGGGGGGCAGTAAAAGAGAGTTATAATGTTATTGAAGACCTCAGCTCATGTGCTTCACTGACTCTCACCTCCAACACGGTCGTAAAAGTCACTTCCACTGAGGTAAATCACTGTGACACGGTGAGGAAGTGGACAAAACCTTGTAAATGAATGCCTCTTAAACGCGATTACACAGCCAGAGAACATCAGCGAGTCAACTTCAGGAAATGAGTTTGGAAACAGCCATTAAACAAGATGTCAAAGCACAAACAGGCGTCTACACACAAGCCATTACATAAAACATGACCCACACACCAACATAATTATCAATAAAGAGACGCAGCTAAACAGGAAGAGGAACCCACAGAGTCCCAAAACAACGTTCTTTATTCCACCCCTGAGAATAAAACGTGAATTGATGAGAACAAGATCTTTTATAGTGGAAAGATGTTTATAACGACAACGTGTTCCCACAAATCACCATCCTCTTTTCCAGTAAATAAATAGAATACCATATTTTTTAGGTCCCAAATGGTCACATTAAAAAAGTGCAATCAAAAAGAGTTACTCATCCAACTCGGTAATAAGTACGTGCTGTGACTCAGATGTAAAGAGCACGAGAAGCAACGCTGGAAACAACAATGCAGTTCATTCTGCAGCAGCATCAATCTGAAGGAGAGGAGCTTAAAACCGTCAGTTCAACCCAGTAAATAAAGAGCATCAGGTATCTCCGGATAGTCCTGCTTCACGCTGTAACCATACAGAAATCACACTAACACACGTTGATATTTGGAGGTTTTCTATGTGTGCGTTCTGTATTTGGGATGTTATGGGAACCAAAGACTGCTGACTCACTTTGAGGGGACGTTCACCTGTGAGTGGTTGATGTTGGGATGAACTCGGTACGGACAGGAAATCAATACGTTTAGGATTTGAGTTTGGTCACATCAGCGTTTATGACACACGAGGGACGTTTAATAAAAAGCAAAAATATATTCTCGGACAAAACGATGCTTGACGTAGCCGAGTTCATTCGCTCAAAACAGTTTATGAGAATGAACCAGATTTGCATTTTTTATTTTTTTTGCCAACTTTCAAAAGTTTGCTTAAAATTTGCTGGACATTAGATGTAAACATGGCTAGTGGCTACTTTTTAAAAAATATGTTACTTCAGTCTCTATTTCAGACTCAAGTGCTGCTTGAAATCACACAACTAGGAAAATATTTTACTACATAAAAATATAAAGCATAAACATGTAAATCTGGAGGAGATGCCCAACGTCTGCTATAATAAACAAATACCTCTTCACGAATAATCAAATTGAAATGTGCTCCTACAGGCCCCAGTGAAATAAGATGTCAGAACTGAAGGTGCATGGGGTCGTTCTGGTTTCAAGTGGTTCAAGGATGAAAAGGTTTCCTCACTAGACTGATGTGGGTCAGCCAGGAAGACACAATCAGGCCTAAACAGACGAGAGTTTCTGGATGGGATGAGGTTCTCAGTGATTCAGGGGCAGATTCAGAATGAAGGTGAGAGCCACCTGGGTGCCGTACTCCACCTCTTTTAAGCCTTCACAAAAGGGGCGTCGTCACACCCTGATTGGCTGGGAGGGGAACACCCAGAGCTGCTCAATCAGGAGTCAGTCTCCACCACCCTGCACTCAGCTGATCTGAATCACTTGCAATCAGTCCGGAGGGATTTTTGAAAATCAGCCCAATGCAAAAACAGATAGGTGTCGCTGTTGTAATGGGTTCAAATGTTATAAGTAGGAACCAACCTTTTGTCTAGGCAGGTGTTTCTACCCAGACAGGTAAATAGTTTTTGACCGCCGAGACAAGTTGTTGCTCAATTCAAGTCATTATTATTTTGTTTACAAAGGAGAAATATTATGTTTGATCACTAAAAGAACACAAAGGACAATAAATGGTTAAAGTGTTCAAGACAGAAACTGTGTCGAAGCGTAAATCAATCAGAGGTGAGTTAATTAGAGCATCAATTAAATCATCTGGTCCGAAGCAGCTCAATTGCTTAAAGTGTTTGTTACAGTGGTTGTTACAGAAATTGTTCCACGTAAAGTGCAAAAAAATCTTAGTTTTTCTGTTTATGCATTTTCTTTCTAAGAGGATAAGATTTGCTTAAAATCCTTTTCTTTATTTTCTGGTTGTATTTATTGAGGAATCCTCTTGTTCTTGGTTAAATGACGGTGGAAACTTCCCAGGTCTTCTTCTTTTTAATGTTAACAGTTAAAGTAAGATTGATGTGGTTAGGTGGAGAATATATAACGTCAGGTTGACGCACCAGATAATTAATACGCGTCACAAGTCCTCAGTTATACTCCTGTGTGTGTTGACAACAGCCCTCCACATGATGCAGCCCCGCTCTGATAATGTAGATCAGACCCGAGTGTTATTTCCATTTTTAAACTCACTGGTCCAATTAATAAATACATGACATCAGATCGCTGAAGTGATGAGCAGACTGACACTCGCTGCTCTGATCGCTGACAAAAGACAAGAGTATATGTGGGATAGATGAGGACACAGCATCTGGCCCTTTCACGCCTCATTGAGTTGATGGAATACTAATAAAAGCCATATGACAACAGCATACTAAGTGTGTAATTAATATTCTAAAATATTCCTGCGCTGCATGTGGCAGAGACCCGTTCGAGGCTCCCTCGCTGGCAAAGTGACGGCGCTGTCTCCCGGTAAAGAGGAAGCGTCCTTATTAACCTTTTTCCCCGAGCTGAGTGCACGCGGCCGCCGTTTGTTGTCCCGTCACCTGACAACTGTCCTGACAGCAGATAAATAATCTCTTCTGCAGCTTTTTCTCCTCTGAGCTGAACGCTGAACTGACGATTAATTGATTGATTTGGAGAGGAATCAAAGGGAAGTGGTGAATTTTTGTTCCACTGTTAAAAGAAAATCATAGTTTTTACTACCAGGGTCTGAAGATCATTCAGATCAAGGTCAGGCAATGTGTTGTAATGAAGAGGCCCGAGTTTATAGACTTATTGAGAACATACTGTGTGTTCAGTATGAAAAACTGGACCAACGTGACGGATTTGTTCGACCGTGTGAACACAGCGTCCCTCTTTAGTTTGTTCAACCACCTGCTTTTAAATTAACCGTGTTTCTCCCTCTGACCTGAAGTGTTGGCTTCTCTTCTGGGCACGTGTTTCTATCCGACTGGTGGCTCGATGCAAGAAACATCTACAGACAGAAATGTTTACGATGGAAGAACAAGGCTGTGCATCAGTGACTGCATCTAATCTCTTCATCAGCTGTTTTTGAATTTTACTACGTTCCGATTTTCATCATTTCCCTTCTCTGCCACTTCAGAGTGTGACTTTGCTGATAGCCACCCAGACACACTCAGCACTCACACATTTATTATATGTGTGTGTCTGCTGGGTATCCTCCGGCAGACAGATAAGAGGCAGCAGGAGAAGCCCAGGACGGTCCTTCTGCTGTAGATGATTGTCAGCTTTGGAAATTCAGAGCAGATTTCCGTCAGTCTGCCGTGAACAGCAGCCTTCCTCTGGGCTCACCACACTCACATGTTGTGTGACTTTAATATTTCATCGTGCAAGCTGCAGCGTATCCGTCTGAGGAAGGTGACTTTATTAGTGCAGCGACTGTTGCAGAGATTAGTCTGCAGATGTTTGATCCTGCATGTTACTACAGCTCGATGATGCTCAAACACTTTTTTACCTTTTTATTAAGAAAGACATTTTAAAATGTGCGACTGAATGACATTTATTAGCTTAATGTATACCTGAACTGCCTGTAGGCAAAGAAATCTTGCAAATGAATTTAACTAAAGTCACAGATTTAAAGTAATCAATAGCATTTTAATGTTCTTACGCTATGAAACGGCAAGCCTGGCTCAGATTAAAGGTAAAATACACCTTTGTAATTAATGTTGCGCGCCCCGAGTGGTCAGCGTGAGGAAATGCATTCCTTAATTTTCTTATTTTTCTGATTTTACATGCAGTGTTATCACCCTTCAGCCGTGAAATATGTTGTTAATGTGTGTTTTTTGACTGCTCTTAATTGGATTCTGCATTCATTTTTTCGTCTTTATCACAAATAAATGAGTGTTTTAAGACCGGCAGAGTTCTGCAGGATCTCAGCGGGGCAACAATATACAACTCCTCCATATGAAAAGCCTTCATTAGCTGCTTTCACCTCCTGTTTGTGAACGGCTCCCAGAATGTCCTGCTTGTTCCCAGGCCTTTGATTGAAGAAGATATTAAAGTAGTAAAAAAGTAAAATAAAAGAAGATAATTAAACAAAGCAGCTTTTGAAAATCCAGCCATACTGTGCTTATCTGTGAGATGCTGGGCACAGTTTGGACAGTTTACCGATCAGTCTCATTCACATTTATAGTCACACCTGTAAATTTTTTTATATCCTCAAACCTAACCAATGACGTCCAGAATTCATGGGTGATGATGAGGTCATCAGATGACGCATGTTACATATTACTGCTAACTCGTCCGTGGAGACCTTCACCTACAAAACTGACGCTAGCGTTGGAGGCAGAGCGTCATAGAAGCTTAAGGCCTCCGACCAAGCTGCAGTATTTGATGTTGATGGAGTTGAGAGTGAGAAGGTTTTCAATATTGACTGTGTGTGTTTCTAGAAGACGTGTGTTAGCATGCTCACGTTTGCTAATTAGCACTAAAGACAAAGTACAGCTGACACTGATGGGAGTGTCTTTAGTTCTGCACATATTTGTTTGTAAACCAAAGTATGAAGCAAATTAGACATTTGGCCTCATGGTGGCGCTAGCTGTAAAGTCAGAGGATCACATGAGTGATTCGTCCTCCGGAAAATCTGGACCACGAATATCTGCGAAAAGCTTTGCGGAAATCCAGCTGTTGAGTTGCTTCAGTCATTCATTCATCTTTTGGGGCATCGAGTCTATCGAAGCGAAGGAACGAATAAATAAAAACAGGAATATTCCAACAGAACGGTGAAACACCACTGTCAAAATAACTTCTGGATTTCAGGAGCTAATATGGCTGAAAAATAAAAATAGTCGGAACTACTGACATTAATATTAATTCTACTCCTTAATATGAGTAAGAATGCAGTGAGACTGCAGTTATACCGGATACCAGAGCCGCGGAGCCGACACACCTGAATGAAACGCCGCCACGTTTAATACAATCAGTATTGATTATGTTTGGCTATGTTTGAAAAGTCTAAACAGCCAGAACGAGAAAGGTCTATAACATACTGCAACCTCTGATCACGACTGGAAGCTGGAAGCATAATGATATTTTTGCCTCCTTTTGATCTTTTAAGGATCCATTCCAACAGTTTTACGCCTTAAATTCACTGACTGAATGATACGAGTCTGAGCATGTAAAGCAGAATTGTGACCTGAGCCTGCCGGGTTGAAGATGTGCGGTGTGCGAGGATATTTTGGTGTTTTTGTCTGGCTTGCCGCCTGCTCTGTTGCCATGGACGATATTATCTGCTAAGCTGTCTCGCCCTGTCAGCGCCTGCTGCATCATAGTGTGCGGCCCGTTGAAGAGAAAAAGCAGGTCACTTTGAAAGCTACAGGCCCTCCCTGTCCACCGCAGAGGGGTCAGGAAAAAGCAATTTGCATTTTAACACGAGGAACAGTGCGAGTGGAGTGTCGCTGCTGCTCGAGCTCCCTGAAGGACGGAGCAGAGCCCTCCTATCACATCTGACACCTCCTTAATAGAGAGGCACGGCTCCGCTGCAGCCGGGATTTATAATCCTGGACTGATACATGCCTTTTGATTTATTACATTTCAGTGTTTATTGTTCTGTTTATTCGATGAACATGATTTCAGTTTATTCTGCTCCGTGAGAGTTCATAATCTAAATAACAGTTCTGTATATTTGACTGAAACCAGTACTTTGTGTACTTGAGGGATATATTTCCTCTTTGACCTCCAGCGACATGCAGCCGTACGTCTCCGCAGTTCAATGTCAAGATCAAATTAATTCTCATACGTGAAATAACTGGACTATGATCAAGGTATTTTTGTTCTTTCCAACAGAATCTGGGTGAGATTCTTTGAGGTTTTTAGTCACTCCAGCAGCAGTGTCGGTCCAGCACTTAGCTTGACAACTACTAAATAAATTGCTGTTGACTCTAGTCAGACACTAATATCCCCACAAGGGAAATCCTTATAACGCCATGCTAACTGTTCACAGTACCAACGGGAGGGAGAACGGTTGTCCAACACCTCAGTTGATGCAATTGCCAGAATAAATGTTGGCTGTGTACATTTATAAAAAAGCCACAAATATGCTGACACATTATACTTCTTTGTGTTGAATCTTGATGCTTCTGTTGAAAACTGTGTTTATGGTCGGGCTCGGTTTAGGTATAAGAACCACTTGGTTAGTGTGAGGAAAAGATTTTGATTTGGCACAGAGAACCTGGTTCTGTTGCTACCAACACGGCTGCAAAATGTCCCAACGCCTCGTTAGAAATGCCCAGTGGTTTCTCAAATACAGATGTTGAAACACAGTCGTGTACTGAGCTCTCTCTTTCTCTGGCTTGGCATCCATCTCGTCTTGCAGGAACAACATTGATATGGAGATCAACTCAACATATCTGTGGTTTGCAGTTTACTCTGGTAACTGGGCTGGGTGGTGACACCTATAGACCAGAGTAGCCTCAGCCTGCCTTTATAAGCGACCTGAACAAGAGGGCTCTCATCTTAGTTTGACCAGACAATTCATTCTACAACCGACAGAACAAGACCTGGACCTGATAAATTATTATGTAGGCCATATAGAGGCGTCAGTGTTAAAATGAGACTGTTTCATAACCAACGACAAATTCCTTGTCATAATAATATCAGCCAAGTTCTGTCTGAAGGCAGCTTTAGCAAGCAAACGTTTGCGTGTTAGAAAGCTAACGATTTCAAAGACGGAACAGCATTTTTACATTCAAGATCGTGACACTTGCACCGAGGCTGACGATTTCACTCTGAACCTCCAAAGATGTCCAGTGCACAGACAGTAAACCATTTTATATCGTTTACACTGGTGCAACCTTCAGGACAAACGTCTGTTTTCTCTTCCACTGCTGGTGAAAAGCAGAGTTGCATTTTCCGTTTATCCAACAAATTGGTGTTCTTAAGTAGAACGAGCGTTATAGCCTCACATGTTTGCAGCGTGTCCACAGAGTGCGTTTTGGCACCCAAACATGTGACCACGAGACGGCTGAAGGACAGTATAATGTCACATATTTCCTGTGCAGGTATGTCGAGCAGAGGGCATTTATAAAAATGTTAGATGACACTGCCATGTGAGCCAGAGGAGGGACTGGTGATGGATGGCTCGGAGCGCAGCGGGTTGTTGGACATCCTGGACGTGACGCTTTGATCAATGTGTCTCTGCACACAGCCGGTCAGGAGATGTAGTGCCTGCCATGTTCAGACCCCATTGTTTAATCCAACATATCATTTGCACGCAGGCGAAGGTTAACGAGACAGAGATAACCCATTAAATGATCAATTTATCATCCTGAATTTTATCTCCTGTTTTGTCCTTTTCTCCCCCCCCAAAAAAGAGAAAATCACACGCACTGATACAAACATGGAGGTGCAGCCACTTACAAGCACATCTACAAACACAAACACTCCAGTGTCCGATAAAACCCTTCAGGAGTTGTTCCGTGTTTTTTTTTTTTTTATTCCTTGTACTTTCCTCCTTGTGTAATTTGTCTGCTTTTATCTCAGCTGAGGGATGGAGCTGGCTTTCGGGTGCATGTTTGGATAGCCCGGACATCCATTATCAGTCCGAGGCAAACCCGATTTAGAACCTCAGTAAAAGAATTACTCAGGAGGAGAGGAGAGCGCCGTGATTCTGTCACCTTCTCTTCCACCCTCGGCCCCCATCGCTGCTCTTTAATTGGGCTGCTAATCAATTAAAGCCTGTGTGCGAAAAAACCGTCTCAGCCGAGTGCATAAATGAGGCTGACAGTGGGAGCTGTGAGACGCAGAGAGGTGACTTAACAGAACACATTTTACCCCAGCGTGTCATATCCTGCTCATTATAACTGATGCTACACAAACATTTACAAACTTTACCCACTTGCACGGAAAGTGCTCCTGTCTAAATGTCTGCAGTCATTCACCTTGACCTGTTTTCACTGCAGACTATAGAGCGTTGTTAATTTAGGTCCTGGATAATGATCTTTAGGTCCACACAATGCCTCACCAGACAACATCTTGTTAGCTCAGCGATCTTTTAAGATGCCACTCATCACCTTCCCATGCCCCTAAACCCTTCAGAATGTAATGACAGTTGGTATTTTAGATGTAACATTAAGTATGACGGTGATTGAAATGAACTCATCCTTGCAGCATGTGGTCAGACTGAAAACTGTCCGAGATAAAACAGCACAGGAGGCTTTTGAAGATGCAAACTCATCTTGTTCATTAAACTTTCTCCATCCAGCAGTTACAGAGCAACATAATCATTTATATTGAATTGTGTTTGTGTCACCGGATTAACGGAAGTCTGTCTTCTACCTCAGTTTTTGGTCTCCACCAACTCCTGCAGCAAATGTCTGGCTCTTCAGCTTCTTGATACTCGATATTCTCCACGTGCTACTCTCCAACTGTGTCTGTCTGCTGTTTAGTCTCGAGCAGGTAAGGTACAGTAGTTTGTGGGAGCTTGAGTGAGCGTGATCGGTCGACAGGACAATGAGCTGAAACCATTTTGTGGAGCACCCTGCGTCATGTAGGCTACTTGGACCCAACTTCAAAATCAATGACGCTAAAGTCCCGACATATCGTCCTCGCACACCAACGCTGCTCTATATACACATGAGCTCAATCTGACATTATTAGGACTTTGTACTTGCAGGGTACAGTCGGTTTAATGTTTGCTCAAACTGATTCAGTCGTTTGTGTTCGCACATACTGCTAATCTGTCCAGAAAATGTCAGGGTAGGAGCGCATGTGTGAATGCGGGATATGGGATCTGTTAGTCGTTCAAAGCGGGATCGCGGTGAACAATCACAGTACTATTGGTACTTTGAAACATTACTTCATATTTCCACAGATATTCTTTTAAAATATTACCAGAAAAATAAGGAATGTGCACATGAAAAGAATTAATTGTAATTCTTGGTGCTGCTGCCTCCCTGGACTGTTCGTATGAGCTCAGACACACTGGACATCACCACAGAAGCACCAGACGGGCCTTTGAGGATTCTTCAGTCGGTTTGGTGTCGACGCCTCTCTCCTCGCAGCGGCAAACGTCCTCGAGCTGTTTTGTTGCTGCTCGTTTGATCATCGAGATCTGGACTCTGAGTTTGACTTTCACACCTCGGCCACGTCAGGACGTTTTAAAGAGGCCTGTGACGTGAAGGGACTGACAATGCCGTGAAGAATGAGCGGCCATTTCCACAGTTATTAAGACCGTTTAATAACTTAATTCTTGCAAATCAAACGGAGAGAGGCTGAGCTCCCGTGGCTGTACCTGGCGACGTGCCAGCGGTCCACCTCCTGCTTTATTCTATGAAAAGATTAGAGGCTGCAGAACTTATTGACTCAGATTTCTCCTCCAGGTATAGAGTAATTAATGTAATTAGGTCCTCTATCTCCGCTCAGGCCTCTTATCAAAGCTGTTTCCTTATCGCTTCTGGAAATTTAATTAGAAAAATCTTTCCAATTAATGATTTTGCAAAATTAAAGTGAACTTCTGCTGGTTGATTCCCTTGTTAATTGTTGGCCAGAGGCGTATAAAGAGAAGAGTTGGACAGCTGGACAGAGGTGGAATGGAATAACAGGATGTACATCACTTAAATACTGCACTTAAAACTCCAACACCAATCAATATCTTTTTATATTAACAGTGAACTGAATACCATTCATTGAGGAGCAGAACCCACAGAGGATTGGACACGGCCTGTTCAGAATCAAGTGGAACATTTAGCAGCTAAAGAGACAGATGTCTATCTCAGGAACTGGTACAGACCAGACAAGGAACATTCAGTTAGACGGGCATTCATCAGACTGATGAAAACAAGATGATGATGACGGCGAAGATGATGGTGATACATCTTATCTTTCAGAGGCCAAAGACAAGATTCATGCAGCTTCAAGTACAGGGTTATTTCTTCTCAGCTGTAGAAGAAGTATTCAGATCCTGTACTCAAGTACTAGTACCACACCGTGAAGGTACTCCACAGAAGATATTATAGAGAAAATAAATGAACTAACATTATGAAGAGAATGTGAGGAAACAGCAGGGCCGAGTCGTGTGAAAGACATATGTACAGATTTCCATTTAGCATGCTAACCAGCTAGCCCCGGCCTTTCCTGTGTTCTAAAACCTCTTTGTACCTCATGAGGTGATTGTCTGACGGCCCCGTAGCTTCAGTCTGTGACCACCAAGTTTGTCAAATAAGTTAAAAAAATTATCTTCCCAAATGTTTTTACACTTACAAAACCACGAAACCATGAAACCGAATCCAACTGAACACCTCCTGAATCCAAGTTTTGATCTTTTACCAAACTAAGACGAGTGCAGTCGCCTCGTAAACTCATCAAAACACGCACTTCATCTAAACTTGAGATAAACGAAAACAAAACTCACTGAAGCAGTCTTGGTTTGTCTTTCCATAAATCCTCCATTCACATTCAAGATGTGAAGATTGTCGTCCACTGCTGATGAACGACTCTGCAGCTTCCTGCATCTCATGTCCTCGTCCGCCTGACTTCAGCCTCCGTTGGACTCCCCTGTGCAGGCAGATAACCAATTAGCTGATTGGGCTACTTGATGACCGCCACTAATTGTTAAAGCAAAAATAGCAACAGAAAAGAGTGCTAATTTAAATATACTAAAGCACAGTTTAATCTAGGGATGTTAATGTTGAATTGCTGTTAAGAATTTAACCAATTCAAAATGTATTGACGACAGAGACGGCCACTAATACATCAAAAAAGTATCATGTTACCGATTAGAAATACTTGCTTATCAAATATATCAAAATAGAATACAGAATACTGGCATGAGAAAGAAGATTAATTCAAATACAGGCAATTTTTTAATTCATGAAATAAAATAACAGTCTATACAAACTGATATTGTTACATTTTAGCCATTTAGGAGCCTCAACATGGACAGATGGGAGCATTGAACATAGATCAGTTAGTTCACGATTAACCTATAACTGGCAACCGGCTATCGATTAAAGAAATTGCTTAAACATTTGCATCCCTAGTTTAATTTTAGCAAAGCATCATATTTTATAAGGTCATCACACGTGTGCAGTGTGGCTGTCAGAACGTAGTCTGAGTTGTTTCTACATGTGGCATTTTGTTTCACATTTACCTGCTGCTCACTCCTCTCCTCTACCTGTACACACATTTAAATAATGCCAGCAGAGTGCAAATGCAGCACACACACATACACAAATCCCAAGTGTGTGTGTGTGTGCTGAGGTGCCTCCCAGGTCTCTGCAGTGTGCTGCAGGGTGGAGACAGAGCAGTAACCATGGTGCAGAAAGAGTAAACAGGAAACTCGACACACACACACTGTACAAGAAATATGATCCACCTTGTCATGGAGAAGTAAACTGGAAACGAGTGAAAACTGGAAAACAGAAATGCAATAACTGCACGTGTAAGTAGAGAATCGTTTAACACACAATGCTGAGTAAAATGAGGAGATTCTGTTTTTTCTTCAGGTGAAAAATAGGTTTGAGGTGTGAGCCAGGCAGCCGTCGATCAGCTGTGTGATTGATGGCTCTCCTGCTCGCCGTCTCTTCCTCCAGGGAACCCCGATCGCATCACCTGCATCATGGCTCAGAAAAACACGTCTGGAGCGAATCCCATCCCCAGACTGGTTGTCAAGATCGTAGGCAGCAAACAGGTCAAGCAGTTTATCGAGGAACCCCGAGAGTAAGTACACTAACAACAGAGGCTCTCACAGTGTCGTTAACTGTGGATCAAAACATCTCAGGTGTCAGAGTATAAAATTCCTCACCTTCACATGTGTTTCCCAAACAGAGGTTCTGGAGACGTGTCAGAGAAAGACGAGAGTCGTCCAGCTGAAGCTGCCTTTGATGGTGATTTCAAGAAACCTCCAGAAAAACAGGATGTGATGGTGTCCAGCTCTGACAGGAAGGTGGAGAACAGAGTGGACTCTGCACTCTGGGCCGTCATACAGCAGGTATACACAGCATACTGTTCACATATCATAGCTTCTCAATGATCTGAGGGAATAATAACAACTTATTAAAGAGAAATGTGAAAAAAACAAAGTGAAATATTAATCTGACTGATAAAAAAATGATAGTTATGTTGATCATGTGGTTTTAGTCTTTTGTGCATAGTAATCGTACAGTGAAAATCTGATATTGTGACAGCCCTGGTTAGCATTAAAGGTCCAGCTGTACATGCTTTAAACTGCTTATCCTGTTCAAACAAGTGCGAGTGAAATAATCTTATAAACACAAAGAAACAGTGCGCCAAAGGTTTTTATTGTAGCTCTGTGGTTGTGTCTCCTGAGATATAGAAGGGAGAGATGAGACAGGAAAGAGAGAGTTTCACCCAACTAACTCTGAGAGGAAGAAAGAACAATATTCATACATTTCAGATAAAGGTAGAAAGTGTTTGCAAACTGAAATACCTCACTGACGCAGCAGAACTTGGCAGTATTCGTCTCTGAAATGGAGCAAACTAGTCTCTGAATATGGAAACACTCAAGCAAAGTATCAGAACATATAAACTGTGCTTAATGTGAATAAATGTACTTCTTCTGACCTGCGTTGCTTTGTGAGTGTGTGAACACGGCAGACTGGACCCCAAACTGTGCATGCAGATGGACTCTGCACTGTGTTTCTCTGCAGGCTCCTGACAGACGGTGTGTGACAGCGCCCTCTGGTGATCGCTCCAGGTCCTACATCCACCCAAAGACTCATCACAGCTGTGAACCGAGAGCAGCTGAAGTTCTGGAGATACCAGAGGAGGTAATTCTGTGAAATACACACAACGTTAAACATGCAGAGTTTATTGCAGTTAAATCGTCAGGAATAACAGGTAGAAACAAAACAGAGGTGGAGTCTGACCTTCTGAAGGTCACCGAGGAGAGACAGAGCTTTACTGGGAACATGAGGCAAGGCAGAAAAATCCTGTATACAGAAGATAAAATAGTCTTTGCTCTAGAATAAAGTACTTAACATATTTTCATCAAAAAAAAAAAAATAAATTCAGTGATCCACCAAAGGTTTGGGCTTCCTGAAATCTTTGAATTGAATCACTGATTCTCTTTGATTAACAAGATCTAATGTCAGGACTCTTAAATAAACCGTCACAGACGCTTTGATTGAAGAACATTACAGATTCACTTACAGGCTTTTAAGGTATAAAATAAAGTGGCTGTTTCCTAATGAATACAAGACAAAATAGTTAAAATGACCTCAGATTTCTTTGTGTTCCATCTTTCAGCTCCATGATCCACATCACACATTGATAGAGCAGCTCTGCTGTTAGACTGGACCGCTGCCACCATGACTGGAGATAAACTCACTTCTCTTTCCCCTGCAGAAAGGAGTGTCTGAGGACGCAGATAAGGCCGAGCTTTCCTCGGCTGTCAGAGAGGAGCTGTCTGACTGGCAGCTTTCCTCTCTGAGATCAGCAGAGGACGAAGTGGCAGCTCTTGATCTCACCTTCAGTGGGACGCTGCATCGATCTGAGATCACTCATCTGTTTCTGAAACATGATGTTCCTCTGAAGCTACCAACATTTTCTCTGCTTCTCCAAATGTTTTCTGATACAAATGATCCAGAACAGGTACCGTCGCAATAACAGTTCAGCTTCACACTTGGAAAACTGATTTTACAATTTCTTTGTGTGCTTTGTTCTCGACAGTAACTGGATAGATTTCTGGACAACTTGTCAAAGTGCAGACTCACACACCGTCCTACACTGCTGTTCATGTCAAGGTTGCTTCAAAAGGATTGAAACAGGCTTACATGACTATCTGATGACCCACAGAGACTTTATACCATTAATTACAGGGATAATGGTGTAAATGATCAACAATTTTAATGCAAATATAAAAACTTGTATGTCATACAAACCATGTAAAATCAAAGATGGTGCAGGATTTCTTCTTCTTCTTCTTCAGGTGCTGCTCAGCAGCAGTGAGATCTGTGCTGCCATCTGTGGCCATAACAGGGTTTCTGCCGGTTTGAACAAGTCAAATTTAAGACCTTTTTAAGACCTTTTTAAGACCATTTTGAACTAAATTTAAGACCTACACGACGTACAAAAAAGTAAGGAAAAATGCGGTCCCAGAATTACTTTAGAAAAAACAAACAAAACACATTCATTGCCATTCACAGAGCAGCTCAAACAATGAAGAATGGAGTGGATGAGTGTGTATCAGGGCTATTATAGTTTTAAATTTTTTTTTTTATTTTAATTTAGTTTTTCAGTTTGTGTTTTCATTTTAGTTTAGTTTGAATTAGTTTAACACGTGATCTAAGTAGTTGAAGTATAGTTTTTATCTAGGAATTTAATTTTAGTTAATTATAATATCCCTGGTGCGCGCACACACACACACACACGCGGTGTTCAAAATCGAAAGCACCTCCGCTTTCAACGTCGGAGTTGGGCCAAAGATGGTTTGAATGTCACTTGAGGCTGGCGGCAGAGGGGGCGCAGAGTTCAGTTCGAGCAGAACTGGATGAAACTGGACCGGGAACTGGTGACAAAGGTGTACAGAAGTGTGTGATAGCGCGACTTCGCTAGCTAACTGGTGTTTTTTACGATTTTGTGTGTGACACCAGCGCTTTCACACCGAGTGTGCCCAATTTGAGGGTCCTCTGGCAGATTCCGCTGTCGAAGTTGTTCCGGAACTGGCGAAGTGTGCGCCGATAAATTCCGACCGCGTTGTTGGCAAAATAAAACGTACGTTCCTGGATACTTCAGACAGAAGAACAGACGGAGCTGACTGTGAATCTCACCAACACATTTCCTCCAAAAAAAAAAAAAAAAAGGCGATGACGGAAGCGGTAAATGAACGTACATATTTAAGACCTGACTACATGTAATTTAAGACCTATATGCAAAATATGGACGTATTTAAGACTTTTTAAGGCCTAAAATTGAGATCATAAACAGCATTACAACAATATTACAGGATAAAATGGTGGTCTAAAAAGTACACAGTTAATCTCACAACCGCCTATAAGCATATTAACATTTACACACAAAACTAACACAGAATCTTTCAGGTTGACTTGTGCATGTCAACAAACTAGCATCAGCATTTATCTTAACACAAGATGCACTTTCTAATAGACATTAAAATAAAACAAATAACAAAAAAAGACTCACTTGGAGCATCAACTTACCAGCCTGTAAAGGTAGTTTCGACCATTTTCATACACGTTTACATCATGTAGCCTTGTGCGATTCCTGAGTGACTTCAGACATGCTGTTTTCCTTAAATAAATCCAATTACTGCTGTACGTCACATTGAGGGCAACTAACGATGTCTCACCTCAGAAATACTTGTGAGCAGCATTCGTGTTAATTATATGCTTTGTGTTGTCAGATTCATTACAGAAATCTCTTACAATTCGTTAGAAGTTCTGCATTCCCCGATGAACTCCACAAAGTCAGCGAGGTAAATCCAGATAAATGAACATATCAGATTCTGTATTCTGCGTCTGAACTAAAGACGCTCTCCTTTCCACCTCTCTGCAGCTCCAGTCGACCTGAACAAGGACAAAGCTTCTTCACGACTATCACATCGTAAATCTGAGCACGCTGAGAATCGATGAGGCGACAGAAACCAGAGCCAAACTTCTCTGGCCACAGCTCAGAGGACGACTATTCATTATAGAAGAGAAATTATTGTGCATCATTGAGAAGAATAGTCTTCCTATATCATATATACGATTATAACATTACATTAATTTGGCACACATTTGCTTGCTGTCCTTTTCTCTCTGCACTGGCCTGCTAATCAGTGTCAGATGATATTCGACAAGTAATAACGGATCCACCACACAGTCAATCGTCTCTCTATTAATTTACAGAGTGGGGATGAAATGTCAAAGGCAAGCAGACAGAAATGTAGTCTGGAAAGCAGCCATAAAGGGTTCAAAATGTGTGTGAAGGAACCTTCATGCACATGATGATTTGACGGTGGGATGGTCCAAACCTCTCACAGGCTCCGTGTGAGTGGAGGTTCGGATTGGGCCACTGTATCAGAATCATTCAGGAGTGCCTACAAACACGTTCAAGAGATTAACTCACACGACACAACACACGTTGTTTGCTTTTTCTTTATTTTTTTTTGAAGCTTTTTTTTTTATATTTAAGATTTTTTCCCTTTTTTCTTGCTATCCCTGCTTTTGGCACTACATACTTAGGGTGACATGTTAGATTGTTTTTAAAACAAACGTCTATTCAAAGCCTTCATCTTGTTGCAAGCAAAGTATGAATACAGCTAATAAAAATAAAGGTTTACATTTTTCCTCCTTACTTTACACATAAAATAAAAACACTTTTTTGGACCCCCTCAAAAATGGGGGTATTAAAATATTTGACATTTGTATCACAAATCAATGTAATGAGACAAAAAATAAAACATAAAAACTGTACAAAAATGATAAAATTCATTTTAAAAATTCCTGTGATCAAATGATGCAAAGAGTACATAAATCTGATTTTGTTTTATGTTACTGACCATCACTCTAATTAAAAGGAGATGCGAGTTCACTTCTTCTGTTGGATAAAATTCAGATTGACTTGATGTCGGACATGTGGGACCAGTGGGAAGTTTGGATTCTGATGCATCACAGAACCTGATGAAAGCAGAGAGAAAAAACAAAATGTCAGAACAAACGGAGAACTTACGATTCTCTGTTTTTCACAGCAGCAATAAAAATGGGTGCATCATGTCTGACCTTGGGTCACGAAGGGTTTGTTCGGCTGGTAGCCTCCGTTACCCTGCTGGATGAAGTTCTGGGGCATTCGGTAGGGCCAAGATGGAGACAGGGCGTACTGTGGTGCTTTATTGTGCTCCCATAAGCGAGAGGCTTGGCTCACACCTACAAACTGGGCGGGATGGCCAGACTCTGTAGAGACAATATCAAACATATTCACTAAGACGACAGAGGACAATAGAATCTGATAGCAAAAAGATCTGTGATGCTGCATTTTATATAAACCACAGTGTCACTCCACCAGTGATGTAAGGATATTAATATTACTTGATTTTCTCCGGATAACAGCATAGAACAAATATTGAAAACACTACAGACCGGGACCAAAATAATTTGATAATATAATAAAGTGACTCTACATGTAACTTAAAATTGTAAGATTAAATACAGGAAGACACAAAGACAGAGTCGCACACACACAGACGTGCCCCCACACTTCACCCAGTGAATACCTGACTTGACCACAGTGCCATTGCCCATGAGTGACCCAGGTTGTGCCAGGTGGTTGTGCCAGTGTCCGTCCCGTCCTGGCCCACCGATACCCAGCTGTCTCCCCGCCGGCTGGGCGAAGATGATGCTGGGGTCGTTCAGGTTCATGGGGCTGGGATTACTCCCAGAGCTGGTGGGACTCCCGTTCCCCGTTGCTGAACGCAGGGCGAATTTGAGGCCGGGTGGGGAGGGGGCGGTGGGAGAGGACGTGGTGAGCACTGGGCCGTGGATGGGCCAGGAGGTGGAAGGGAGGTGGACCGGGTGATGAGGCTTCCCCTGGGAGTTGTGTGACTGGTGCTGGTGGGTGGGAAGAAGCCCCAGTGCGGTGAGCGTCCCTGGGTGGTACTGGCCTTGATGGGACGCTGGGAAGCTGAAAAGAGACAGTGGGACCTGGGGATGTGCAGGCTGCTTCAGGGGACCAGCAGAACTGGTCTTACTGTGGGAGGGTTGAGGGGAACTGGAGGACTGGGACGAACTCTGAGGGACAGCTGTAGGCTGGGGGGAGTAGGGCGGAGTCTGCCGACTATCGGACTATAAAGAAGAGAACAAATGAAGGGAGCATTAGAAGTCAATAATTAGAAGACAGTAACACTTTATTTAAGTATTCAGCCACTCAACTGGGAAAATGTAATTAGATTCTGATGTTTAAATGTGCACCATCAACAGATTTAAAAGGGCCACTTCACTCAAATTGGCTTTGATTTTATTTGCCCACATTACAAGATATCACTGGGAGCAAACAAAGTACTATTTATTATAACAAACTTCTGTCTTCTGACTGAAGAAATCAAAACATTCTTCCCACTGTCAATCACTTGTACACATTTTATCAATAGCTGTGATTCCATCAAATTATTTTCATGAATATTTAACATTAAAAAAGGCTGATGGAAGCAGCAAAATCATAGAAAATGTAAATGTCCTTAACGGGAGATGGAAACATCTTTTCCAAACAAGATTCTGACATGACAGACTTTTAATTGATATTACTGATCAGCAGTTTCAACACCGAGGGAGGAAGAAGCAGTCGTTTCTTCCATCCAGCCTTTTAAGGATATTCTCGTAACACGTAAAAAGAATGGCTGGCAGTAGCAACAGGTACGTGTTAACCGATGAGGAGATAAAATGATTCCTCGGTTTTGTTACTGGTTCTTCTACTTAGCCATGTGAGGTGTAGCCTATACTGCTAACGTCACCAAACTACGCTTTTTGTAGCCTCTTTCATTTGCTCCAAACCAGTTTATGGAAGCGTGACCAATTTGTATTTTCTTAAAATTCGCCTGGCAATTCGATAGAACCAGGGCTGATAACATTTCAGTTTGTTTGTTTTTGGGTGAACCTGGCACAGTTATAATGTTTAATCTGTTGTACTCACACATTCAGAGGGCTGTCTGGTTCTTCCAGGACAGTCTGCAGGTGTCTGAGGAATGGGGATGGACTGGGAGCTCACCATGGTTCGTGCCGTGTGAGGAGCTGGGGTGAATAAGAGCATACAACACATTTATTTCCATCCCCTGATGGTCTGAATATAACTTGTATCTATTCAATGTGTGTCAAGACAGTGAACCAAAGTTCACAAAACTCTAAATGTATGTTTCAAAATATGCGTATCAGTGAGAACAACAGAAATACTATCATAAAGAAACATTTGGTGTCACTTCGTTCTGGGGATACCTGGTGCTCCGACGGTCCTCTGTTTGAGGTGGCGGTATTCGGGACAGTCCCGGCGTACGTGACCCATGTCCCCACACTGGAAACAACGCCTGTCTTTCGGCTCCCGCTCCTCCTCTTTAATGTCCTCGTCTTTGTCGTTTTCCTTCTTCTTGATCCTGGCAGAGGACGAGTTCAGGGCACAACGAGAGTGTGAATATAAACATTCAGCACAAACACACAAGAAACATTACGATGGTACAGGCTCTCTAAAATAAGAAAAAACAGTATTGTTTCCTTTAAAAACACCTTTGAATGTCAATACATACAGTTACCTTTTAAAAACACCACCTATAGAGCAGCTTAGCCCAACTGTGTTAGCCTAACTTACCCTGTACGTCCCTCAGCTGGAGCCTCAGGAGTCATTCTTTTACTGTTGCTGGCCTACTCCTTTCTTTTCTTCTCTGATTAACTCTCCACTGTCATCTGTTCACTGCATCCCTCTTGTAACTTTCTCAAGGCGTTGCTGATATTCAACGGCCTAATTCATTGTGTTTGTGCATTTTCGGGTCATTGTGTTGGAAGTAACAATGCTGACAGCTCAGACTAAATCATACTCAGGATGATTTTTTTAGCTGATGTACGTTCAAGGAAACTGCTGTGATTAAAAAGAGGACAGAAAAATTAATCGTCATCACTGTGTTTCACTTCACAGCAGCTGAATGAAGGAAACACTCACTTTTAAGTTTACCAACAACCTGCAGTCTTGTAAAACACAACTGGAGAGCTACAGTGATGCCGTATACCTTAAATAAATAAAAATAAAGTTAAACTAGCTCTTGCTTAAATGACTATCCACTCTGCAGTCAGGAGGCATCCGTTTCAACATTACTGTGTCACTTTTACCTTGTCATTTCGCATTTTAACTACATCACAACTGTAACCATCATTCAGTGAAAGAAATGTTCTGATAAACCACGAGGGGACAAACCTGCGTCTCTTCGGGCAGTCCTTCATGTAATGTCCGATCTTCCCGCAGATCCTGCAGCATCTGTCGTTGGGCGCCAACTCGCCGTCTGTCAACACCTTCGAGTCAAAGAAGTAGTCCTGCAGCAGAGCACAACAGAAACAGCAGATAGTGAAGACAGATTCCCTGGGAGACACAACCGACAAGCAGACAGCGTTCACATTCTGAATCCTTTGCACAACTTGGTTGAGTCATGAGGGACGTACCACTTCAGAGCCGGGGACGGGGTAGAACGGAGTTCCAAACAACTTTCTGCCGTTTATAAACGCCTTCATGATGAAGTTTGTCACTAGAGGAAGCCAAGACGGATCAATGATAGGTTTAGAGGTGGCATCAATCACATCATAAGTAACCGAGTGCAGAGTCTTTAACACAATGTGACAAGAACTCCCTGCTTTTTTATTAAAATATCCAACAGTCATAAACTGATGAAAAGCCTCAGCTGTCAAAGAGCAAATGTCTGCAGTAATGGAAAAAAAAAACCACTTCTGACTCAGCACCACAAGAAAATAATCATTTGCTCTAACTCGGGCCGCGACTAATGATTAATTTAAATATTGAATAATCTGTTCATTATTTTCTTAATTAATTAATCGGCTGTTTAGTCGAGGAAAGTGTGGATCAGTGTTTCCCAAAGCCAAAGACGACATCCTCAAGTGTCTTATTATGTCAACAACCCAAATATTCAGTTTAATGTCACTGAGGAGAAGGAAACCAGACAATAATCACATTTGTGAAGCTAGAATCAGTATAAGGACTACTCCCTTAAAGAAATTACTCAAACCAATTAATCAATTGTCAAAGTAGTTGCTGATTAATAATTGATCAATGGATACATTTCTGGAGCTCTAGCTAGTTATCTATTTAAAAAAAACAAAAACCTTTAAGATTTAAATTTTATACCAGGACCTAATCACTTACTTTTCCGGGAAACTCCAGCACCAAGATTATGATTCAAATCAAAGGGATCTGAGGAGAACAAACAGAAGAGTGAAGAGAAGATAAGACACTGACTGAAATGTAAACACGCTGGTAAAACAGAGGGATGAGCAGATCTGTGTGAGCACCTTCAATCGCGATGCATTTACTGGTCCACTGTTTCTCAAAGGTGGTGAGGCGCTTTCTTTGCCGGATGCTGATGACGTGTTCTTTGAAGTCAAACTCTTCTGTGTAAAAGCGCAGCAGGCCCAACCACAGCTCTCCCACTGACTCTGTGTTTGGCTGCAGGTCGGAGAGAAGCCGGCGCTGTGAAGACAGAGAAACACATTGAGTACCTACTTGATTCTGATATGACAGGAGTAACATTTTGACTACGTTTTGATACTGTCCTATAATTCCACACGGCTCCAAGTTAATGTTTCATTTAACTCACCAGATCCTCAAGGTCATCGCAAAAGAAAGCATTCCAGCCATCAACCATCCGCTGGGGAACAGTCGCCCCATCAAAGATCTAAAACAACATCATAATGAGCTATTAATTAAATTTCGGTCAAAGATAATCACTCCTTTATGTCAACTGTTCTGAGTTTTAATTTAATTTTTCATGTCATCCATCAGTGACCGATACCTCCTGCAGGACAGGAATGACTGGCGGCTGCCTCTGCTGCAGGAAGTAGAGCACCATCAGGATGTAAGCATAGGACGAGAGGCTTCCTCTGGATGCATCCCCGATGTCGCAGCGCTGTGAGCACAGAGGGATGTAAGTCACACAGCAAAGGGCAATATGGGAACACTTCACAGACATTGTAAGTGAAGAGTAACTTCACCTTAGCGAAGACCTTCATTGTGTATCCCAGGAATTGCACCCTCGGATCCAATGCTGCATACGTAGCCAGCATCCTAGTGTTGTGTTGAGCCTACAGAGTCCAAAGTAATTCATTTAGCAATTCCAATAAAAAAAAGGCACGTCTAAGCATTTTATAGAACAGTGAAGGCAGGTTCTGCTAACACTCACCAGGGTGTTATAAAGGCTAATATCTCCCTCCAGACCGCTCTGTCTGTGTTCAAACTTCACAATAGGCACTTTAGCTGTTGTGATGGGCAAGATGTTCCTCAGACCTGTGATGTCAGCGTAAAAAACTGTCAGATTCAGTCCTCGACACAGAGATATAGACAGATAAATGATTATTATTAAAACAATGATTCACCTGTATGCTTCTTGAGCACTTTTGCAAGTCCTTCAATGATCTCTTTGCAGTTCAGCCTCTGTTCAGACGGACCACAAATTTAATGTAAGAGTGAAACAAATTTATGAGAGTCACTAAATGTCAGTCCCAGTGAGGGAGTGTGAGTTGCATAAAACATTGGTCCACCTACCTCTGCAGTCTCATGACCCTCCAGAGTCATGCAGATGTCAAGGTCACTGTCGCGGAAGCCGAAGCCGTTCTTGGAGGAGCCAAACAAGCACAGCTGAGCTTTATCTGTGGATTCACACACACAAAGGAAGGAATTTAAATTATTAATTTTTCCAACGGTTGTTGCAACACAAACAACCTGCAGGTCAACACCTCAAAGATTAAAGAACTGGTGATTGACTTTGGGAGGGACAGACCCAGACCTAGACCAGTTCTGTTAGGAGCAGAGGAGGTGGAGGTCGTGGAGACCTACAAATATCTTGGGCTGTGGCTGGACAACAAGCTGGACTGGACGAGCAACACCAAGCAGCTGTATAAGAAGGCTCAGAGCAGGATGTACTTCCTGAGGGGGCTGCGATCCTTTAACATCTGCAGGAAGCTCCTGCGGATGTTCTACCAGTCTGTGGTCGCCAGCGTTCTCTCCTACGCTGTGGTGTGCTGGGGTGGGAACACGTCAAAGACAGACCTCTACAGGTTGGAGAAGCTGGTCAGGCGGGCCGGCTCTGTGGTCGGCATGAAGCTGGACCCTCTGGTGACAGTGGCAGAGAGGAGAACCCTCAACAAACTGCGGGGGAACCTGAACAGTGCCAACCACCCTCTGCACACTGTCATCAGCAGCCGGAGGAGCCGGTTCAGCGACAGGCTGCTCCTTCCAAAGAGCCGGACAAACAGACTGAAAAACTCCTTTGTCTCCCGTGCCATCAAACTGTTCAACTCCTCACTAGGGGGGAGGAGGGCCAACAGGGAGAGACTGAGGGACAGGGAGGAGAGGTCTGCCCTACTAAAACTATAGATATGCTGGACTGTTCATGAAAAACCATGTGCAATAACCATGTGCAATAACAACAGAACCATAGCAGATACTGTGCACCTGTGTACAGTCTTACGTGTGTGTGTATATATATATATATGTATGTACATATATATATTTATATTCTTAGAGTGTTATTTTATATTTACTTATATGTATATTTACATGTACATTTTAAATGTATGTATGTATATTTCTTGCATATTTATACATATATATATTTATATTTATAATCCTATGTATAATATATTGTATTTGGTTTTCTATCTTTATATGGGTGTCGGGTACCTTGGTGTCTCTTCCTTCTTGATCCTCTATATGTAACAGTGCTGTGTGTGACATGGAGCTTCAATTTCCTTGAGGGACCCTCCCAAAAGGATGAATAAAGTTGTCTAAGTCTAAGTTTAACACTAAATGACTTCAAGTTTCCTGTGAACTGTGGGAAGGTTTTAACTTGAAATACAGAAAGGAAGCATCACATTTGTATGAACAGAAAACAGCAATAACAGTAAATTTACACAGCAAAGGGAAAGAAAATCAGCAGAACTTTCTGCAGAAATGTTTATACATAAAAAAATTATATAAAGAAGAAAGTTCTAGCTCTCTCACCACTGGAGGAACATGCATAAAGGCTCTGGTAATTATCTGAGAGTTTATGCTCAATGCTCACCATTGTACTCCTTCCTTATAAACCTCTCCAGGCCAGCAAGGATCTGCTCCCTCTTCTGCTGCTCAGCATGAGTCGGTGACAGCTCATCTGCAAACAGCAGAACACAAATGTAGTCACACAGAGCTGTAATGGTTAGTCGATTGATCAATTAGTTAAATTAAACTAAAGGATTCATGCATGATAAATAGTTGCAGAATAATTCTACGCAACTTGACACGCAAATCATCCAAACGTTTAATCATACAAGCTCAGAAATGTGGTAATTTGCCACTTTGCAATTTCTTTTTCATGGTTTCAGTCATCGTGAATGGAATCTTTAGGGTTTTTGAATGTAGGTCGAGACGTTTAACGATATCGCTTTGTGCCATTGCAGGCAAAGTTTTTCAGTTTTCCTCTAGGATAGTATAAAGAGAAAGAGAACTTACAGTAGCACAACCTGCAGAGCCCATCCAGGATATCCCTGAAGCGGTCGTTCATAGGAGGAAGAGGCTTCAGCTCGATCTTCTTAAAGTCTTCAGGACACTCGTCCTTCAGGTGACCATCGCGTTTGCAGATGCTGCACACAACAGTTGGAGGCTGGAACGAAAAAGTTAGGCATAAATAAAAGCTTTAAAATGTTGCAGCAACGTGTCCTACTTACAGAACATCGCTGTTACAAAACATTTATGTGGGGCAACGTCCCATGGTGCAAAAGTTGAAATAAATATAAATGGCTGTGTTGTGTCTTTACCAACCCTGAGGTCTGTCATCACACGCCAACTAACCAATAACAACCCTCCCTAAATGTAAACATCCCATCATGAAACAATGACAGGTGAGATGATGCTCCTTTATACTACTTTTTTTTTTTAATTGACTTTATAACACACAACTCAGAGGATATATGTCAAACTATAAACAGACAAGATTTAGTATCTTTTAAATATTTTACCATTGCTAAAGTATTACTTATATTTTTCCATTGAAATATCTGAAAAATGCATGGAAACATGTATACAACGGGGGAACACCATGATTACCTTCCCACCAGTGAAAATCATCTTATCGAACACATAGTGCAGATCCTCTGACGTAACAGGTACATCCTCTGAAACACTGCTTTCTTCTTCTTCTTCCTCTTCTTCCTCTTCCTCGTCCTCCTCGTCTTCCTCTTCCTCTTCCCCCTCCTTGTCACTGTCCAGCAGTCCGTTGGGGGATAAGGAAGTTCTGTTCCCCTCACTGAGATCCATGTCCATGAGGCTGGCATCCAAAGTTTTCTCATCTTTCTTTGTGGACAGATCTGAACAATCTTCATCCTCTGTGTCAGACTCCTCGTCCTCCTTTAGCCCATGGTGGCCCCTCTGAGCAACTTGGCTTTTTTCACCTTTCCCGTCGTCTTCTTCCTTGTTCACCAGCGCAGCCTCCCTCCTCTCCACTTCCTCCAATTTTGCACTTTGCTTGCTTGCCTTCTTGCGTCTCTGGCGCCCACCCGTGCCCTTTCTCTGGGGGCAAGCGAAGTATTTGTAGGCCGTACGGAAGCGCTCCTGGATGTACTCAAACACCATTTGGCTGTTCAAGCTTCTTGCAACGTTCCTCTTCACGGCGAAAGGATCTAAAAACAGATGATAAAGACAGGCTGTGTGAATTTGTGATATTTCTCCAGAGCTGTATGATGAATTTTCTGACCGAGGGTGTTTTTTTTTACCTTCAATAGCGAGCCTGCGACGTGGCCAGTTCTTCCCCTCCCTAGAGAGGAGCTCTTTCAAGCGGATGCTGATGATGTACTCTTCAAGAGCAAATTCCAGTGTGTAGAAACGCAAGAGCTCCAACCACAACTGGCCCAGTGACACACCTTTACCCAGGTCCAAGGTCAGGCGGGTCTTTAAATTGACACAGGGGTGGTCAGAAGCAGTAACATCAACACTTTCCTTAATATAAGTTTAGCTCTGAATCAAAGGCAACGCTGTTTGTTCTATCAATATGATGATGTAGTGACACTCACCAAGCCTTCTGAGTAATGGCCTTCATCAAGTTTTTTCTGATCTGGTTTAGGTCGGCCTTCTCCTCTGGCCTCGTTGCGGTTCTCCCCTCGTCCGTCCGTGGAGCTCGGGGGTCTGCGCTCCCATCGGACAAAAGTGTCCAACGCGATTCCAGTTAGATGATACTCGTCCACGCGCTTCACTTCAAAGCCTTCAATCTGAAGGAGGAGAATAAAGTCAGACATAACGGAGGGAAAACAGCTGTAAGCAAAGATATGACTTTTTCTATGATACGAATTTTGAAGCTGCTTGTTCACGAGTTTAAATGTTGTATTGTTATGTTACTGGACTGGAGGACCTGCTATGTGTGGTCAACTCGCAGCTTGTCATCAGTCTGTATCAGCGATTAACTTGACAAGTAAAATTATTTAATTGCCAAAAGCTATATTGTCCAGAAGTTTGAGAATAAGGCTCATATTAGAAAAAAATAATTGTTATCTATTTTTTAGATACATTATCATATTTACAGAAGTACAGAGCGACAGCCCAAAGACAACCATAGCAGCAAGAGAAAAGTGCTTATGTTCATCTAAAAAAATTAGGCACACAAGCCTGCAGGACAGTTATAGGGTTGGACTAAAAGTGGACTAAAAGGCATTCTGGGCCTTTAGCGACAGACATTACAGAGTCAAACAGAAAAACTTGGAAAGAAGGAAGATGTAGTTATTGTGCAACAAAGGTCACGGACAAACAACTCTGTGTTTGCATTGTACTCATCTTAACCACTGGACAACACCAGTCTTTTACACACCATTTTTTTTTTTGGAGAAAAGCTCCTAGATAAAACATTTTACATCAATGCATCTTTTTCTCTGCTATCCAAGCAGAAAAGTGTGTGATTAAGATTAAATGTGGTAAAGTCTCCTCAAAGTTCAGTTTTAGATTTGACAAGCTTCTGTAATTGAGTTTTGAACTTTTTTTTTCAAATAACTGCAAATACAGTAGCTACCACGGGTAGCCTGTTGCACAAAAGTAAAAGTTGAGTGTGTTGCTCAGCAACAGCAACATGCGTCTAATTACAAAAAGAAAAAACCTGGGGTGAAGAGCTGCAAGCTCATCACACTTGCGATACTGTCTCCACTAGATTCTGACTGGGTGTTTTTGGACTTGTAGGAATGTAAAGTTACTCTTTCATCCAAAAAATACCTTAAAAATCTTGCTTTTCTATTTCTGGCCTTGCACAGTGACGTACATGTGTACTACAGTCATACCACTGCTTGGTGTGGTTATAGGTTTACACCCAGCAGGGATGTTAAACAAGCTTTAAACTTAGAACCTGAAATTGAAGGATAGCACTGTTTGTCAGCCTGATGTCTAGTTATCCTTTTAACGTGTAACTGTTGCCAACTTTAAATACATCTTTCTAATTTTCACAGTGTGATAACACAGTTTATCTCATGATCACCTCTCTAGTAGAACCTCGTGTCACAAATAGCCTAAAGTTCTGAAGAAAATAATCTTCACCTCAAAGAGGAAAAAACATGTTTCCACCTACACTTGTCTAAACTTAGCAGAGGAGTTCTTCCTGCTGGTAAATGCTATGCACTAAAAACACAACATCTACATTGTTTCTAATAATCAGAAATGATAAATACTATCTTACTTAAATTGGTCGTTTTATATCTTTGGGCAACTATACATGTGAATTTTACATCTTCAAGAAATGAATTATTTTTAGCAGCTTCACGTAATGTTCCACAGCATTATGCAAATGCATGCAGCATATTGCAAAAAAAACGATCTAGATCATCGTAATGACAGTGGAGGGATGATTTTTCACTTGTGTCTTTGTCTTGAGTTAATGTGTCTCCTCGCAATAAATAATAATACTAATACAATAATAATAATAATAAATAAATAAATAATTAGGGAGTAGAGCGGTTGGCACAGACAATTTAATTTTCACGCATTTATCAACAATAACATATCTCATTCACTTATTAAGTTTAAACAATCTATGCATGCTACCCAAAACAAGATGTCACAAATGAGCAAATCTGTATTTGGTGCGGAGACATAAGCAGTTTTCAAAAATCATATTTCTGCTTCTAGAATCTGGAAACAGAGGCCCTGGTGTGAATTTGTCTGAAGGAAAGTGGACCTTACAAGTTCTTTTTACAGATGCTGCTATAACATTGCTGCACCTTTCATTACACTGGCTTTGTCTTTTAACCTGAAAGGAAAAACTGGCAGCCCGATGCCACCACAGTGTGTTACTTTAGATAGCATGCCGGGCTCCAGAAGCAAAAGAGGTGAGACATGTAACACAAAAGCGCTGACATCCATTGTGATGTATAAGGCGTTGGAACAGTTTTCTTAACAACGGGAATAATATTGCTATAGAGGGTATACAGAGTTTGATCTCATGCTCTCCTCGTAGGGGAAGGATCACCCGGACCTCGTTGTCAACCCAATTTGCAGACATTTTCAGTAGCTGCCATCTGCTGCCCGCTGCTTTAAAATCTACCACTTGTGGAACGCTCACATACCGTGTTAACAAAGGTCACAACCCTGTCTCGTCATACCTCTACACAGGCTCATTTGTTTTGTTTTTTTTAGGTAGACATCAGGAGGGCTCAGAGGTGGAACAACAATGACCCCTTCTCTCTTTGTACCTTTTTTACAAAATGGCAGAATAGAGGCTCATTCACAGGCACATTCCAAACCTGAATGGACTGTGTAGAAAGGGCTACAGCCTCCCCAAATAGGTTCAGGTGTACAGGTTAAATGCATAGTAATTTAAATGATAACAATTGTCTTTATCTGCACATGAGTTTTTTTTAAAAACAGGTCTCTGTACTTCTGTACTAGGGTCAAGGTGCCAACCATGGACACTTTTCTCAGCTCTTACCCAGTGAGAGTGGGTAAGACTGAAAAACATTTGACCTACCCAACGGCCCAAGTAGACGGGGAGGATCGGCTCTTTCCTCTGCTGCAGAAAGAAGATGACCATGAGGGCGAAGGAGTATGAGGGGATGCCACCTTCAGCCTGGCAGTCGATGTGACACAGCTACAGAGATAAATATGCAAGAAAAGAAATGCTTTCAGTTCGAATGCATTATTGTCTTAATCCAAACTGTAAAACTTTGTTCAACTATAAAAACATCATCCGTGAATGTAATTTTTTAAGTCCATTAAAAAGAACAACACATTGGATGTTCTATTGTAAGCGTCTGGACAAACAGGTGATATGGCTTGTTTGTGCAGAGATAAACTTCTGACTTTATCTAACAAGGAAAACCTGAACACACTTACACAACCATTTCCATTGAAAAGTATTTATTTCGGGTCTGTCAGTTTTAATAACCAATATGTCCAACATCAGTACATAAGTTTTAGACTGAGGGGCTGGTAATAATTACTAATTAGTGATGAACATAGCTAAAAATAAAAATAACTCAACACTAAGACCCATTAGAATATCTTCCTCATTTTCTTTTTCAGCTGAGGAGTTGTATCAGCAACAGCCTTACCCTTGCCCAGTATCGGAAGGCCAACACCAGCGGAACCAATCTAGGCTCGAGTTTAGCCAGAGCTGCCAGGTGATTGGTGGTGAGACAGGCGACGTCATTACCTGCGCTCACTTTACACAGCAGGCCGCTGCATAGAAATACATGAAAAACACACAGAAGGAAAGTTGGTACCAGACAGTAAATTAGTGCTGGATTTGCAGGTAAGTGGAAGCTGATATGTGCTGTAATAATACGAAGTTATATAACAGATAATATATCATTTAACATAATCATAACATTTCTTTCATTCGATCATCAGTTTAAAGTCACAAATGTTTAAAAATAGGACAATAGCTGCACACTAAAAAATTATTACTAACAGGGATGCACTTATGGTTACATTGTGGGTTATTGCCCAATTTTAAAATAACAGTTTGGCTGATAGCCGTTGCCAATAATGATGTTTTTTGTGGGCCATTTTTTTATGTGCCCTTGTATTCTCCCTGTTGCCTGCCAGGGAAATACGCTATCACAAAAGATACAGTCTTTGAAAGAGCACAAACTTGAGTACACAAATTTATTAACTATTTTAATATAACCTTCCTTCACATGAAAAGGTTATACAACACTACAGTCTTACAAACCGATGGCAGGGAGCCAATACCTCATGAAGCCAGCACAAAATTAATGAGAGATCACAGATAAACATCGGTCACTGCCATCGGTTAATGACGTCTTACATGCCGATAGACCAATAGCAGTCAACAAGGCCAATATCAAACCAATACCAATGTTTTTTTGATACATCAGTGCATGCTTAATAACTCAATTTAACCTAAACTCCCTCTCTAGACATACAATTTAAATATCAATGAGAGTAAAGTGACTGAAATATACATTTACAGACACAAAAATTACTATTAATCCAACACTCACCTTAAAACATCCCGACAGAACACGGCAGGAACTTTGGCATGAAAATCTGACTCAACCTCTGAAAATTCAGCTGGAGAGGAGAAGGGGGAAAAAACAACACAGGAAATGACCTCGAGGAAAGTTGCACAAACCCAATTAAATTGCAGGACTTTTACATAAAAGCTGAACCACACAAAACAGAATTACTCAGGTCTAAGACCAAAGCAGATTTCCAAGTCACGTTGTTCTTGTCCTGTTGTCAGTGTTATATGAAAATTCTATCAATCATGTGAAGCAACAAGGCCAAACTAATACCTCCACACACAACAGTGGGTTTACACAACCTATTAACAATAAATCGCCTCACAACTTCAGAAAAAAATGTACGATGCACCAAGCAAAACTTACGACTGTTCTTGATGATTTCCAGCACTTGAATCAAGACCTCAGGTTGTGTCATCTGCACAGACAAAAATAGTTAGAGAAAGTGAGACAAACAACAATAAGGCCAAACGTTAGTGCGGATTTAGAGTGCCCTCTGTGTTTTTAGAGAACATTCATCATCATTCCATCAAATAGCAGAGGCAACGTTACCGAGGAAGGGTGGGTGACATCAATGTTGATATCGCTCGTTTTGAAGGCAAATCGGGTAAGACATGAACCATAGAGACGGAGAGAACAAGCTGGAAAACCAAAGAAAACGTATTAGATTATACTGTAATTATACAATATATGGAGAATAACTTAAACTCAGACGGTTTACAACTGAAAACAGAAGTTAAATTAGACACTGAGGATCAACAAGGACTCATTTTAGTGGGACTTAAAATTCTAATGCGTAGTGACATCACAGGATACAACCTGAGAGGTGCTTCTTGATTATCTCCTCCATCCTGATGACCACGGCCTTCCGAACCTCAAAGTCCTCCTCCGAGATCCCGTGCTGCCTGGCTGTTTCTCGGACGGACGCGTCCACGGCCCTCAACTGGGCGGCGGAGGCGGGCGGCAGGGCGCGCAGCTCGTTCTCCTCCTGTTTTTCCTGATACACCAGAGCCAGAAGGTAAACAACAAAATTCAAAACCCTTATTTCTTCCACAGAGCATACAGGGACGAATGACAAACTTTAAATTCCCATACCATTATGTTCTTCTTGTGTCTCTTCTCTTTGATGTGTTTGTGTGCTCCTTGTATGTTCTCAATGTGCACAGAACAGAGCTTGCATAAGTATTGATAGTTTGGGTACTCAGGGGACTGCTGTGGAAACAAACACAGAGGCAAAAGCAGTCAGTTTATCCATGTTTTAATAAATGTCATTTCATCAACCACTCGACGATAATCGCAACCATGAAGCCCACCTGCTCTTGCTAGATGGAGATAAAGTCAAACAGACAGACATATGGTGCAACAGACTGTGGATGATTTAATGGGGCAAAGGGACGAGACAAAGTGAAATATTATCATCCTCCTTCATCAAATATTTCAAACTTCTCCTGTGCAACAGTGTTTCAATTTGTGTTATATAAAATACAGCATTAGTTTCACCTAATCCTCAACTGATATAATTAACTCGATAAAAGTTTAAAGATTCCTTTCAAACATGTTTTATGACATATAAATAACAGTTCATTGATCTGATATCATTCCATCAAACTGTCTATCCATTACAAATGTATTCAGGCTGGACCCATAATGTAGCAGCTGTGATGAGCTCAGCCATACATTTACTGCAAGTCCGACATGACTGGATTGTTTCCTTACTTTCAACAGTCGGTGGATGTAGTCTCTGTAGAGGCGCTCCTCTGCTTGCCTGAGGCCCAGCTGTTGCTCTGTCAGCGGTCCTTCCTCCACAGTGGGCCTCACCTCTCTGCCCTCTTGAACAGACTGATGCATCAGTGCAGCAGCTTTCACCCCTACAAAACAACAAAGACTGAGCAGTTAACCAAGTGATACTTTTGGTGGTGAAGATCATCTCAGGGAAAACATCTTACAAACTCACCATGGGACTTTTCCTTTGTTGGAGTTACACTGGAGCTCTTGGCCTGCTCTGTGAGGCCTCTCTCAGGTGTACCAGGGACTACAGGGGAACTGGTCCCTCTGTTTGCCGAGGGGCTGCTGTCAGCAGAAAAAGAAGCCCTGTAGTCAGGAGCCTGTGCCACCAGCTGCTGTTGCGAGCTTACCGCTTTTCCTTTCCCTCTCTCCCCAGAACTCGTCCTGCCAGTCAGTCTCGTCAGCCTGGAGGGCCGTCCTTTTCTCTTGTCCTGGGGGATATCTGTGAAAGTTTTGCCTGGCCCGCCGCGGCTTCCTATATTATGTTCATCCTTTGCTGCAGCGAGGTGTTCTTGTCTGCGGGTAGCAGACTTGGTACCGTCTCTCTGGGCAGGAGTGTCTTTATTTGACTTCTCGCTGGACAAAGCTTTTGCTCCTCTGGGTTGAGACTGTTTGCCTGATTTTACTGGACTTCTGGACTCATCCATCCCTCCTGTCCTGCTGCTCTTGTCCCTGGTGGAGTTAACACCACGGTGAGGATGACCGGCGACAAAGGCCACCTAAAGTCTGGGTAAAACAAGGACGAGAAATCATAGCCGTCAGTCAAAACAGCAAAACTACTCCACAAAAAAGCATTGTGATAGCCTGCTGTGTCTTTCTTTACCATTCAGGTCAGATCAAATGACCAAACACATTTGTCAACTTAATTTGCATTGCACTTCCTAGGACTTGTATACGTTTTTCGTACAGAGATGCATTGAAATAAATCTACAAACAAAGAAGAATATTCATATTTCTTTAACATGCAAAAGAAGAAAAATAAAATGGAGACGAGGTTTTACACTACACATCAGCTCAGTTAACTAAAAATGTTTAAAAAGTCACAATCAGAATGTTGACTATATGAATAATAGTTTCTTATTAATGTTATACTACAAATTTACACTCTGTATTGATGCAGCTTTTGAGTTTATTATTAAGGTGAAAACAAAGCTTAAAGACTGAACTATTGTGACTTAATGTTTGTATGATTCCAATGTGAAATAAAAAAATTGTGTGCAACAACTAATGTAAAACCAAAAAAAAAAGACCTTTTGTTCTCTTTGTCTTTGATCATGAAGCCTGAGTAGTAAATGCCGTCTAACATCGGTACTTAAAAAAAGTTGCCTTGGTTGGTCGAGGAATTCTTTCATTTTCTGTGGACAGTTACACAAGTTTCATCTCCACATCATTACAAACTGTCTGTGTCAAAATGTTTGTCAAATCAGCAAAAACTATAAAAGGAGAAGTAAGTTTTGTGTTTGTTTTTGTTTATTTTTAATCCACAGGAAAAACTACATATCACAAATTTAATAAAAAGTACATTTTTCACAGGATAAATATTTGGTAGTATATTCCAGGATTTGATTATTTTCAATTATTAGTTGATCTGTCTTTTATTTTATCCATTAACAAATGAATGAAAATAACGAAACACTGCGAACCTCCTGGCTGGGCTCCACATCATTCCAATATGAAAAAAATAGCCATAAACTGGCAAGAAGCTGAACTGTCAGAAAGCGGAACAGTTCTTGAGTTAAAACAGGGACTTGAAGCACTGAAAGAAGAGGGACAGCTACAGCGTCTGCCAAGCTTTCAAACGGGTTGCCGTGGTAATAGAAAAAACAAATATCACAAAACAACATTTAACTCTTAAAACGGCTGCTTCTACAACTACTTTTCTGACAGCAAACCAGGCGTTTTCCCGCAGCAGACTGTTGGACTACACAATCAGAAAGTGTCAGGATTGAATCAGACATGCGCAGTATGGAGCTTGACACCATGGCTGTCCCCCAAACTGTCGCTGTTTAAAGTCCCTAATGTTTAAAGGAAGAATACAACTATGGCTCATGAAATTATTTTAAAAGCTAACATACAAAAACTAATTAAAAGCCAGTGCGACAGCAGATGAACAGGAGTGATGGGAGACCTTTTCTTTGTCTTCCAGTTAAAACCAGAGCTGCACAATATTGTACAAAAATAGAAGTTTTGGGGCTGATATTGTGATTGCAATATGGTTCACTATGAGTGGGAATCTGTGGGATGTCAGAGAATGTGCTGTTTTTCTCACTTAGATCATTGTTAACTGAATATATTTAGGTTTTGGAGTGTGAGTCTCACAGAAAAAAGGAAGTTCAGGACTTAATTTGAGGCTTTCAGTCGTATTTTTCAATATTTCAAAGGCTAAAATCAAAATAATAATGTACTGATCAATTAAAAATGGAAGTTAAACCCCTAATAGAGTTTCTCATAAAAATCTGAAAATTCCTACCACTGCATATAATTGAAAAAAAGGTCTTCTATGAATCTCTTGACATAATTCAAGTTAATGACCCTGTGAACACAAACACAGAGCCACAGCGAGCAGTGCAGTGATGTACCGATGCTGAGTCCAAGTCCGTTTTCTGAGAATCTGGTACCACCACCCTCCACGGGAGGTGATGGAAATGAGTTTCGTGTAATGTCTTGTAATAGCTAAGCGTTGCAGAGGAATACTTTCACTTGTGGCTCAAGTTAATGTTCGGTTTAGTTTAGAGAAAAACGAAACTGAGGGAGAAACAGACTTCGATGCAACACCGGGACTTAACGTTAGCTCAACTTCCACAACAGAAACGAAAAGGGGGGTCATCACGAACGCAGATATTATTGACTACAATAAATGCTCACCATTTAATCCAAAATGTGTTTCCTGTGTTTTAGCAATGACTCGCGGTGACTTCCAGGGGACTCTTTGCCTATCCGACTTTGCAGTTAGCTGTGTTCGCAAGCTAACTAGCGTTAGCCGCTGTGCCCGGTCGTCCGGCTGAGCTAGCTAACGGGAAATAAATAATACTGGCACACAGTTGCCACACAGCATCAAGTCATTAACGACAGAAAACGACACTTCGACCGCTGCAGCGCAGAGGAGCGCGGCGTGACTTACTTTCGAGCTCTAAAGTTGAATCCGGATTATTGTTTAGCTGTCTCCATGGTTCTGTTCTAAATAATGTTTTTCAAACCCCACGGCCCTGGTCAAAACAGCAACCATTGACGCCATGTTAATACATTACCCCGCTGCATTGTGGGAGTGCCAGTGACGACGAAGAGGGGCGTGTAACGTGCTGCGTTCACATACGGCTCGGAAACTCTGTACGGTACCAACAGTAGCACCCAAGTCTTTTGTTTTGTATTGTTTTGTTTCTTTTCTTTTCTTTTCTTTTCTTTTCTTTTCTTTTCTTTTCTTTTCTTTTCTTTTCTTTTCCTCCCACAAGAGTCTTTTGTTTTCTACTTTGTTTTATTTTGTTTTATTTTGTTTTCTCTTTTGTTTTGTATTGTTTTGTTTGTTTGTTTGTTTGTTTGTTTTCTTTTCTATTGTTTTCTTTTCTTTTCTTTTCCTTGCTTTTGTTTCCTTTTTCTTTTTATTCCCCAAGTCTTTTGCTTTCTCTTTAGTTTTCTTTCGTTTTTCTTTTCTTTTCTTTTTCTTTTTCTTTTTCTTTTAAGAGTTCTTTAAAAACACATTCAGATTCAGTTAGTAATTATCTCTTTGAAATGTAGTCAGTAACGTAATGATCCAGTAATCCAGTATGAAAGTAATGTAACTATCCATCACTTTGCATAACTCCTCTAATCCTTTTCTTTTTACTTCTTTTCTTTCTTTCTTTCTTTCTTTTTATGAGGAATGAAATGAAAAACATGAAAGACGTGACAGAAAGTAATCAAGTTACATTCATTTCATAATGTGATACTTGGGTTACGTTACTGATATAAAGAGGTCATTACTAACTGTATCTGATTTTTTTTTTTTTTTTAAGAAACCAAGAAAACTTCTTCAGGTATTTTTTCATATATATTTTGTCCTACATTATGTAGGCCACTCACTGAAACCAAAACTAAATGTTTGAACCCAACATAATAAACCTCGTCTCATGTCTGTGTATCTTTCCTCTGGTTTGGGATGAGACACTGCACAGCCTAAATTCCCCCTCAAATGTGACCCAGTTTGTGAAAACTTTTCTAACAGAGGAGAAGTGTTCGGTGTTCTGTGTTTTTGGCTTGAGTTTGATTGTTTTCCTCTATAAGAAGTAGGCCATGGTGTGCATGCCTTCATTTGCCTAATGAGCTCAGAGAGAGAGAGGTGGAAAAGTTGTTGTTTCAGTTCCAACACACCTTCAAAATAAAAGCTTTGGGAAGTCCAGCAACCAAAATAACCTCCCACTGGTTGTGATGAAAAGGACTGTCTTTTTTAGTAATTTTAATAGCTTTTATGGGCCACAGAATGTTATTATAAAGCCCATTAATTTTAGGTGGCCATTTATATCTAAATAAAGTTAGATGTCAGTTGTTGTTCAATACATGAAAAGCCATTAAGCATTCCAGGATTACTCTGGATCATGGACTGTTTACTGTTTTACTACTTATGAGAAAAGATGATGTGACTTTGCATAACTTAATTGACTAATTAATCATTTCAAGACAGCATAATTCATAATTATGGGATGATAAGTCAGAATGTTAAGATACTGAGTCAAGATTAAAATGTTTAATGTTGTATCTCATAAAAACATATTAAAGATTTTCATTACAATGACAAATGTGGCCTAATACAGATACAAATAACTAAGTTTATAAATGATAAGTCAGATAATTCTCTCATTGCTGGTCAATCTGTCAGTTGATCCTTTTTGCCGAGTTGTTCGATTTTGGCCTAAAACTGTCAGAAGAAAAAATTCAATAGGTGGAGTTTTTTTTTTTTTTTTTTAACAAAGATCAAAGTGGCGTTCTCAAATGTCCACAACAAAAAGATATTAATTTTTGCTGATAAGAAGGAATAAAGAAACCAGAAAAAAACTCTCTATTCACATTTAAGAACATAAAAATGATCAATCATCATCAAAATAGTGATTATTTCAATAAATGACAACTAATCAATTAATTGTGGCATAAAAATAGGATATTTGGGATAGCTAATGGATATTATGAATTTGCTTATTGCTTCTGTTGGAGCTATTTATTGCTAGTTTTTGTTATTATTTATGTTCATAACAAGTAGTGGGCTCACCTAACCTTAGCAACCCACGTGAAGGCCCTAACGACTCTGAAACTTACAGAGTAAGGACACTCCCACACTGAGTTTAAAAGCCTGCAACTCCTCTCCAGTTAATTAGAAATGAAGAAGCTTCTTGCATGAGAGGTGAAACGTCTTCAAGACACTGAAACATGTCCAGTTGGCTACGACACAGCACTTAGAATAGCAAGTAGTATTTCTTTTTTGATTATTCTAGATGTTTGCTTTATTGAGATTAGAGTTTGACAGCATTTTCTTTTGCTAGTTATTTGTTTTGTGTCATTATTTTCTTGTTTACGATGTATAGATTTGTTGATTTAGACTTTTATTTTGTTTTTGTTTAATTTAGGAATTTGGGTAAAACTGTGAGCACCCAAGGTTAAATAGGCAGAAGGATAGGTGTGGGACCATGATGCACCTGGGTGGGCTTCTGGTGATGTTTTAACCAGAGCTGGAGAGGCATGCAGATTTCTTTTTGTTCTGTGTTTGCGTGCTTGCTTTTGGAAAATAAACCACAAAAAAACATGAATGGACAATGAACTTCTTTAATCTCTAATAACTTTAATTCTTTATGTTTCATGTAAAGTTTGTATATTTTTTTATCTTTCATTTTTTGATTTACTCAAGTATCTCATTTATTTATTTATTCATAAAGCCTATTCATCGTTTATTACTGAATAATAGCTTTTATTTTGTAGGTGTCAGCCGGTCCCGGAAGTGCTGTCCTTCCTGTGTGTACCTTGACTGCCGGGACCGGACGGAGGAGGAGATCCATCCGCAGGAGTTTGGAGAAGTTTCCTCGCTGTCGTGTTGGCAGTTTGACCGTCGAAGATGCTCCCCGCAGCGCTCACCGTGTTACTGACTTTATTCAGCTTCTCTGAGAGCAAACAGAAAGACTTTTACACCTTTAAAGTGGTGAACAGCAGGGGGAAGCTGGTGTCCCTGGAAAAGTACCGCGGTTCGGTAAGTCTAGTGGGTCTGAAGGGATGTACATAGACCTCAGTGTCTTCCCTCTCACCGCATGAATGCATGCTGCATGAATGAATGAATGTTGCATGTTCATCCGTCCTCTCTCCTCCCTAACATGTTGTCTGTAGATGTAGTAACATAGTTCTGCTGCTGCGGGTCAGATCACCGCAGGCTGCTCAGGATGTCCCGTCATGTAGCCCCGCAAGCCTACGTGGCAAGAGGCCTGCAGAGTCTCTGCAGCTGCAGGAGCTTCACCAGGTTTCATACAAGCAAGGTATGGATCACCAGACTGAGAGAGAGAGAGAGTTAATCTGCCCAAAGTAAACTGATGCACATTTTATTCAGCTTGTCATTAAAGGGAGACTGAACATACAGGATTTAGGCTGCAGGTAGGTTTTCCACTCATGATGCTTTAATTATATCTTTATTGCAATCAGCAGTTTGTATAAAAGAAGACAAACAACCTGGCAGCAAAGTAGAATAAAATAAAATAAGTCCCCTGTTGTGCTGTCTTTCACAAATGCTCATAGTAATTAGCATATGCGTGTGTGTAATCACACGTTTCAAACATCTGATCCATCGTTCCTTCAGGAGGATCTGGGTTCTATTAATCTACAGATTGTACAGATCTCACACAGAGTTGCTTCAGTGAGACACTAGAGGTCAGCAGTGACATGAGGGAAGCATCACAGCTCATGATTGAATCAAAGAACGCATGCGCTTACTTAATGACAGTGGAGCTGTAACCTGCTTTAACCTGTACTAACAAACTCACCTGTGTTCCTGCTGTACACCTTCATTCACCTCAGATCAGACACGCACCCTCCGATTTTCAGCTTCTTAATCTCAGTCAATCATCTAATTAGTCGAAGAGCACCAAAACAAATGTCTTCCATCATAAACATTGATCTTTATGATTGTATTTGATGAGTTTGTCTACCCTGATTGTATTGATGACAATGATGGTAAATGTATTCTTTTTTAAGGGGGTAGTCTAATCTTACGCTTCATCTAATAAATTTAATTATGCATCCAGAACAGCTACAACTAGCATGTAACTGAGTACACTTATTCAAGTACTGTACACCTTTGAGGTATTGAATATTTCCATTTTCTGCTACTTCATACAGAGCGAAAGCTGCACATTTTTTAAATTAATTTATTTTATCAGTAATTGGATTAAAAACAAACAAACAAATAAATGCTGAATATAAGATTTGATAATAAATCTGTGCACAGTATATACTGTACATGTATATGAATATATGTATAATTTACTTTTCCTTTGTGATACTTTAAGACTTTTACTCCAGTACTATTCATATGAGTGACTAAAGTTATATTCAACATGATATCTTCACTTTAACCCAAGTATGATGTTTGGGTTCTTTTTACAACACTGACTGGTGGCAGTGAGACAATTTCTCCACATCTGCCACAAACATCCACCTTCACTCGAATGAACTGATTAGAATTGGATTGTCAAAACATCACTTTTACCTCCCAACACAGGGTTTTGCCCATCACTCAAGAATAACAGGCTAATTTTGACAAAATTTCACACTAAACGTTATAAACAAATGGTCAAAGTTCACTTTCACTGTGACGACATATTGTTCTATGAAAACAACTTTCCGGCAATCATTGCATGTAATAAGTCGGGAACAGAAGGGGAGATTGTGAGCATATTTCAAACTTCATCAGATAATGGATAGGTTACGCTAATCTTGGGTGCCCACCTTGAAACTGCTGATTGTAGAGATCTTCTGTGCGGGCGGCAGACATCTTTATTTTACCATTTGTAGCTTCTGCGCAGCAACATCCATATTGAGACATTGTAGTCCAACCCAAAGTCATTGAGATGAAGCTCAGTGTCAGTCCTCTGTAAAAATAAACTGTAAGTGAAGACAGCATGTTTGTCATACTGGAATCATACATGTCAGTATAGTGATGGTTTCAATTTCACCCAAAAATACATTTAATACCTTCAAAGCCTTCACCACATGTGTTATCTGAGTCTGCACAGACATGGATGTAAACTGCAATTTGGCTAGTTGGCAGACAGCTGTGAGGTGATATCTATAAACGTGACAGGTATTAAACATAAGTTTGGATAACATTGGCTGAACATAGCCTAATTGTTCTATTATCCACTGGCTCTGCTGTAAACAAAAGTTCTGAGTAAAGAAAGATAATTCATGTATTTGATCATTCGATAAGCACATAAACGTCTGCGGGGTGTTTGAGGAAAACGCAGCGCTTTCACTGGACTTTTTAATGCTTGTGCCTGTTTTTCTTCCGGTGTTTTCCGCCGTTGCCAGTCTAATCAGGTTGTCCAATGTGCAATCAATTCAATTCTTAATTTGTTAAGTCATCAGTTGTTTTGCTAACATTTTGCGTACACTGAAGACGACTCTCAGTCCGATAAACTAAGAGTGTGTGCAGACACACATTGATAGAGAGCACATGAGGGGGGCACAGTCTTTGCACTAGAGAGTGTCCAGATCAAGCCCCACTCAGCTCCTCTCGATCACATCTTTTGTTGCTCATTTGTATATTAATCTACAGAATTTGCATATCTGTAAATTTATAAAAAAAACAATACAACATGCTAAAGTAGCTGGCTTGACTTACATGAGTAGTCGGTGCACATGTATAGCTGTACAGGCTGTGCCAGTACACTGATGCCACTGTAGGGTGTAGTTCCATGTGCAGAGGTGAAACAACCTTGAACAATAAGATTAACCCTGGCATGAGAAAACATACTCTTTCCATTCACATGTAGTTACATGTGAGATAAGCCCAAGCAATCAATCATCTTCTGCATTTCGGTCCTCGTTCAGGGAAGCTAACAGCTGTCTGTAGCCTCCCAGTTGCTGCTGATATTGTTTTGTGACTGTAAGGACTGTAACTGCAATGTTTTCACAGTGTATTTCTGTGGCTTTAGGTGTCGCTGGTGGTGAACGTAGCCAGTGAATGTGGCTTCACTGAGGAACACTACAAAGACCTGCAGCAGCTCCAGCGGGACTATGGGCCGTACCACTTTAACGTGCTGGCCTTCCCTTGCAACCAGTTTGGGCAGCAGGAGCCCGGCAGTGACAAGGAGATCGACGGCTTTGTGCGTCGAGTCTACGGAGTCTCCTTCCCTCTGTTCAGTAAAATCGCTGTTGTGGGGCCTGGAGCCAACAATGTGTACAAGTACCTTGTTGGTGAGTGACGTGTGTTGTCGCTGCACTGGACTCAATCAATTTTAGCTTCATTAGTTTAAAACATTTACTTTGTTGGTGAAGGAAAGGCTATACCCTTTCAATATTAATGACTGAATTTAACATGAACAGGCTAACGTCAGCGTTAGCTTCTTTACCTGACTAATATCAGTACTATCTTCTTCATAAGGCTAATGTCACTGTTAGCCTCTCAGTTATTCAAAAAACATTGGTTACTTTTACAATAGGCTAAAACATCTTAAACAGTTATGGTTGGAATATCCTTTCAATCATAATATTTCGGTGTTCATGTTGTCTCCCATCTTCAGTATCATTGCCGTGCAAACCTGAGAGCCATTTCTGGCTTTAGTTCAAATTTAGAGCCGGGAACAAAGATCATAAAGGTTCAAGTGTCTCTGGGAGCTCAAATGGAAAACACTTTGCACTGTTGTCTAAACAAATGGGTTTTTTTTTACTGTGAAGGCTTTAATTGATTTTTCTTCTCTCATTCCCTGCAGAATCTTCTGGAAAAGAGCCTGACTGGAATTTCTGGAAGTATCTAATTGATGTGAATGGCAAAGTGGTGGATGCATGGGGGCCAAAAGTCTCTGTCAAAGAAATCCGAACCAAAATAGCTGATATGGTGCGGCAGATTATCTTGAAGAAGAAAGAAGAGCTTTAACCTCCTCTTAGTCTTTCGTGTTCCGCAATATGAGATTTAAAATGTATTGGTAAGTGAACCAAAGGGATGAGCTGAACACATGAATTTTGCTTGTACAATCAGACATTTGTAGATTAAACCATTCAAGTCAAGTCACATAGTGAAAGCAAATTTTACTTGCTTTCTGGACGCACTGATGAAACACCACTATATTTTTAAAGTCAGTCTTTTTTGTATCAGGCGTATGACAGTTGAAACTGCAGCGTAAAGCCAAAGAGCTGTAAGTCGTGTGTATTATGTGTTTTTTTTTCATTCTCATGTGTTGAATAAACTTTTACTGTGATGAAAGCGAAACCGTGCTGTTGAGTTATCAGAACACAAGTATTTTGTGACTTATTGAACAGTCTGTGTTGATTCAAACACCTCTCCCTCTTTGTGTCATATTTGCATTTCATTAAGGTGTGTTTTGAGTTTAAAAGGGAAAATTAAGTAAAAAGCATAATTCTTTTTGAGATTTAAAACCAGTTATTCATACTTCTTCCTGCTAATCGGAGCACCACCAATTAATTAAAATTCAAAAATAAGTTTAAAACGGTGTGAAAGCAAGTCATTTCTTGTACAGGCAGTCATAAATAAATGTACCCAGGGCCTTACCGTTAGCTAAATGGGACAGGTGCTACAAACCAAAACCAAAAACAGAGTAAGAGAGAGTATATAATGCTGCATTTTCAATTAAAAAACTAACACTACATTTTTCTTTTTTCATTTAATGCATGATTTCGGTGACTTTTGATCATTGCACAAAGTAGGAGAAATACGCAGAACTTTTTATTTCATTAATAATTTGTTGTTTTATTCAATACATCAGTGAATCCTCGCTAAAAGATGTCAAAAGAAAACTAGCAGATCATTAGCTCCAACTGAGTTTTTGGCACAGCAAAATCTCATTGCTGGCAGAAGCAGGAAACTATGTGAAACATGCTGGTCGAGACTTAAGGCTTGCCCTGTAAAACCACAGAGATTACGGAGTGTAGGTTTAACAGCGCAGGAAAAAGAGCCAAGACATCCCATCACATTCAGGACAAAACCATCTGTGGCAGAAGTAATAGAAGAAAATAGATGATTATCAGCAGTTAATGAAACAGATTTTTGAAACATATTCAGGATTGAACAAGATGCAGATTGAATACCATCTGCAGTACACTGGCAGGAGATATCTCTGACTTAAAGCTGAGGGTTTGAAATAGATTCAGGACGAACCATCAAAGACTGAACTTATGACTGAACTTAAAGGTAATAAACTGACATGGGGATGAGGCGCAGGTGGAGAGAAGCATCGAAACGGGTGAGGGGAATTAGGGAGGGAGCTGACACAGCTGGGAAAAAGGCAGGGCTAGTGAGGCTGACACGAGACAGGTGTGGAAGGAACATTGGAATGGGGAGGAGCACAGAAACACAAGAACTCAGTGGAAGAAGTGGAGAGCACAGCAGTATTATCAACGGTATTACATGTAGCAGTAAAGCCTATTAGTATTAGGAACAGCCATCTCAGTAAGGCTGTAGCTGTGGCTGGAGTCTTTTGACCTACTAGTTATTTTTTATGGTAAAATCATGTTGAAAAAAAGCTTAATATTCTAAAAAGTAAAAGAGGAATACAAAGATTAAGGTCATTAAAGAGCCGCACATTTTGATCTTTGTACGGGACCAAAAGACACACAGAATAGGAATGCTGTTATTAAAGATTACAATATCTCGTGTGTACATGTGCCAACACTAATAAGAGCTTCCTTGAGGCAAAGCCAAATTCCTGTCATTGTGTTAGACATTGTTCTGCCAGGGAGGAAACTCTCTGACATACTGTTTACAGGTATGCCCTTAAACACACCCTCATTCAGCACCACTTGCATTTCAGGTTCTCCTTTTTTGTCATCATTTGGAACGTTGTCAAACTGGCAACTCATCTTTACATGATGATTGTGTAGGCTGTGGTGCTTCCCAACGGCATCATAGAAACTGCAGAAAATCCAGGCCAAGTTTGTTAATCTTTTTAGAAAGCACATAAAACTCAGCTGCAGCATTTCACTGTAAAGTACATGATGACATGAAGAAGTGATGACCTTAAATGAAAGCTGCTTACATCTTAAAACAGCAGTAACAATCCAATTTGGTCATCATTTTAGGTAATATCACGTGCACTAGTTGTACTAAATATCTACAATGTAAGAAGCATGACTATACCCTTAATTTTGGCCCCCATGCTCTGACCATGCCCATATCCGAACATAGCCTTCATTTTGATTTCAACTACACAACTGTGAAGTTTTGTGACTGTATATTTCATGACATGTGGGCTTCATGACATGACAGGCAGACAAGTAACACCTGGCAGGTATTTAAAACTGCCTCTGTGGTAGTGCCAGCAACAGAAGATGTCTCCAGGACCCTGTTTTAATGATGCATACAGAGATACACTCACAAGGTGAAAACATTTACGGACGGTGCATTATCAACAAATCTCAAGAAATAGCAGTCTTAAGGTCATGTCACAGACGTCTATGCACTGTGTTGCAGAGATGTCTGCTGAAGTTAGCATGCTAACCAGCTGGCCGCGACCCATCCTGTCATCCTGTCTAGTAATGCCACCTTGTACCACTAGGGGTGATTGTCTGATAGCCAGCATAGTAAACATTCATGGTCACTGCTTAATCTAATCAGTAGACAAAAAAATGCACTAAATGTCAAGATAAACAAAAAAATGTCAAGTAAGGACATAGTTTCATTTTCAACTATTTTCCTTACTAAACAGAAAAGTACAATACAGTCACACCAACACACTTTCTAAAATTACAGCTGGTTAACATGGTAACACAAATGAAAGAGATCAGAGATGATTTCTTTCCACCAATAGAAGAGACCATGGACTAAAATGTCCTGCTTAGTACAGCATACCGTGCAAATCTTAATAACGCAGTGTTGCCCCACCTGCCGTTGTTGAATAGATGACACTGCACCTGTCTATTTTTATCTCAGAAATAGGCCATTAAAAATCTGAGGTATGTTAGTCATGAAGTCGTTTGTGTATCACAAAAACACACACACCTAGTTACATGTTGTTGGAGTGATTACAATGATGTTTGACTGAGAAAATAGTGTCCCCCTGAGTAAGAACTTGAATAACTTTGGTGATCCTTTAACTTCTGGTACCATATCATATCATAATTTTGGTTTATGACTTCATTTTGCAAAACCAATGTCAATGGATGTTGAGCTGTACGGCTCATCTCAAATTGTGTGACAATGCCTGCATATTAGATTTTGTGTCAGTTAGTGTGCATTAACCCTTCTGATTTGTGTTCCACCACTGTGACAACATTGCTACACCTTCTTTTGAATGACAGCCGTTACACCCTGTGATTTTAAATCATTATATGTTCTATTGTTAACACAATAAGAGTCCTCTAATAATCCAAAGCACATTATGCAACTAGTTAAACCAGTATGCCAAGGATCACAGATGTCATTAGCTCCACAAGCTCCTGAGTTCACTTTTTCAAAACTCTGAAGTGAACATGACAACAGTAACTGTGAGTTGTTTTGATACAACATGCATTAAATTCCCTCCTCTTTCCAAAATCAATGGATTTGTTTTCTTGCTCAAAGTCAACCATGTGTAAAATCTGTGCATTTACACCCCATTTTCATATAAAACCTAAAATAACTTGAGGGCCTCCTCGAGAGGAGACTAGGGCCCAAAATGTTGCAAACTGTGAAAAGGAACAGAAGCGATAAAAAACAAAAAGGCAACTCTGTATTGAAAAATACACATGTAACCACAGACATAGCGAGGGCAGTAGTGGAGCTAAGTACCTAGGACCTGAATCCTGAGTTGACCCTAAAAAAGCCTTGAATTAAAGGTTGACTGACTGTTTTTTTGTTTTTGCTTTTTTGTCTGAAACAATGTCGGAGCCTCTCCGGGGCTCTTGCCTTCCTCTAACAGGTGCACGTGCTTTAGTCTGTCCTCACCTGAGCTCATGAAGTAGCTAAAATTTACAATTTTGGTAAAAACAAATCCCAGGTCTGTAACAATTTGTCAGACATAATGTAGGTATTAACTCAAGCAAAACTCAGTCATAACAATGTGCCATTTGTTCTTCCAACTGAGCTACCTGCAGCAGGCGTCAATCGGAGCATGCAGGGGACGGCTCAGGTTGCGTATAAACAGAGATCATGTACATAACAGTAATTTCAGTGAGAGGCGATGCTTTGCACCCATTAAGCGAACCTACTAATAAATTTCCATCAGCAGTCCATTAGCTAAACTCTAGTTTATTTAATGAAGTTTACAAATGTGGAAATGAACCTTCACCAGCATCTCACCAATTTCTCGACTTCTGAGTTATGAACATAACTCCCTGTATTTTAACCAGTAAATTAGTTTGAGAGTGTCAGGTTCTAGTACTGTGTTTTCACTTGAAACACTGTGTACAACTTTTACGTAAACTAAATATGGATTGGAAACGTGTAAGAATTCTAAAGTTTTATTTAACTAATTCTTTGTTGCAACAGACTGGACTGGCACTTGTTGGAAACAAGTAAAAGGCATTATTCTAGAGAAGTCTTCATCATCAGCACTCCCTGAGTACATTCAGACAGTGATCCTTTCTCATTGTAGTCAGTGTAAAGATTTAATGTTATGCATATATTTTTTTTAATGATTTATAGTCAGTCTACTTTATTGCTGATTAACCTAGTCCATAGTCATATAATTTTAATGTATTTATATCTTGATTCAATTATTTGTATATGTGGAAGTGTTAAAAGGGAAAGGTAGCCAACTGAGGCTCATACATGACTGTGGCCCAGAGCTTGGCGCTATGCCACTGTGCATGTCATTTTTTAAAAACTGTTGTGTATGAAAGTATGTATGAAAGTAGCTTCATACATGTAAATGGTTCATCAATCTTGGCTTGTTGGAATAAACCACAACCGATAAGCCACAAATATTGACTTTTTATATTGAGTAATGCTTTATTACACAGGTTGTTCTATATGCAGTATAGACCTCAAAACAATACATAAAACCAGAGCATCACACATTATTTGATAAAGCAGAGAATGCAAAATATGTATATAAATAATGACCATTTGTAGGTATAATATAATTAAATAATAAATTAATGTTAGCAAGCCATATATGTCAAAAGAAAAATACACTGTCATTACTTGAATACGATAAGACTTATACTTGTATATAATCTAATACACAATTACAGTACTCAGTCCTGACAGATCAAAGAGATGTGCTTCATTTCAACTGGAACTGCAGAATTAATGCAGATTAATTATTTACCATATGGGTAATTATCCTTTGCACAAAACAATGTGACAATAAATTGTAGTGTATATGATATTGGGCAAAAAAAATGTTGCCATGTGTGATTATTACATAAGTGGAAACTACCTTTACCTCAAACGAATCCAGATTCTATCCCCTCTTTCCTACATTAGGAATTTCTAGCCCCTTCATTTGCCAACTAAAGTTGGCGTTAAGAAAAAAAAACAATTCCAGGCTTCAACAGTACATTTAAGTGATGGTCGGTGGCTTCAAGGGTGCATTGTCCATGCCTTGTCTCTGTTCTAAAATAGGTTTAACATAAGGAGACCAAGGAGCAGATGGATCATACCCAGTCTGATAGAGCATGCATCACTGGAAGCAGTTGTTGTTGTTGTTGTTGATGTTGTTATTGTGGGGGCAACAGTTGTTGTGGGGGCAACAGTTGTTGTTGTAGCTGTTGTTGTGGTTGTTGGGGAGGCAGTTGTTGTTGTAGTGGCAGCAGTTGTCGTGGTTGCCGGGGCTGCAGGTGTCGTGGTTGTCGGGGAAGCCCTTGTTGTGGTTGTAGGGGCAGCAGTTGTTGTTGTAGTGGCAGCAGTTGTTGTGGTTGTTGGGGCTGCGGTTGTGGTTGTTGTCGGGGAAGCAGTTGTGGTTGTGGGGGCAGCAGTCGTCGTGGTTGTCGGGGCTGCAGTTGTTGTGGTTGTCGGGGCTTCAGATGTGGTGGTTGTCGGGGCAGCAGTTGTCGTGGTGGTCGGGGCTGCAGTTGTTGTGGATGTCGGGGCTGAAGTTGTGGTAGTTGTCGGGGCAGCAGTTGTTGTGGTTGTTGGGGCTGCGGTTGTTGTGGTTGTCGGGGCTGTGGTTGTGGTCGTTGTCGGTGTAGCAGTTGTTGTGGTTGTCGAGGCAGCAGTGGTTGTAGTGGCAGCAGGTGTTGTGGTTATAGGGGCAGCGGTTGTTGTTGTAGTGGCAGCAGTTGTTGTAGTTGTCAGGGCTGCAGTTGTTGTGGTTGTCGGGGCAGCAGTTGTCGTGGCTGTCGGGATTGCAGTTGTAGTTGTAGTTGCAGCTGTTGTAGTTGTTGGGGCTGCAGTTGTAGTTGTAGTGGCAGCAGTTGTTGTGATTGTCGGGGCTGCAGTTGTGGTAGTTGTCGGGGCAGCATTTGTTATGGTTGTAGGGGCTGCGGTTGTAGTTATCGGGGTAGCACTTGTTGTGGTTGTAGGGGCAGCGGTGGTTGTAGTGGCAGCTGTTGTTGTGGTTGTCGGGGCTGCAGTTGTAGTTGTAGTGGCACCAGTTGTTATGGTAGTCGGAGCTGCGGTTGTGGTTGTTGTCGGAGCAGCTGTTGTTGTGATTGTAGGGGCAGCGGTTGTTGTGGTTATAGGGGCAGCGGTTGTTGTTGTAGTGGCAGCTGTTGTTGTGGTTGTCAGGGCTGCAGTTGTTGTGGTTGTCGGGGCAGCAGTTGTAGTTGTGGTGGCAGCAGTTGTTGTGATTGTCGGGGCTGCAGTTGTGGTAGTTGTCGGGGCAGCAGTTGTTGTGGTTGTAGGGGCTTCGGTTGTAGTTGTCGGGGTAGCAGTTGTTGTGGTTGTAGGGGCAGCAGTGGTTGTTGTAGTGGCAGCTGTTGTTGTGGTTGTCGGAGCTGCAGTTGTAGTTGTTGTCGGGGCAGCAGTTGTTGTGGTAGTCGGAGATGCGGTTGTGGTTGTTGTCGGGGCAGTAGTTGTTGTGGTTGTAGGGGCAGCAGTTGTTGTGGTTATAGGGGCAGCGGTTGTTGTTGTAGTGGCAGCAGTTGTTGTGGTTGTCGAGGCTGCAGTTGTTGTGGTTGTCGGGGCTGTGGTTGTGGTCGTTGTTGGTGTAGCAGTTGTTGTGGTTGTCGAGGCAGCAGTGGTTGTAGTGTCAGCAGTTGTTGTGGTTGTAGGGGCAGCGGTTGTTGTTGTAGTGGCAGCTGTTGTTGTGGTTGTCAGGGCTGCAGTTGTTGTGGTTGTCGGGGCAGCAGTTGTCGTGGCTGTCGGGATTGCAGTTGTAGTTGTAGTTGCAGCTGTTGTCGTTGTTGGGGCTGCAGTTGTAGTTTTAGTGGCAGCAGTTGTTGTGATTGTCGGGGGTGCAGTTGTGGTAGTTGTCGGGGCAGCAGTTGTTGTGGCTGTAGGGGCTTCGGTTGTAGTTGTCGGTGTAGCAGTTGTTGTGGTTGTAGGGGCAGCAGTGGTTGTTGTAGTGGCAGCTGTTGTTGTAGTTGTCGGGGCTGCAGTTGTCGTGGTTGTCGGGACTGCAGTTGTAGTTGTAGTGGCAGCAGTTGTGGTTGTCGGGGCTTCAGTTGTGGTGGTTGTCGGGGCAGCAGTTGTCGTGGTTGTCGGGACTGCAGTTGTTGTTGTAGTGGCAGCAGTTGTTGTTGTAGTGGCAGCAGTTGTTGTTGTTGTGGGGGCTTCGGTTGTGGTGATTGACGGGGCAGCAGTTGTGGTGGTTGTCGGGGCTGCAGTTGTTGTTGTAGTGGCAGCAGTTGTTGTGGTTGTAGGGGCAGCAGTTGTTTTTGTAGTGGCAGCAGTTGTTGTGGTTGTAGTGGCAGCAGTTGTGGTTGTTGTCGGGGCTGCAGTTGTGGTGGTTGTCGGGGCAGCAGATGTCGTGGCTGTCGGGACTGCAGTTGTTGTTGTAGTGGCAGCAGTTGTGGTTGTTGTCGGGGCAGCAGTTGTTGTGGTTGTTGCGGCAGCAGTTGTTGTGGTTGTGGGTGCAGCAGTTGTTGTGGTTGTCGGGGCTGCAGTTGTGGTTGTTGTCGGGGCAGCAGTTGTTGTGGTTGTAGGGGCAGCAGTTGTTTTTGTAGTGGCAGCAGTTGTTGTGGTTGTAGTGGCAGCAGTTGTGGTTGTTGTCGGGGCAGCAGTTGTGGTGGTTGTCGGGGCTGCAGTTGTTGTTGTAGTGGCAGCAGTTGTAGTTGTTGTCGGGGCAGCAGTTGTTGTGGTTGTCGGGGCTGCAGTTGTGGTGGTTGTCGGGGCAGCAGTTGTCGTGGTTGTCGCGACTGCAGTTGTTGTAGTGGCAGCAGTTGTTGTGGTTGTTGGGGCTGCAGTTGTGGTTGTTGTCAGGGCAGCAGTTGTTGTGGTTGTAGGGGCAGCAGTTGTTGTTGTAGTAGCAGCAGTTGTTGTGGTGGTCGGGGCTGCAGTTGTGGTTGTTGTTGGGGCTGCAGTTGTGGTTATTGTCGGGGCAGCAGTTGTTGTGGTTGTAGGGGCAGCAGTTGTTGTCGGGGCAGCAGTTGTCGTGGTTGTCGGGGCAGCAGTTGTTGTTGTAGTGGCAGCAGTTGTTGTGGTTGTCGGGGTTTCAGTTGTTGTGGTTGTCGGGGCAGCAGTTGTGGTGGTTGTAGGGGCAGCAGTTGTTGTTGTAGTGGCAGCAGTTGTTGTGGTTGTCGGGGTTTGAGTTGTGGTGGTTGTTGGGGCTGCAGTTGTGGTTGTTGTCGGGGCTGCAGTTGTTGTTGTAGTGGCAGCAGTTGTAGTTGTTGTCGGGGCAGCAGTTGTCGTGGTTGTCGCGACTGCAGTTGTTGTAGTGGCAGCAGTTGTTGTGGTTGTTGGGGCAGCAGTTGTTGTCGTTGTCGGGGCAGCAGTTGTTGTGGTTGTAGGGGCAGCAGTTGTTGTTGTAGTGGCAGCAGTTGTTGTGGTTGTCGGGGCTGCAGTTGTGGTGGTTGTCGGGGCAGCAGTTGTCGTGGTTGTCGGACTGCAGTTGTTGTGTAGTGGGCAGCAGTTGTTGTGGTTGTCGGGGCAGCAGTTGTTGTGGTTGTAGGGGCAGCAGTTGTTGTTGTAGTGGCAGCAGTTGTTGTGGTTGTCGGGGCTGCAGTTGTGGTTGTTGTCGGGGCAGCAGTTGTTGTGGTTGTCGGGGCTGCAGTTGTGGTTGTTGTCGGGGCAGCAGTTGTTGTGGTTGTCGGGGCTGCAGTTGTGGTGGTTGTCGGGGCAGCAGTTGTCGTGGTTGTCGGGGCAGCAGTTGTTGTGGTTGTCGGGGCTGCAGTTGTGGTGGTTGTCGGGGCTGCAGTTGTTGTTGTAGTGGCAGCAGTTGTAGTTGTTGTCGGGGCAGCAGTTGTCGTGGTTGTCGCGACTGCAGTTGTTGTAGTGGCAGCAGTTGTTGTGGTTGTTGGGGCAGCAGTTGTTGTCGTTGTCGGGGCAGCAGTTGTGGTGGTTGTAGGGGCAGCAGTTGTTGTTGTAGTGGCAGCAGTTGTTGTGGTTGTCGGGGTTTCAGTTGTGGTGGTTGTTGGGGCAGCAGTTGTCGTGGTTGTCGGTACTGCAGTTGTTGTTGTAGTGGGCAGCAGTTGTTGTGGTTGTGGGGGCAGCAGTTGTTGTGGTTGTCGGGGCAGCAGTTGTTGTTGTAGTGGCAGCAGTTGTTGTGGTTGTCGGGGCTGCAGTTGTGGTT
>OZ023163.1:1885219-2362305 GCA_963678695.2 Diplodus puntazzo | reverse complement strand
TTGTAGTGGCAGCAGTAGGTTGTTGTGGTGGTCCGGGGACTGCTGGCTCATGTGCGGGCTTTCTTGTGGATGCTAGTTGTGGTTGTTTTATGTCGGAGGCCAGTAGCAGGGGGGCGGCCGAGGAGTCCACCGGTGAGGTGCGGGCAACGGGTGGCTACAGCTACAGGCAAGTTCGGGGGGACAAGGAGGCACAGCAGCTTGTTGTGGTTTGTGGAGGCTGGCACCTCTTCTCTTCTGCAGTTGTGTTTTTGTTGTCGGGGGCGGGCAGCATGTTGCTTGTGGTTTGTCTAGGGACTTCAGTTGTGGTGTGGGGTCGTTGTCGGGGCAGCAGATGTCGTGGTTGTCGGTGGGCCAAGAGGGGCAAGGGGGGTGCAGGGGCAATACCGGCTAGAGGGCAGCAAGTTTGGTCGTGAGGTTTGTATGGGCAGGCTGTTGTTCGTGGGTTGTCGGGGGTCTGCTTTCTTGCTGTTTTGGTGGTTTTTTGTCGGGGACCGGAAGTTGTTGTTTCGAATTTAATTCTGCAAATGCTTGATATAGTGGCAGCAGTTTGGTAGTTGGCTGTCGGGGGGGGGATGCTGGGGGGGGGCCTGGCTGTACTGCAGTTGTTTGGAAGTGTGGTGTCGTCGGGGGCGTCGCCAAGGGGGGGGCTGGGAGGGGTCAGGAGGCTCTTGTTGCCGTTGTCGGTGGGTGCTTGTCGGGGGCAAGCTAGGGCCGGGGGCAGGATAAAGTGTGGCGGGGCTGAGCACATGGGGCGGTGGGGGGCAGAGTTTGGCAGCCAAGCAGTTGTTGTGTTGTTCGGGGGTGGGGCGAGCGGGTGCTTAGAGTTGTGGTGCCAAGTTGATCGGTCTTGGGGGCCCGGGGCGGCAAGAGCCTAGGGAGCCCCCGTGGGGCGGGGATAATGCAGTTGTCGGTGGTTGTGGTCTGCATGGGACTGCGAGTTGTTGTGTAGTGTGCAGCAGTGTGTGGTTTGTTGGGTGTGTGGGCGGCATGGCAGGGCTGCTGTTTGTTGTGTGTTTAGTCAGGGGGGAGCAGGCGGCTCGCAGTTGTGTGGTTGTTGGTAGGGAGCAGAAGTTTGTTTGTTTGTAAGTGCAGCAGAAGCGAGCAGTTTTGTTGTGGTTTTGTCGGGGTTTTTCAAGTTTTGTCGGAAGGTGGTTGTTGGGGCAGGCAGTTGTCGTGGTTGTCGGAGTGTTACCTGCAGTATGTTGTCGTAGTGGGGGTGGCTGAGTTGCTTGTGGGGTTGTGGGGGGACAGCAGGTGGTGTTGTTGTCTGGGCTGCAGTTGTTGGGGTTGTCGTGGCAGCAGTTGTCGTGGCTGTCGGATGCAGTTGTAGTTGTTGTTGCAGTGTTGTACTGTTGTTGGCGCCGTTGTACTTCTAGTGCAGCAGTTTGTTGTGATTGTCGGGCGGCTGCATGTTGTGGTAGTTGTGGTTGTCAGGAGCATTTGTTCATGGTTGTAGGGGTGCGGTTGTTGTTATCGGGTAGCACTTGTTGGTTGTAGGGGCAAGCAGTGGTTGTAGTGTGGCAGCTGTTGTTGTGGTTGTCGGGCTACAGGTTGTAGTTGAGTGGCACCAGTGTTATGGTAGTCGGAGCTGCGAGTTGTGGTTGTTGTTCGGAGCAGCTGTTGTGGATTGTAGGGACGGTTTTGTGGTTATAGGGCAGCGGGTTGTTGTTGTAGTGGCAGCTGTTTGTTGCGTGGTTTGTCAGGGCTGCAGTTGTATGTGGTTGTCGGGGGCAGCAGTGTAGTTGTGGTCAGAGTTGTGTGATTGTCGGGGCTCTGAGTTGTGGTAGTTGTCGGGGCGGCAGCAGTTGTTGTGGTTGTAGGGGCTTCGTGTTGTTGTGGTGTAGCCGATTGGAGCAGTTGTTGTGTTGTGAGGGCAGCAAGAGGTTGTTGTAGTTGGCAGCCTGTTGTTGTGTTGTCGGAGCTGCAGTTGTTAGTTGTTGTCGGGGCAGCAGGTTGTATGTGGTAGTCGGAGATTGCCGGTTTGGTTGTTGTCGGGGCAGTAGTGTGTTTGTTGTGGTTGTAGGGGCAGCAGTTGTGTGGTTATAGGGGCCAGGGGGGGCAGCAGTTGTGTGGTTGTTGGCGGCAGCAGTTGTGTTGTGGGCGTTTTGGATAGCGTGTAGGCGTCGCAGTTGTTGTGTTGTCGGGGCCAGTTCTGTGGGTGGGGGGGGCGTTGGGGGTGGGGGAGCACAGCATGGTTGTAGTGCCAGCAGTTGTTGTGGTGTAGTGGGCAGCGGTTGTGTGTTGTAGTGGCAGCTGTTGTTGTGGTTGTCAGGGCTGCAGTTGTTGGTGGTTTGTCGGGGCAGCAGTTGTCGTGGGTTTCGGGACTGCAGTTGTTGTTGTAGTGGCAGCAGTTGTTGTGGTTGTTGGGGCTGCAGTTGTGGTTGTAGTGGCAGCAGTTGTTGTGTTGTCGGGGCTGCAGTTGTGTGGTTGTCGGGGCAGCAGTTGTTGTGGTTGTCGGGGGCTTGCAGTTGTGGTTGTTGTCGGTGGCAGCAGTTGTTGTGTTGTCGGGGCAGCAGTTGTTGTTGTTGTGGCAGCAGTTGTTGTGGTTGTCGGGGCTGCAGTGGTTGTCGTGTTGTGTTGTCGGGCAGCAGTTGTTGTGGTTGTAGGGCAGCAGTTGTGGTTGTTGTCGGTGGGCTGCAGTTGTGGTGGTTGTCGGGGCGCGGCAGTTGTTCGTGGGTTGTCGGGGCTGCAGTTGTTGTGGTTGTTGGTGGCAGCAGTTGTTGTTGTGGAGTGGCAGCAGTTGTTGTGTGTTGTCGGGACTGCGGTTGTGTGTTGTCGGGGCAGCAGTTGTTGTGGTTGTCGGGGCACTGCAGTTGTTGTTGTAGTGGGCAGCAGTTGTTGTGGTTGTCGGGGCAGCAGTTGTGGTTGTTGTCGGAGGGCAGCAGTTGTTGTGGTTGTAGTGGGCAGCAGTTGTTGTGGTTGTCGGGGCAGCAGTTGTGTGTGGTTGTCGGGGCAGCAGTTGTGGTGGTTGTCGGGGCAGCAGTTGTGTGGTTGTCGGGCTGCAGTTGTTGTGGTTTGTGAGGGCAGCAGTTGTTGTGGTTGTCGTGGGCAGCAGTTGTTGTGGTTGTGGGCTGCAGTTGTTGTTGTAGTGGCAGCAGTTGTTGTGGTTGTCGGGGCTGCAGTTGTGGTGGTTGTGGGGGCAGCAGTTGTTGTGGTTGTCGGCGCAGCAGTTGTTGTTGTAGTGGCAGCAGTTGTTGTGGTTGTAGGGCTGCAGTTGTGGTTGTTGTCGGGGCAGCAGTTGTTGTGGTTGTCGGGCTGCAGTTGTTGTGGTTGTGGGGCAGCAGTTGTTGTGGTTGTCGGGGCTGCAGTTGTGTGTTGTCGTGGCAGCAGTTGTTGTGGTTGTCGGGGCTGCAGTTGTGTGTTGTGGGGCAGCAGTTGTTGTGGTTGTCGGGGCTGGCAGTTGTGGTGGTTGTTGGTGGCAGCAGTTGTTGTGGTTGTCGGACTGCAGTTGTTGTTGTGGGCAGCAGTTGTGTGGTTGTCGGGGCTGCAGTTGTTGTGGTTGTCGGGGCAGCAGTTGTTGTGGTTGTGGGGCAGCAGTTGTTGTGTTGTAGGGGCAGCAGTTGTGGTTGTTGTCGGGCAGCAGTTGTTGTGGTTGTCGGGGCTGCAGTTGTTGTTGTAGTGGCAGCAGTTGTTGTGGTTGTCGGGGCTGCAGTTGTGGTTGTTGTCGGGGCAGCAGTTGTGTGTTGTCGGGCTGCAGTTGTGTGTGTGGCAGCAGTTGTTGTTGTGGGGCAGCAGTTGTTGTGGTTGTCGGGGCTGCAGTTGTGGTGGTTGTCGGGGCAGCAGTTGTCGTGGTTGTCGGGGCAGCAGTTGTTGTTGTAGTGGCAGCAGTTGTTGTGGTTGTCGGGCTGCAGTTGTTGTGGTTGTCGGGGCAGCAGTTGTGTGGTTGTAGTGGCAGCAGTTGTTGTGGTTGTCGGGGCAGCAGTTGTTGTGGTTGTCGGGGCTGCAGTTGTGGTGGTTGTCGGGGCAGCAGTTGTTGTGGTTGTCGGGGCAGCAGTTGTTGTGTTGTCGGGCAGCAGTTGTTGTGGTTGTCGGGGCAGCAGTTGTTGTTGTAGTGGCAGCAGTTGTTGTGGTTGTCGGGCTGCAGTTGTTGTGGTTGTCGGGGCAGCAGTTGTGGTGGTTGTAGGGGCTGCAGTTGTTGTTGTAGTGGCAGCAGTTGTTGTGGTTGTCGGGGCTGCAGTTGTGGTGGTTGTCGGGGCAGCAGTTGTTGTGGTTGTCGGGCTGCAGTTGTTGTTGTGTCGGGGCAGCAGTTGTTGTGGTTGTCGGGGCAGCAGTTGTTGTGGTTGTCGGGGCGCAGTTGTTGTGGTTGTGGGCTGCAGTTGTTGTGGTTGTCGGGCAGCAGTTGTGGTTGTTGTCGGGGCAGCAGTTGTTGTGGTTGTCGGGGCTGCAGTTGTGGTTGTTGTCGGTGGCAGCAGTTGTTGTGGTTGTCGGGGCTGCAGTTGTTGTGGTTGTGGGGCAGCAGTTGTTGTGGTTGTCGGCTGCAGTTGTTGTGTTGTGGGCAGCAGTTGTTGTGGTTGTCGGGGCTGCAGTTGTGGTGGTTGTCGGGCAGCAGTTGTTGTTGTAGTGGCAGCAGTTGTTGTGGTTGTCGGGGCTGCAGTTGTGGTGGTTGTCGGGGCAGCAGTTGTTGTGGTTGTCGGGGCAGCAGTTGTTGTGGTTGGTCGGGGCAGCAGTTGTTGTGGTTGTCGGGGCAGCAGTTGTGTGGTTGTCGGGGCTGCAGTTGTTGTGGTTGTCAGGGGCAGCAGTTGTTGTGGTTGTCGGGCAGCAGTTGTTGTTGTCGGGGCAGCAGTTGTTGTGGTTGTCGGGCAGCAGTTGTGTTGGTTGTCGGTGGCAGCAGTTGTTGTGGTTGTTGGGGCTGCAGTTGTTGTGGTTGTCGGGGCAGCAGTTGTTGTGGTTGTAGGGGCAGCAGTTGTTGTTGTAGTGGCAGCAGTTGTTGTGGTTGTCGGGGTTTCAGTTGTGGTGGTTGTCGGGGCAGCAGTTGTCGTGGTTGTCGGGTACTGCAGTTGTTGTTGTAGTGGGCAGCAGTTGTTGTGGTTGTCGGGGACAGCAGTTGTTGTGGTTGTCGGGGCAGCAGTTGTTGTTGTAGTGGCAGCAGTTGTTGTGGTTGTCGGGGCTGCAGTTGTGGTTGTTGTCGGGGCAGCAGTTTGTTGTGGTTGTCGGGGCTGCAGTTGTGGTTGTTGTCGGGGCAGCAGTTGTTGTGGTTGTCGGGGACTTCAGTTGTGTGTGGTTGTCGGGGCAGCAGTTGTCGTGGTTGTCGGGGCAGCAGTTGTTGTGGTTGTCGGGGCAGCAGTTGTTGTGGTTGTCGGGGCTGCAGTTGTGTGTCGTTGTGGTTGTCGGGCAGCAGTTGTGGTTGTGGCTGCAGTTGTGGTGTCGGGCAGCAGTTGTTGTGGTTGTCGGTGGCAGCAGTTGTTGTGGTTGTCGGGCTGCAGTTGTGGTTGTGTGGCAGCAGTTGTTGTGGTTGTCGGGGCAGCAGTTGTGTGGTTGTCGGGGCATGCAGTTGTTGTGGTTGTCGGGGCTAGCAGTTGTGTGGTTGTCGGGGCAGCAGTTGTTGTGGTTGTCGGGGCAGCAGTTGTTGTGGTTGTCGGGGCTGCAGTTGTGTGGTTGTCGGTGGCAGCAGTTGTTGTGGTTGTCGGGGCAGCAGTTGTGGTTGTTGTCGGGGCAGCAGTTGTTGTGGTTGTCGGGGCTGCAGTTGTGGTTGTTGTCGGGGCAGCAGTTGTGTTGTTGTCGGGGCAGCAGTTGTTGTGGTTGTCGGGCAGCAGTTGTTGTGGTTGTCGGGGCAGCAGTTGTGTGGTTGTCGGGGCTGCAGTTGTTGTGGTTGTCGGGCAGCAGTTGTTGTGGTTGTCGGGCTGCAGTTGTGGTGGTTGTCGGGCAGCAGTTGTCGTGGTTGTCGGGGCATGCAGTTGTTGTGTTGTAGTGGCAGCAGTTGTGTGGTTGTCGGTGGCAGCAGTTGTTGTGGTTGTCGGGGCTGCAGTTGTGGTGGTTGTCGGGGCAGCAGTTGTTGTGGTTGTCGGGACTGCAGTTGTTGTTGTAGTGGCAGCAGTTGTTGTGGTTGTCGGGGCAGCAGTTGTTGTGGTTGTCGGGGCTAGCAGTTGTGGTGGTTGTAGGGGCAGCAGTGTGTGTGTGGCGCAGTTGTTGTGGTCGGGGCTGCAGTTGTGTGGTTGTCGGGGCAGCAGTTGTGGTGGTTGTCGGGGCTGCAGTTGTTGTGGTTGTCGGGCAGCAGTTGTGTGGTTGTCGGGGCTGCAGTTGTGTGGTTGTCGGGGCTGCAGTTGTGTTGTTGTCGGGGCAGCAGTTGTTGTGGTTGTAGGGGCAGCAGTTGTTGTGGTTGTGGGCTGCAGTTGTGTGGTTGTCGGGGCAGCAGTTGTTGTGGTGCGTTGTGGTTGTGGCGCAGTTGTTGTGGTTGTCGGGGCAGCAGTTGTTGTGGTTGTCGGGGCAGCAGTTGTTGGTTGTAGTGGCAGCAGTTGTTGTGGTTGTCGGGGCTGCAGTTGTGGTGGTTGTCGGGGCAGCAGTTGTCGTGGTTGTCGGGACTGCAGTTGTTGTTGTAGGGCAGCAGTTGTGTGTTGTGGGGCAGCAGTTGTTGTGGTTGTCGGGGCTGCAGTTGTGTGTTGTAGTGGCAGCAGTTGTTGTGGTTGTCGGGGCTGCAGTTGTGGTGTTGTCGGGGCAGCAGTTGTTGTGGTTGTCGGGGCAGCAGTTGTTGTTGTAGTGGCAGCAGTTGTTGTGGTTGTCGGGGCAGCAGTTGTTGTGGTTGTCGGGGCAGCAGTTGTTGTGGTTGTCGGGGCAGCAGTTGTTGTGGTTGTCGGGGCAGCAGTTGTGTGGTTGTCGTGGCAGCAGTTGTTGTGGTTGTCGGGGCTGCAGTTGTTGTGGTTGTGGGGCAGCAGTTGTGTGGTTGTCGGGCTGCAGTTGTGTGTTGTCGTGGGCAGCAGTTGTTGTGTTGTCGGGGCAGCAGTTGTTGTGGTTGTCGGGGCTGCAGTTGTCGTGGTTGTCGGGGCAGCAGCTGTTGTGGTTGTCGGGGCTGCAGTTGTGGTTGTTGTCGGGGCAGCAGTTGTGGTGGTTGTCGGGGCAGCAGTTGTTGTTGTCGGCAGCAGTTGTTGTGGTTGTCGGGCAGCAGTTGTTGTGGTTGTCGGGGCTTGCAGTTGTTGTGGTTGTCGGGGCAGCAGTTGTTGTGGTTGTAGGGGCAGCAGTTGTTGTTGTAGTGGCAGCAGTTGTTGTGGTTGTCGGGGCAGCAGTTGTGGTGGTTGTCGGGGCAGCAGTTGTGTGGTTGTCGGTGGCTGCAGTTGTGTGTTGTCGTGGCTGCAGTTGTGTGGTTGTCGGGGCAGCAGTTGTGGTGGTTGTCGGGGCTGCAGTTGTTGTGGTTGTCGTGGCAGCAGTTGTTGTGGTTGTCGGGGCAGCAGTTGTTGTGGTTGTCGGGGCAGCAGTTGTGTGGTTGTCGGGGCAGCAGTTGTTGTGGTTGTCGGGCAGCAGTTGTTGTGGTTGTCGGGCTGCAGTTGTGGTGGTTGTCGGGGCAGCAGTTGTTGTGGTTGTCGGGCTGCAGTTGTTGTTGTCGTGGCAGCAGTTGTTGTGGTTGTCGGGGCTGCAGTTGTTGTGGTTGTCGGGGCTGCAGTTGTGTGGTTGTCGGGGCAGCAGTTGTGTGGTTGTCGGGGCAGCAGTTGTTGTGGTTGTCGGGGCAGCAGTTGTTGTGGTTGTCGGGCAGCAGTTGTTGTGGTTGTCGGGCTGCAGTTGTTGTGTTGTCGGGGCAGCAGTTGTTGTGGTTGTCGGGGCTGCAGTTGTGGTGGTTGTCGGGGCAGCAGTTGTTGTGTTGTCGGGGCAGCAGTTGTTGTGGTTGTCGGGGCTGCAGTTGTGTGTTGTAGTGGCAGCAGTTGTTGTGGTTGTCGGGGCTGCAGTTGTTGTGGTTGTCGGGGCAGCAGTTGTTGTGGTTGTCGGGCTGCAGTTGTGTGTTGTCGGCAGCAGTTGTTGTGGTTGTCGGGGCTGCAGTTGTTGTGGTTGTCGGGGCAGCAGTTGTGTGTGTTGTCGGGGCTGCAGTTGTGTGGTTGTCGGGGCAGCAGTTGTGTGGTTGTCGGGGCTGCAGTTGTGGTGGTTGTCGGGGCAGCAGTTGTTGTGGTTGTCGGGGCTGCAGTTGTGGTGGTTGTCGGGGCAGCAGTTGTTGTGGTTGTCGGGGCAGCAGTTGTTGTGGTTGTCGGGGCTGCAGTTGTGGTGGTTGTCGGGGCAGCAGTTGTTGTGGTTGTCGGGCAGCAGTTGTTGTGGTTGTCGGGGCAGCAGTTGTTGTGGTTGTCGGGGCAGCAGTTGTGGTGGTTGTCGGGGCAGCAGTTGTGGTTGTTGTCGGGGCAGCAGTTGTTGTGGTTGTCGGGGCAGCAGTTGTGTGGTTGTCGGGCAGCAGTTGTTGTGGTTGTCGGGGCTGCAGTTGTGGTGGTTGTCGGGGCAGCAGTTGTTGTGGTTGTCGTGGTTGTGTGTCGCAGTTGTTGTGGTTGTCGGGCAGCAGTTGTTGTGGTTGTCGGGGCTGCAGTTGTTGTGGTTGTCGGTGGCAGCAGTTGTTGTGGTTGTCGGGGCTGCAGTTGTGGTGGTTGTCGGGGCAGCAGTTGTTGTGGTTGTCGGGCTGCAGTTGTTGTTGTAGTGGCAGCAGTTGTTGTGGTTGTGTGGGCAGCAGTTGTTGTGGTTGTCGGGCAGCAGTTGTTGTGGTTGTAGGGGCAGCAGTTGTTGTTGTAGTGGGCAGCAGTTGTTGTGGTTGTCGGGGCTGCAGTTGTGTGGTTGTGGGGCAGCAGTTGTTGTTGTCGGGCTGCAGTTGTTGTGGTTGTCGGTGCAGCAGTTGTTGTGGTTGTCGGGGCAGCAGTTGTGGTGGTTGTCGGGCAGCAGTTGTTGTGGTTGTAGTGGCTGCAGTTGTGTGTTGTAGTGGCAGCAGTTGTTGTGGTTGTCGGGGCTGCAGTTGTGTGGTTGTCGGGGCAGCAGTTGTTGTGGTTGTCGGGGCAGCAGTTGTGGTGGTTGTCGGGGCAGCAGTTGTTGTGGTTGTGGGGCAGCAGTTGTGTGTGTCGGTTGTTGTTGTGGGCAGCAGTTGTTGTGGTTGTCGGGGCAGCAGTTGTTGTGGTTGTAGGGGCAGCAGTTGTTGTTGTAGTGGCAGCAGTTGTTGTGGTTGTCGGGGCTGCAGTTGTGGTGGTTGTCGGGGCAGCAGTTGTCGTGGTTGTCGGGACTGCAGTTGTTGTTGTAGTGGCAGCAGTTGTGGTCGTTGTGGGGGCAGCAGTTGTTGTGGTTGTCGGGGCTGCAGTTGTGGTTGTAGTGGCAGCAGTTGTTGTGGTTGTCGGGGCTGCAGTTGTGGTGGTTGTCGGGGCAGCAGTTGTTGTGGTTGTAGGGCAGCAGTTGTTGTTGCGTGGCAGCAGTTGTTGTGGTTGTGGGGCAGCAGTTGTTGTGGTTGTCGGGGCAGCAGTTGTGGTGGTTGTCGGGGCAGCAGTTGTTGTGGTTGTAGGGGCAGCAGTTGTTGTTGTAGTGGCAGCAGTTGTTGTGGTGGTCGGGGCTGCAGTTGTGGTGGTTGTCGGGGCAGCAGTTGTTGTGGTTGTCGGGGCAGCAGTTGTTGTTGTAGTGGCAGCAGTTGTTGTGGTTGTCGGGGCTGCAGTTGTTATGGTTGTGGGGGCAGCAGTTGTTGTGGTTGTCGGGGCAGCAGTTGTTGTTGTTGTCGGGCAGCAGTTGTTGTGGTTGTCGGGGCTGCAGTTGTGGTGGTTGTCGGGGCAGCAGTTGTTGTGGTTGTCGGGGCTGCAGTTGTTGTTGTTGTGGGGCAGCAGTTGTTGTGGTTGTCGGGGCAGCAGTTGTTGTGGTTGTCGGGGCAGCAGTTGTTGTGGTTGTCGGGCAGCAGTTGTTGTGGTTGTCGGGGCTGCAGTTGTGGTTGTCGGGGCAGCAGTTGTTGTGGTTGTCGGGGCTGCAGTTGTTGTTGTAGTGGCAGCAGTTGTTGTGGTGTCGGGGCTGCAGTTGTGGTTGTTGTCGGGGCAGCAGTTGTCGTGGTTGTCGGGGCAGCAGTTGTTGTTGTAGTGGCAGCAGTTGTTGTGGTTGTTGGGGCAGCAGTTGTTGTGGTTGTCGGGGCAGCAGTTGTGGTGGTTGTCGGGGCAGCAGTTGTCGTGGTTGTCAGGGCAGCAGTTGTTGTGGTTGTCGGGGTTTCAGTTGTGGTTGTTGTTGGGGCAGCAGTTGTCGTGGTTGTCGGTACTGCAGTTGTTGTTGTAGTGGCAGCAGTTCTGGTGGTGGTCGGGGCTGCAGTTGTGGTTGTTGTCGGGGAAGCAGTTGTTGTGGTTGTCGGGGCTGCAGTTGTGGTTGTAGTGGGCAGCAGTTGTTGTGGTTGTCGGGGCTGCAGTTGTTGTGGTTGTCGGGCTGCAGTTGTGGTGGTTGTCGGGGCAGCAGTTGTGTGGTTGTCGGGGCAGCAGTTGTTGTGGTTGTCGGGGCAGCAGTTGTTGTTGTTGTGGGCAGCAGTTGTGTGGTTGTGGGGCAGCAGTTGTTGTGGTTGTCGGGCTGCAGTTGTGTGGTTGTCGGTGCAGCAGTTGTGTGTTGTCGGGCAGCAGTTGTTGTGGTTGTCGGGGCTTCAGTTGTGGTTGTTGTGGGGCAGCAGTTGTCGTGGTTGTCGGGCTGCAGTTGTTGTTGTAGTGGCAGCAGTTGTTGTGGTTGTCGGGGCTGCAGTTGTGGTTGTTGTCGGGGCAGCAGTTGTTGTGGTTGTCGGGGCAGCAGTTGTTGTTGTGGGCAGCAGTTGTTGTGGTTGTCGGGGCAGCAGTTGTTGTGGTTGTCGGGGCTGCAGTTGTGTGGTTGTCGGGGCAGCAGTTGTGTGGTTGTCGGGGCAGCAGTTGTTGTGGTGTGGGCAGTTGTGGTTGTTGTCGGGGCAGCAGTTGTTGTGGTTGTCGGGGCAGCAGTTGTGTGTTGTAGTGGCAGCAGTTGTGTGGTTGTCGGGGCAGCAGTTGTTGTGGTTGTCGGGGCTGCAGTTGTGGTTGTCGGGGCAGCAGTTGTTGTGGTTGTCGGGGCTGCAGTTGTCGTGGTTGTCGGGGCAGCAGTTGTTGTGGTTGTCGGGGCTGCAGTTGTGGTGGTTGTCGGGGCAGCAGTTGTCGTGGTTGTCGGGCTGCAGTTGTTGTAGTGGCAGCAGTTGTTGTGGTTGTCGGGGCTGCAGTTGTGTGGTTGTCGGGGCAGCAGTTGTTGTGGTTGTCGGGGCTGCAGTTGTGGTGGTTGTCGGGGCAGCAGTTGTCGTGGTTGTCGGACTGCAGTTGTTGTAGTGGCAGCAGTTGTTGTGGTTGTGGGGCAGCAGTTGTTGTGGTTGTCGGGGCAGCAGTTGTGGTGGTTGTCGGGGCAGCAGTTGTTGTTGTAGTGGCAGCAGTTGTTGTGGTTGTCGGGGCTGCAGTTGTGGTTGTTGTCGGGGCAGCAGTTGTTGTGGTTGTAGGGGCAGCAGTTGTTGTTGTAGTGGCAGCAGTTGTTGTGGTTGTCGGGGCTGCAGTTGTGGTGGTTGTTGGGGCTGCAGTTGTGGTTGTTGTCGGGGCAGCAGTTGTTGTGGTTGTAGGGGCAGCAGTTGTTGTTGTCGGGGCAGCAGTTGTCGTGGTTGTCGGGCCAGCAGTTGTTGTTGTAGTGGCAGCAGTTGTTGTGGTTGTCGGGTTTTCAGTTGTTGTGGTTGTCGGGGCAGCAGTTGTGGTGGTTGTAGGGGCAGCAGTTGTTGTTGTAGTGGCAGCAGTTGTTGTGGTTGTCGGGGGTGCAGTTGTGGTGGTTGTTGGGGCAGCAGTTGTCGTGGTTGTCGGGACTGCAGTTGTTGTTGTAGTGGCAGCAGTTGTTGTCGTTGTGGGGGCAGCAGTTGTTGTGGTTGTCGGGGCTGCAGTTGTGTGGTTGTAGGGGCAGCAGTTGTTGTGGTTGTCGGGCAGCAGTTGTTGTGGTTGTCGGGGCAGCAGTTGTTGTGGTTGTAGGGGCAGCAGTTGTTGTTGCGGCAGCAGTTGTTGTGGTTGTGGGTGCAGCAGTTGTTGTGGTTGTCGGGGCAGCAGTTGTGGTGGTTGTAGGGGCAGCAGTTGTTGTTGTAGTGGCAGCAGTTGTTGTGGTTGTCGGGGTTTCAGTTGTGGTGGTTGTTGGGGCAGCAGTTGTCGTGGTTGTCGGTACTGCAGTTGTTGTTGTAGTGGCAGCAGTTGTGGTCGTTGTGGGGGCAGCAGTTGTTGTGGTTGTCGGGGCTGCAGTTGTGGTTGTAGTGGCAGCAGTTGTGTTGTGGCGCAGTTGTTGTTGTCGGGGCTGCAGTTGTGGTTGTTGTCGGGGCAGCAGTTGTTGTGGTTGTAGGGGCAGCAGTTGTTGTTGCGGCAGCAGTTGTTGTGGTTGTGGGTGCAGCAGTTGTTGTGGTTGTCGGGGCAGCAGTTGTTGTGGTTGTCAGAGATGCAGTTGTTGTGATTGTAGGGGCAACAGTTGTTGTTGTAGTGGCAGCAGTTGTTGTGGTGGTCGGGGCAGCAGTTGTTGTGGTTGTTGGGGCAGCAGTTGTTGTGGTTGTCTGGGCAGCCGTTGTGGTTGTCTGGGCAGCAGTTGTTGTGGTTGTGGGGGCAGCAGTTGTTGTTGTAGTGGCAGCAGTTGTTGTGGTGGTCGGGGCTGCAGTTGTGGTTGTTGTCGGGGCAGCAGTTGTTGTGGTTGTCGGGTCAGCAGTTGTTGTTGTAGTGGCAGCAGTTGTGGTTGTTGTCGGGGCAGCAGTTGTTGTGGTTGTCGGGGCTGCAGTTGTGGTTGTTGTCGGGGCAGGAGTTGTTGTCGTTGTCGGGACTTCAGTTGTGGTGGTTGTCGGGGCAGCAGTTGTCGTGGTTGTCAGAGCAGCAGTTGTTGTGGTTGTCGGGGTTTCAGTTGTGGTTGTTGTTGGGGCAGCAGTTGTCGTGGTTGTCGGTACTGCAGTTGTTGTTGTAGTGGCAGCAGTTCTGGTGGTGGTCGGGGCTGCAGTTGTGGTTGTTGTCGGGGAAGCAGTTGTCGTGGTTGTCGGGGCAGCAGTTGTCGTTGTAGTGGCAGCAGTTGTGGTCGTTGTGGGTGCAGCAGTTGTTGTGGTTGTCGGGGCTGCAGTTGTGGTTGTTGTCGGTGCAGCAGTTGTCGTGGTTGTCAGGGCAGCAGTTGTTGTGGTTGTCGGGGTTTCAGTTGTGGTTGTTGTTGGGGCAGCAGTTGTCGTGGTTGTCGGTACTGCAGTTGTTGTTGTAGTGGCAGCAGTTCTGGTGGTGGTCGGGGCTGCAGTTGTGGTTGTTGTCGGGGAAGCAGTTGTTGTGGTTGTCGGGGTTTCAGTTGTGGTTGTTGTTGGGGCAGCAGTTGTCGTGGTTGTCGGTACTGCAGTTGTTGTTGTAGTGGCAACAGTTCTGGTGGTGGTCGGGGCTGCAGTTGTGGTTGTTGTCGGGGAAGCAGTTGTCGTGGTTGTCGGGGCAGCAGTTGTCGTTGTAGTGGCAGCAGTTGTGGTCGTTGTGGGTGCAGCAGTTGTTGTGGTTGTCGGGGCTGCAGTTGTGGTTGTTGTCGGTGCAGCAGTTGTCGTGGTTGTCAGGGCAGCAGTTGTTGTGGTTGTCGGGGTTTCAGTTGTGGTTGTTGTTGGGGCAGCAGTTGTCGTGGTTGTCGGTACTGCAGTTGTTGTTGTAGTGGCAGCAGTTCTGGTGGTGGTCGGGGCTGCAGTTGTGGTTGTTGTCGGGGAAGCAGTTGTCGTGGTTGTCGGGGCAGCAGTTGTCGTTGTAGTGGCAGCAGTTGTGGTCGTTGTGGGTGCAGCAGTTGTTGTGGTTGTCGGGGCTGCAGTTGTGGTGGTTGTAGGAGCAGCAGTTGTTGTTGTAGTGGCAGCAGTTGTTGTTGTTGTCGGGGCTGCAGTTGTGGTTGTTGTCGGTGCAGCAGTTGTTGTGGTTGTAGGGGCAGCAGTTGTCGTGGTTGTCGGTACTGCAGTTGTTGTCGTAGTGGGGGCAGCAGTTGTTGTGGTTGTGGGGACAGCAGTTGTTGTGGTTGTAGGGGCAGCAGTTGTTGTTGTAGTGGCAGCAGTTGTTGTGGTGGTCGGGGCTGCAGTTGTGGTTGTTGTCGGGGCAGCAGTTGTTGTGGTTGTCGGGGCTGCAGTTGTGGTGGTTGTCGGGGCTGCAGTTGTTGTGGTTGTCGGGGCTGCAGTTGTGGTGGTTGTCGAGGCAGCAGTTGTCGTGGTTGTCGCGACTGCAGTTGTTGTAGTGGCAGCAGTTGTTGTGGTTGTTGGGGCAGCAGTTGTGGTTGTCGGGGCAGCAGTTGTGGTGGTTGTCGGGGCTGCAGTTGTGGTGGTTGTCGGGGCAGCAGTTGTGGTGGTTGTCGGGGCTGCAGTTGTGGTGGTTGTCGGGGCTGCAGTTGTTGTTGTAGTGGCAGCAGTTGTGGTTGTTGTCGAGGCAGCAGTTGTTGTGGTTGTCGGGACTTCAGTTGTGGTGGTTGTCAGGGCAGCAGTTGTCGTGGTTGTCGGGGCAGCAGTTGTTGTGGTTGTCGGGGCTGCAGTTGTGGTGGTTGTCGGGGCAGCAGTTGTTGTGGTTGTCGGGGCTGCAGTTGTCGTGGTTGTCGGGGCTGCAGTTGTGGTGGTTGTCGGGGCTGCAGTTGTTGTTGTAGTGGCAGCAGTTGTGGTTGTTGTCGGGGCAGCAGTTGTTGTCGTTGTCGGGGCAGCAGTTGTTGTGGTTGTCGGGGCAGCAGTTGTCGTGGTTGTCGGGGCAGCAGTTGTTGTGGTTGTCGGGGCTGCAGTTGTGGTTGTCGGGGCAGCAGTTGTTGTGGTTGTCGGGGCTGCAGCTGTCGTAGTTGTCGGGGCAGCAGTTGTTGTGGTTGTCGGGGCTGCAGTTGTGGTGGTTGTCGGGGCAGCAGTTGTCGTGGTTGTCGCGACTGCAGTTGTTGTAGTGGCAGCAGTTGTTGTGGTTGTCGGGGCTGCAGTTGTAGTGGTTGTCGGGGCAGCAGTTGTTGTGGTTGTCGGGGCTGCAGTTGTGGTGGTTGTCGGGGCAGCAGTTGTCGTGGTTGTCGCGACTGCAGTTGTTGTAGTGGCAGCAGTTGTTGTGGTTGTTGGGGCAGCAGTTGTTGTGGTTGTCGGGGCAGCAGTTGTGGTGGTTGTAGGGGCAGCAGTTGTTGTTGTAGTGGCAGCAGTTGTTGTGGTGGTCGGGGCTGCAGTTGTGGTTGTTGTCGGGGCAGCAGTTGTTGTGGTTGTAGGGGCAGCAGTTGTTGTTGTAGTAGCAGCAGTTGTTGTGGTGGTCGGGGCTGCAGTTGTGGTTGTTGTTGGGGCTGCAGTTGTGGTTATTGTCGGGGCAGCAGTTGTTGTGGTTGTAGGGGCAGCAGTTGTTGTTGTAGTGGCAGCAGTTGTTGTGGTGGTCGGGGCAGCAGTTGTTGTGGTTGTTGGGGCAGCAGTTGTTGTGGTTGTCTGGGCAGCCGTTGTGGTTGTCTGGGCAGCAGTTGTTGTGGTTGTGGGGGCAGCAGTTGTTGTTGTAGTGGCAGCAGTTGTTGTGGTGGTCGGGGCTGCAGTTGTGGTTGTTGTCGGGGCAGCAGTTGTTGTGGTTGTCGGGTCAGCAGTTGTTGTTGTAGTGGCAGCAGTTGTGGTTGTTGTCGGGACTTCAGTTGTGGTGGTTGTCGGGGCAGCAGTTGTCGTGGTTGTCAGGGCAGCAGTTGTTGTGGTTGTCGGGGTTTCAGTTGTGGTTGTTGTTGGGGCAGCAGTTGTCGTGGTTGTCGGTACTGCAGTTGTTGTTGTAGTGGCAGCAGTTCTGGTGGTGGTCGGGGCTGCAGTTGTGGTTGTTGTCGGGGAAGCAGTTGTCGTGGTTGTCGGGGCAGCAGTTGTCGTTGTAGTGGCAGCAGTTGTGGTCGTTGTGGGTGCAGCAGTTGTTGTGGTTGTCGGGGCTGCAGTTGTGGTGGTTGTAGGAGCAGCAGTTGTTGTTGTAGTGGCAGCAGTTGTTGTGGTTGTCGGGGCTGCAGTTGTGGTGGTTGTCGGGGCAGCAGTTGTCGTGGTTGTCGCGACTGCAGTTGTTGTAGTGGCAGCAGTTGTTGTGGTTGTTGGGGCAGCAGTTGTTGTGGTTGTCGGGGCAGCAGTTGTGGTGGTTGTAGGGGCAGCAGTTGTTGTTGTAGTGGCAGCAGTTGTTGTGGTTGTCGGGGTTTCAGTTGTGGTGGTTGTTGGGGCAGCAGTTGTCGTGGTTGTCGGTACTGCAGTTGTTGTCGTAGTGGGGGCAGCAGTTGTTGTGGTTGTGGGGACAGCAGTTGTTGTGGTTGTAGGGGCAGCAGTTGTTGTTGTAGTGGCAGCAGTTGTTGTGGTGGTCGGGGCTGCAGTTGTGGTTGTTGTCGGGGCAGCAGTTGTTGTGGTTGTCGGGGCTGCAGTTGTGGTTGTTGTCGGGGCAGCAGTTGTTGTGGTTGTCGGGGCTGCAGTTGTGGTGGTTGTCGGGGCAGCAGTTGTTGTGGTTGTCGGGGCTGCAGTTGTGGTTGTTGTCGGGGCTGCAGTTGTGGTTGTTGTCGGGGCAGCAGTTGTTGTGGTTGTCGGGGCTGCAGTTGTGGTGGTTGTCGGGGCAGCAGTTGTTGTGGTTGTCGGGGCTGCAGTTGTGGTTGTTGTCGGGGCAGCAGTTGTTGTGGTTGTCGGGGCTGCAGTTGTGGTGGTTGTCGGGGCAGCAGTTGTTGTGGTTGTCGGGGCTGCAGTTGTTGTAGTGGCAGCAGTTGTTGTGGTTGTTGGGGCAGCAGTTGTTGTGGTTGTCGGGGCAGCAGTTGTTGTGGTTGTCGGGGCTGCAGTTGTGGTGGTTGTCAGGGCAGCAGTTGTTGTGGTTGTCGGGGCTGCAGTTGTGGTGGTTGTCGGGGCAGCAGTTGTCGTGGTTGTCGCGACTGCAGTTGTTGTAGTGGCAGCAGTTGTTGTGGTTGTTGGGGCAGCAGTTGCTGTGGTTGTCGGGGCAGCAGTTGTGGTGGTTGTAGGAGCAGCAGTTGTTGTTGTAGTGGCAGCAGTTGTTGTGGTTGTCGGGGTTTCAGTTGTGGTGGTTGTTGGGGCAGCAGTTGTCGTGGTTGTCGGTACTGCAGTTGTTGTCGTAGTGGGGCAGCAGTTGTTGTGGTTGTGGGGACAGCAGTTGTTGTGGTTGTCGGGGCAGCAGTTGTTGTTGTAGTGGCAGCAGTTGTTGTGGTGGTCGGGGCTGCAGTTGTGGTTGTTGTCGGGCAGCAGTTGTTGTGGTTGTCGGGGCTGCAGTTGTGGTTGTTGTCGGGGCAGCAGTTGTTGTGGTTGTCGGGACTGCAGTTGTGGTGGTTGTCGGGGCAGCAGTTGTCGTGGTTGTCTGGGCAGCAGTTGTTGTGGTTGTCGGGGCTGCAGTTGTGGTGGTTGTCGGGGCAGCAGTTGTCGTGGTTGTCGCGACTGCAGTTGTTGTAGTGGCAGCAGTTGTTGTGGTTGTTGGGGCAGCAGTTGTTGTGGTTGTCGGGGCAGCAGTTGTGGTGGTTGTAGGAGCAGCAGTTGTTGTTGTAGTGGCAGCAGTTGTTGTGGTTGTCGGGGTTTCAGTTGTGGTGGTTGTTGGGGCAGCAGTTGTCGTGGTTGTCGGTACTGCAGTTGTTGTCGTAGTGGGGGCAGCAGTTGTTGTGGTTGTGGGGACAGCAGTTGTTGTGGTTGTAGGGGCAGCAGTTGTTGTTGTAGTGGCAGCAGTTGTTGTGGTGGTCGGGGCAGCAGTTGTTGTGGTTGTCGGGTCTGCAGTTGTCGTGGTTGTCGGGGCAGCAGTTGTTGTGGTTGTCGGGACTTCAGTTGTGGTTGTTGTCGGGGCAGCAGTTGTTGTGGTTGTCGGGACTTCAGTTGTGGTGGTTGTCGGGGCAGCAGTTGTCGTGGTTGTCGGGGCAGCAGTTGTCGTGGTTGTCTGGGCAGCAGTTGTTGTGGTTGTCGGGGCTGCAGTTGTGGTGGTTGTCGGGGCTGCAGTTGTTGTTGTAGTGGCAGCAGTTGTAGTTGTTGTCGGGGCAGCAGTTGTTGTGGTTGTCGGGGCTGCAGTTGTGGTGGTTGTCGGGGCAGCAGTTGTTGTGGTTGTCGGGACTTCAGTTGTGGTGGTTGTCGGGGCAGCAGTTGTCGTGGTTGTCGGGGCAGCAGTTGTTGTGGTTGTCGGGGCAGCAGTTGTTGGTTGTGGGCAGCAGTTGTTGTGGTTGTCGGGGCTGCAGTTGTGGTTGTTGTCGGGGCAGCAGTTGTTGTGGTTGTCGGGGCTGCAGTTGTGTGTTGTCGGGGCAGCAGTTGTTGTGGTTGTCGGGCTGCAGTTGTGGTGGTTGTCGGGGCAGCAGTTGTCGTGGTTGTCGGGACTGCAGTTGTTGTTGTAGTGGCAGCAGTTGTTGTGGTTGTCGGGGCTGCAGTTGTGGTTGTTGTCGGGGCAGCAGTTGTTGTGGTTGTAGGGGCAGCAGTTGTTGTTGTGGCAGCAGTTGTTGTGGTTGTCGGGGTTTCAGTTGTGGTGGTTGTTGGGGCAGCAGTTGTCGTGGTTGTCGGTACTGCAGTTGTTGTCGTAGTGGGGGCAGCAGTTGTTGTGGTTGTGGGGACAGCAGTTGTTGTGGTTGTAGGGGCAGCAGTTGTTGTTGTAGTGGCAGCAGTTGTTGTGGTGGTCGGGGCTGCAGTTGTGGTTGTTGTCGGGACAGCTGTTGTTGTGGTTGTCGGGGCTGCAGTTGTGGTTGTTGTCGGGGCAGCAGTTGTTGTGGTTGTCGGGACTTCAGTTGTGGTGGTTGTCGGGGCAGCAGTTGTCGTGGTTGTCTGGGCAGCAGTTGTTGTGGTTGTCGGGGCTGCAGTTGTGGTGGTTGTCGGGGCTGCAGTTGTTGTTGTAGTGGCAGCAGTTGTAGTTGTTGTCGGGGCAGCAGTTGTTGTGGTTGTCGGGGCTGCAGTTGTGGTGGTTGTCGGGGCAGCAGTTGTCGTGGTTGTCGCGACTGCAGTTGTTGTAGTGGCAGCAGTTGTTGTCGTTGTGGGGGCAGCAGTTGTTGTGGTTGTCGGGGCTGCAGTTGTGGTTGTAGTGGCAGCAGTTGTCGTGGTTGTCGGTACTGCAGTTGTTGTCGTAGTGGGTGCAGCAGTTGTTGTGGTTGTGGGGACAGCAGTTGTTGTGGTTGTAGGGGCAGCAGTTGTTGTTGTAGTGGCAGCAGTTGTTGTGGTGGTCGGGGCTGCAGTTGTGGTTGTTGTCGGGGCAGCAGTTGTTGTGGTTGTCGGGGCTGCAGTTGTCGTGGTTGTCGGGGCAGCAGTTGTTGTGGTTGTCGGGGCTGCAGTTGGGGTGGTTGTCGGGGCAGCAGTTGTCGTGGTTGTCGCGACTGCAGTTGTTGTAGTGGCAGCAGTTGTTGTGGTTGTCGGGGCTGCAGTTGTCGTGGTTGTCGGGGCAGCAGTTGTTGTGGTTGTCGGGGCTGCAGTTGTGGTGGTTGTCGGGGCAGCAGTTGTCGTGGTTGTCGCGACTGCAGTTGTTGTAGTGGCAGCAGTTGTTGTGGTTGTTGGGGCAGCAGTTGTTGTGGTTGTCGGGGCAGCAGTTGTGGTGGTTGTAGGAGCAGCAGTTGTTGTTGTAGTGGCAGCAGTTGTTGTGGTTGTCGGGGTTTCAGTTGTGGTGGTTGTTGGGGCAGCAGTTGTCGTGGTTGTCGGTACTGCAGTTGTTGTCGTAGTGGGGGCAGCAGTTGTTGTGGTTGTGGGGACAGCAGTTGTTGTGGTTGTAGGGGCAGCAGTTGTTGTTGTAGTGGCAGCAGTTGTTGTGGTGGTCGGGGCTGCAGTTGTGGTTGTTGTCGGGGCAGCAGTTGTTGTGGTTGTCGGGGCTGCAGTTGTGGTTGTTGTCGGGGCAGCAGTTGTTGTGGTTGTCGGGACTTCAGTTGTGGTGGTTGTCGGGGCAGCAGTTGTCGTGGTTGTCGGGGCAGCAGTTGTCGTGGTTGTCGGGGCAGCAGTTGTTGTGGTTGTCGGGGCTGCAGTTGTGGTGGTTGTCGGGGCTGCAGTTGTTGTTGTAGTGGCAGCAGTTGTAGTTGTTGTCGGGGCAGCAGTTGTTGTGGTTGTCGGGGCTGCAGTTGTCGTGGTTGTCGGGGCAGCAGTTGTTGTGGTTGTCGGGGCTGCAGTTGTGGTGGTTGTCGGGGCAGCAGTTGTCGTGGTTGTCGGGACTGCAGTTGTTGTAGTGGCAGCAGTTGTTGTGGTTGTTGGGGCTGCAGTTGTGGTTGTTGTCGGGGCAGCAGTTGTTGTGGTTGTAGGGGCAGCAGTTGTTGTTGTAGTGGCAGCAGTTGTTGTGGTTGTCGGGGCTGCAGTTGTGGTTGTTGTCGGGGCAGCAGTTGTTGTGGTTGTCGGGACTTGCAGTTGTGGTGGTTGTCGGGGCAGCAGTTGTCGTGGTTGTCGGGGCAGCAGTTGTTGTGGTTGTCGGGGCGCAGTTGTGTGGTTGTCGGGCAGCAGTTGTTGTGGTTGTCGGGGCTGCAGTTGTGGTGGTTGTCGGGGCAGCAGTTGTGTGGTTGTCGGCTGCAGTTGTTGTAGTGGCAGCAGTTGTTGTGGTTGTCGGGGCAGCAGTTGTTGTGGTTGTCGGGGCAGCAGTTGTGGTGGTTGTCGGGGCAGCAGTTGTTGTGGTTGTCGGGGCTGCAGTTGTTGTGGTTGTCGGGGCAGCAGTTGTCGTGGTTGTCGGGGCAGCAGTTGTGTGGTTGTGGGCAGCAGTTGTTGTGGTTGTTGGGTCAGCAGTTGTTGTTGTAGTGGCAGCAGTTGTGGTTGTTGTAGGGGCAGCAGTTGTTGTTGTAGTAGCAGCAGTTGTTGTGGTGGTCGGGGCTGCAGTTGTGGTTGTTGTCGGGGCAGCAGTTGTTGTGGTTGTCGGGACTTCAGTTGTGGTGGTTGTCGGGGCAGCAGTTGTCGTGGTTGTCGGGGCAGCAGTTGTCGTGGTTGTCTGGGCAGCAGTTGTTGTGGTTGTCGGGGCTGCAGTTGTGGTGGTTGTCGGGGCTGCAGTTGTTGTTGTAGTGGCAGCAGTTGTAGTTGTTGTCGGGGCAGCAGTTGTTGTGGTTGTCGGGGCTGCAGTTGTCGTGGTTGTCGGGGCAGCAGTTGTTGTGGTTGTCGGGGCTGCAGTTGTGGTGGTTGTCGGGGCAGCAGTTGTCGTGGTTGTCGCGACTGCAGTTGTTGTAGTGGCAGCAGTTGTTGTGGTTGTTGGGGCAGCAGTTGTTGTGGTTGTCGGGGCAGCAGTTGTGGTGGTTGTAGGAGCAGCAGTTGTTGTTGTAGTGGCAGCAGTTGTTGTGGTTGTCGGGGTTTCAGTTGTGGTGGTTGTTGGGGCAGCAGTTGTCGTGGTTGTCGGTACTGCAGTTGTTGTCGTAGTGGGGGCAGCAGTTGTTGTGGTTGTCGGGGCAGCAGTTGTTGTGGTTGTCGGGGCAGCAGTTGTTGTTGTAGTGGCAGCAGTTGTGGTGGTTGTCGGGGCTGCAGTTGTGGTTGTTGTCGGGGCAGCAGTTGTTGTTGTCGGGCGCAGTTGTGGTGGTTGTCGGGGCTGCAGTTGTGGTGGTTGTCGGGGCAGCAGTTGTTGTGGTTGTCGGGGCTGCAGTTGTCGTGGTTGTCGGGGCAGCAGTTGTTGTGGTTGTCGGGGCTGCAGTTGTGGTGGTTGTCGGGGCTGCAGTTGTTGTTGTAGTGGCAGCAGTTGTAGTTGTTGTCGGGGCAGCAGTTGTTGTGGTTGTCGGGGCTGCAGTTGTTGTGGTTGTCGGGGCAGCAGTTGTCGTGGTTGTCGCGACTGCAGTTGTTGTAGTGGCAGCAGTTGTTGTGGTTGTCGGGGCAGCAGTTGTTGTGGTTGTCGGGGCAGCAGTTGTGTGGTTGTAGGGCAGCAGTTGTTGTTGTAGTGGCAGCAGTTGTTGTGGTTGTCGGGGCAGTTGTGTGGTTGTGGGGCAGCAGTTGTTGTGGTTGTCGGGGCTGCAGTTGTTGTTGTAGTGGGGCAGCAGTTGTTGTGGTTGTCGGGACTGCAGTTGTGGTGGTTGTCGGGGCAGCAGTTGTTGTGGTTGTCGGGGCTGCAGTTGTCGTGGTTGTCGGGGCAGCAGTTGTTGTGGTTGTCGGGGCTGCAGTTGTGGTGGTTGTCGGGGCAGCAGTTGTTGTGGTTGTCGGGCTGCAGTTGTGTTGTTGTCGGGGCAGCAGTTGTTGTGGTTGTCGGGGCTGCAGTTGTCGTGGTTGTCGGGGCAGCAGTTGTTGTGGTTGTCGGGGCTGCAGTTGTGGTGGTTGTCGGGGCAGCAGTTGTCGTGGTTGTCGCGACTGCAGTTGTTGTAGTGGCAGCAGTTGTTGTGGTTGTTGGGACAGCAGTTGTTGTGGTTGTCGGGGCAGCAGTTGTGGTGGTTGTAGGAGCAGCAGTTGTTGTTGTAGTGGCAGCAGTTGTTGTGGTTGTCGGGGTTTCAGTTGTGGTGGTTGTTGGGGCAGCAGTTGTCGTGGTTGTCGGTACTGCAGTTGTTGTCGTAGTGGGGGCAGCAGTTGTTGTGGTTGTGGGGGCAGCAGTTGTTGTGGTTGTCGGGGCTGCAGTTGTTGTTGTAGTGGCAGCAGTTGTCGTGGTGGTCGGGGCTGCAGTTGTGGTTGTTGTCGGGGCAGCAGTTGTTGTGGTTGTCGGGGCTGCAGTTCTCGTGGTTGTCGGGGCACCAGTTGTTGTGGTTGTCGGGGCTGCAGTTGTGGTGGTTGTCGGGGCAGCAGTTGTCGTGGTTGTCTGGGCAGCAGTTGTTGTGGTTGTCGGGGCTGCAGTTGTGGTGGTTGTCGGGGCAGCAGTTGTTGTTGTGGCGCAGTTGTTGTTGTCGGGCAGCAGTTGTTGTGGTTGTCGGGCTGCAGTTGTGTGTTGTCGGGCAGCAGTTGTTGTGGTTGTCGGGGCAGCAGTTGTTGTGGTTGTCGGGGCAGCAGTTGTCGTGGTTGTCGCGACTGCAGTTGTTGTAGTGGCAGCAGTTGTTGTGGTTGTTGGGGCAGCAGTTGTTGTGGTTGTCGGGGCAGCAGTTGTGGTGGTTGTAGGGGCAGCAGTTGTTGTTGTAGTGGCAGCAGTTGTTGTGGTTGTCGGGGCTGCAGTTGTGTGGTTGTGGGTGCAGTTGTGGTTGTCGGGCAGCAGTTGTCGTGGTTGTCGGTACTGCAGTTGTTGTCGTAGTGGGGTCAGCAGTTGTTGTGGTTGTGGGGACAGCAATTGTTGTGGTTGTAGGGGCAGCAGTTGTTGTGGTGGTCGGGGCTGCAGTTGTGGTTGTTGTCGGGGCAGCAGTTGTTGTGGTTGTCGGGGCTGCAGTTGTGGTTGTTGTCGGGGCAGCAGTTGTTGTGGTTGTCGGGGCTGCAGTTGTGGTGGTTGTCGGGGCAGCAGTTGTTGTGGTTGTCGGGGCTGCAGTTGTCGTGGTTGTCGGGGCAGCAGTTGTTGTGGTTGTCGGGGCTGCAGTTGTGGTGGTTGTCGGGGCAGCAGTTGTCGTGGTTGTCGCGACTGCAGTTGTTGTAGTGGCAGCAGTTGTTGTGGTTGTTGGGGCAGCAGTTGTTGTGGTTGTCGGGGCAGCAGTTGTGGTGGTTGTAGGAGCAGCAGTTGTTGTTGTAGTGGCAGCAGTTGTTGTGGTTGTCGGGGTTTCAGTTGTGGTGGTTGTTGGGGCAGCAGTTGTCGTGGTTGTCGGTACTGCAGTTGTTGTCGTAGTGGGGGCAGCAGTTGTTGTGGTTGTGGGGACAGCAGTTGTTGTGGTTGTAGGGGCAGCAGTTGTTGTTGTAGTGGCAGCAGTTGTTGTGGTGGTCGGGGCTGCAGTTGTGGTTGTTGTCGGGGCAGCAGTTGTTGTGGTTGTCGGGGCTGCAGTTGTGGTTGTTGTCGGGGCAGCAGTTGTTGTGGTTGTCGGGACTTCAGTTGTGGTGGTTGTCGGGGCAGCAGTTGTCGTGGTTGTCTGGGCAGCAGTTGTTGTGGTTGTCGGGGCTGCAGTTGTGGTGGTTGTCGGGGCTGCAGTTGTTGTTGTAGTGGCAGCAGTTGTAGTTGTTGTCGGGGCAGCAGTTGTTGTGGTTGTCGGGGCTGCAGTTGTGGTGGTTGTCGGGGCAGCAGTTGTTGTGGTTGTCGGGGCTGCAGTTGTGGTGGTTGTCGGGGCAGCAGTTGTCGTGGTTGTCGCGACTGCAGTTGTTGTAGTGGCAGCAGTTGTTGTGGTTGTTGGGGCAGCAGTTGTTGTGGTTGTCGGGGCAGCAGTTGTGGTGGTTGTAGGAGCAGCAGTTGTTGTTGTAGTGGCAGCAGTTGTTGTGGTTGTCGGGGCTGCAGTTGTGGTGGTTGTAGGGGCAGCAGTTGTCGTGGTTGTCGGTACTGCAGTTGTTGTCGTAGTGGGGGCAGCAGTTGTTGTGGTTGTGGGGACAGCAGTTGTTGTGGTTGTAGGGGCAGCAGTTGTTGTTGTAGTGGCAGCAGTTGTTGTGGTTGTCGGGGCTGCAGTTGTGGTTGTTGTCGGGGCAGCAGTTGTTGTGGTTGTCGGGGCTGCAGTTGTGGTTGTTGTCGGGGCAGCAGTTGTTGTGGTTGTCGGGCTGCAGTTGTGGTGGTTGTCGGGGCAGCAGTTGTTGTGGTTGTCGGGCTGCAGTTGTGTGTTGTCGGGCAGCAGTTGTTGTGGTTGTCGGGGCTGCAGTTGTGGTGGTTGTCGGGCAGCAGTTGTTGTGGTTGTCGGGCAGCAGTTGTTGTTGTGGGCAGCAGTTGTTGTGGTTGTCGGGCAGCAGTTGTTGTGGTTGTCGGGGCAGCAGTTGTGGTGGTTGTCGGGGCTGCAGTTGTTGTAGTGGCAGCAGTTGTGGTTGTTGTCGGGGCAGCAGTTGTTGTGGTTGTCGGGGCTGCAGTTGTGGTGTTGTCGGGGCAGCAGTTGTGTGGTTGTAGGGCAGCAGTTGTTGTTGTGGGCAGCAGTTGTTGTGGTTGTCGGGGCTGCAGTTGTGGTGGTTGTCGGGGCAGCAGTTGTCGTGGTTGTCGGGCTGCAGTTGTTGTTGTAGTGGGGCAGCAGTTGTTGTGGTTGTCGGGGCAGCAGTTGTTGTGGTTGTAGGGGCAGCAGTTGTTGTTGTAGTGGCAGCAGTTGTTGTGGTTGTCGGGGCTGCAGTTGTGGTTGTTGTCGGGCAGCAGTTGTTGTGGTTGTCGGGGCTGCAGTTGTGGTGGTTGTCGGGGCAGCAGTTGTTGTGGTTGTCGGGGCTGCAGTTGTGTGGTTGTCGGGGCAGCAGTTGTTGTGGTTGTCGGGCAGCAGTTGTTGTGGTTGTCGGGGCAGCAGTTGTGGTGGTTGTCGGGCAGCAGTTGTTGTTGTGGGCAGCAGTTGTTGTTGTAGTGGCAGCAGTTGTTGTGGTTGTCGGGGCTGCAGTTGTGGTGGTTGTCGGGGCAGCAGTTGTCGTGGTTGTCGGGACTGCAGTTGTTGGTAGTGGCAGCAGTTGTTGTCGTTGTGGGGCAGCAGTTGTTGTGGTTGTCGGGGCTGCAGTTGTGGTTGTAGTGGCAGCAGTTGTTGTGGTTGTCGGGCTGCAGTTGTTGTGTTGTGGGGCAGCAGTTGTTGTGGTTGTCGGGGCAGCAGTTGTTGTGGTTGTAGGGGCAGCAGTTGTTGTTGTAGTGGCAGCAGTTGTTGTGGTTGTCGGGGCTGCAGTTGTGGTGGTTGTCGGGGCAGCAGTTGTGTGGTTGTCGGGGCTGCAGTTGTTGTGTTGTCGGGGCAGCAGTTGTTGTGGTTGTCGGGGCAGCAGTTGTTGTGGTTGTCGGGCAGCAGTTGTGTGGTTGTCGGGGCAGCAGTTGTTGTGGTTGTCGGGGCTGCAGTTGTGGTGGTTGTCGGGGCAGCAGTTGTTGTGGTTGTCGGGGCTGCAGTTGTGGTGGTTGTCGGGGCAGCAGTTGTTGTGGTTGTCGGGGCTGCAGTTGTGTGTTGTCGGGCAGCAGTTGTTGTGGTTGTGGGGGCAGCAGTTGTTGTGGTTGTCGGGGCTGCAGTTGTGGTGGTTGTCGGGGCAGCAGTTGTTGTTGTAGTGGCAGCAGTTGTGGTGGTGGTCGGGGCTGCAGTTGTGGTGGTTGTCGGGGCAGCAGTTGTCGTGGTTGTCGGGACTGCAGTTGTTGTTGTAGTGGCAGCAGTTGTTGTGGTTGTGGGGCAGCAGTTGTTGTGGTTGTCGGGGCAGCAGTTGTGGTGGTTGTAGGGGCAGCAGTTGTTGTGGTTGTCGGGCAGCAGTTGTTGTGGTTGTCGGGGCTGCAGTTGTGGTGGTTGTCGGGCAGCAGTTGTTGTGGTTGTCGGGGCAGCAGTTGTTGTGGTTGTGGGGCAGCAGTTGTTGTGGTTGTCGGGGCTGCAGTTGTGTGTTGTAGGGCAGCAGTTGTTGTGGTTGTCGGGGCTGCAGTTGTGTGTTGTCGGGGCAGCAGTTGTTGTGGTTGTCGGGGCTGCAGTTGTTGTGTGGTTGTGTCGGTGGCAGCAGTTGTTGTGGTTGTCGGGCTGCAGTTGTTGTTGTAGTGGCAGCAGTTGTTGTGGTTGTCGGGGCTGCAGTTGTGGTGGTTGTCGGGGCAGCAGTTGTGGTGGTTGTAGGGGCAGCAGTTGTTGTTGTAGTGGCAGCAGTTGTTGTGGTTGTCGGGGTTTCAGTTGTGGTGGTTGTTGGGGCAGCAGTTGTCGTGGTTGTCGGTACTGCAGTTGTTGTCGTAGTGGGGCAGCAGTTGTTGTGGTTGTGGGTACAGCAGTTGTTGTGGTTGTAGGGGCAGCAGTTGTTGTTGTAGTGGCAGCAGTTGTTGTGGTGGTCGGGGCTGCAGTTGTGGTTGTTGTCGGGGCAGCAGTTGTTGTGGTTGTCGGGGCTGCAGTTGTGGTTGTTGTCGGGGCAGCAGTTGTTGTGGTTGTCGGGACTTCAGTTGTGGTGGTTGTCGGGGCAGCAGTTGTCGTGGTTGTCGGGGCAGCAGTTGTTGTGGTTGTCGGGGCTGCAGTTGTTGTTGTAGTGGCAGCAGTTGTAGTTGTTGTCGGGGCAGCAGTTGTTGTGGTTGTCGGGGCTGCAGTTGTCGTGGTTGTCGGGGCAGCAGTTGTCGTGGTTGTCGCGACTGCAGTTGTTGTAGTGGCAGCAGTTGTTGTGGTTGTTGGGGCTGCAGTTGTGGTTGTAGTGGCAGCAGTTGTGGTTGTTGTCGTGGCAGCAGTTGTTGTGGTTGTCGGGGTTTCAGTTGTGGTGGTTGTTGGGGCAGCAGTTGTCGTGGTTGTCGGGGCTGCAGTTGTTGTTGTAGTGGCAGCAGTTGTGGTTGTTGTCGGGGCAGCAGTTGTTGTGGTTGTCGGGGCTGCAGTTGTGGTTGTTGTCGGGGCAGCAGTTTTTGTTGTAGTGGCAGCAGTTGTTGTGGTTGTCGGGGTTTCAGTTGTTGTGGTTGTCGGGGCAGCAGTTGTGGTGGTTGTCGAGGCTGCAGTTGTGGTTGTTGTCGGGGCAGCAGTTGCTGTGGTTGTAGGGGCAGCAGTTGTTGTTGTAGTGGCAGCAGTTGTTGTGGTGGTCGGGGCAGCAGTTGTTGTGGTTGTTGGGGCAGCAGTTGTTGTGGTTGTCTGGGCAGCCGTTGTGGTTGTCTGGGCAGCAGTTGTTGTGGTTGTGGGGGCAGCAGTTGTTGTTGTAGTAGCAGCAGTTGTTGTGGTGGTCGGGGCTGCAGTTGTGGTTGTTGTTGGGGCTGCAGTTGTGGTTATTGTAGGGGCAGCAGTTGTTGTTGTAGTGGCAGCAGTTGTTGTGGTTGTCGGGGTTTCAGTTGTTGTGGTTGTCGGGGCAGCAGTTGTGGTGGTTGTAGGGGCAGCAGTTGTTGTTGTAGTGGCAGCAGTTGTTGTGGTTGTCGGGGTTTCAGTTGTGGTGGTTGTTGGGGCAGCAGCTGTCGTGGTTGTCGGGGATGCAGTTGTTGTTGTAGTGGCAGCAGTTGTGGTCGTTGTGGGGGCAGCAGTTGTTGTGGTTGTCGGGGCTGCAGTTGTGGTTGTAGTGGCAGCAGTTGTTGTGGTTGTCGGGGCTGCAGTTGTGGTTGTTGTCGGGGCAGCAGTTGTTGTGGTTGTCGGGCAGCAGTTGTTGTTGCGCAGCAGTTGTTGTGGTTGTGGGTGCAGCAGTTGTTGTGGTTGTCGGGGCAGCAGTTGTGGTGGTTGTTGGGGCAGCAGTTGTCGTGGTTGTCGGTACTGCAGTTGTTGTTGTAGTGGCAGCAGTTGTGGTCGTTGTTGGGGCAGCAGTTGTTGTGGTTGTCGTGGCTGCAGTTGTGGTTGTAGTGACAGCAGTTGTTGTGGTTGTCGGGGCTGCAGTTGTGGTTGTTGTGGGTGCAGCAGTTGTTGTGGTTGTCGGGGCAGCAGTTGTTGTGGTTGTCGGAGCTGCAGTTGTTGTGGTTGTAGGGGCAACAGTTGTTGTTGTAGCGGCAGCAGTTGTTGTGGTGGTCGGGGCAGCAGTTGTTGTGGTTGTTGGGGCAGCAGTTGTTGTGGTTGTCTGGGCAGCCGTTGTGGTTGTCTGGGCAGCAGTTGTTGTGGTTGGGGGGGCAGCAGTTGTTGTTGTAGTGGCAGCAGTTGTTGTGGTGGTCAGGGCTGCAGTTGTGGTTGTTGTCGGGGCAGCAGTTGTTGTGGTTGTAGGGTCAGCAGTTGTTGTTGTAGTGGCAGCAGTTGTGGTTGTTGTCGGGGCAGCAGTTGTTGTGGTTGTCGGGGCTGCAGTTGTGGTTGTTGTCGGGGCAGGAGTTGTTGTGGTTGTCGGGACTTCAGTTGTTGTGGTTGTGGGGACAGCAGTTGTTGTGGTTGTAGGGGCAGCAGTTGTTGTTGTAGTGGCAGCAGTTGTTGTGGTGGTCGGGGCTGCAGTTGTGGTTGTTGTCGGGACAGCTGTTGTTGTGGTTGTCGGGGCTGCAGTTGTGGTTGTTGTCGGGGCAGCAGTTGTTGTGGTTGTCGGGACTTCAGTTGTGGTGGTTGTCGGGGCAGCAGTTGTCGTGGTTGTCTGGGCAGCAGTTGTTGTGGTTGTCGGGGCTGCAGTTGTGGTGGTTGTCGGGGCAGCAGTTGTCGTGGTTGTCGCGACTGCAGTTGTTGTAGTGGCAGCAGTTGTTGTCGTTGTGGGGGCAGCAGTTGTTGTGGTTGTCGGGGCTGCAGTTGTGGTTGTAGTGGCAGCAGTTGTCGTGGTTGTCGGTGCTGCAGTTGTTGTGTAGTGGGGCAGCAGTTGTTGTGGTTGTGGGGACAGCAGTTGTTGTGGTTGTAGGGGCAGCAGTTGTTGTTGTAGTGGCAGCAGTTGTTGTGGTGGTCGGGGCTGCAGTTGTGGTTGTTGTCGGGGCAGCAGTTGTTGTGGTTGTCGGGGCTGCAGTTGTCGTGGTTGTCGGGGCAGCAGTTGTTGTGGTTGTCGGGGCTGCAGTTGGGGTGGTTGTCGGGGCAGCAGTTGTTGTGGTTGTCGGGACTTCAGTTGTGGTGGTTGTCGGGGCAGCAGTTGTCGTGGTTGTCGGGGCAGCAGTTGTTGTGGTTGTCGGGGCTGCAGTTGTGGTGGTTGTCGGGGCAGCAGATGTCGTGGTTGTCGCGACTGCAGTTGTTGTAGTGGCAGCAGTTGTTGTCGTTGTGGGGGCAGCAGTTGTTGTGGTTGTCGGGGCTGCAGTTGTGGTTGTAGTGGCAGCAGTTGTCGTGGTTGTCGGTACTGCAGTTGTGGTTGTAGTGGCAGCAGTTGTTGTGGTTGTCGGGGCTGCAGTTGTGGTTGTTGTCGGGGCAGCAGTTGTTGTGGTTGTAGGGGCAGCAGTTGTTGTTGCAGCAGCAGTTGTTGTGGTTGTGGGTGCAGCAGTTGTTGTGGTTGTCGGGGCAGCAGTTGTGGTGGTTGTTGGGGCAGCAGTTGTCGTGGTTGTCGGTACTGCAGTTGTTGTTGTAGTGGCAGCAGTTGTGGTTGTTGTCGGGGCAGCAGTTGCTGTGGTTGTCGGGGCTGCAGTTGTGGTTGTTGTCGGGACAGCAGTTGTGGTGGTTGTAGGGGCAACAGTTGTTGTTGTAGTGGCAGCAGTTGTTGTGGTTGTCGGGGCTGCAGTTGTGGTTGTTGTCGGGGCTGCAGTTGTTGTTGTAGTGGCAGCATTTGTTGTGGTTGTCGGGGTTTCAGTTGTGGTCGTTGTTGGGGCAGCAATTGTCGTGGTTGTCGGGGCTGCAGTTGTTGTTGTAGTGGCAGCAGTTGTGTTTGTTGTCGGGGCAGCAGTTGTTGTGGATGTCGGGGCTGCAGTTGTGGTTGTTGTCGGGGCAGCAGTTGTGGTGGTTGTAGGGGCAGCAGTTGTTGTTGTAGTGGCAGCAGTTGTTGTGGTTGTCGGGGCTGCAGTTGTGGTTGTAGTGGCAGCAGTTGTGGTTGTTGTTGTAATGGCAGCAGTTGTTGTGGTTGTCGGGGTTTCAGTTGTGGTGGTTGTTGGGGCAGCAGTTGTCGTGGTTGTCGGGGCTGCAGTTGTTGTTGTAGTGGCAGCAGTTGTGGTTGTTGTCGGGGCAGCAGTTGTTGTGGTTGTCGGGGCTGCAGTTGTGGTTGTTGTCGGGGCAGCAGTTGTGGTGGTTGTAGGGGCAGCAGTTGTTGTTGTAGTGGCAGCAGTTGTTGTGCTTGTGGGGGCAGCAGTTGTCGTGGTTGTCGGGCTGCAGTTGTTGTTGTCGTGGCAGCAGTTGTTGTGGTTGTCGGGGCTGCAGTTGTGGTGTTGTTGGGGCAGCAGTTGTTGTGGTTGTAGGCGCAGCAGTGGTTGTTGTAGTGGCAGCAGTTGTGGTTGTTGTCGGGGCAGCAGTTGTTGTGGTTGTCGGGGCTGCAGTTGTTGTTGTAGTGGCAGCAGTTGTTGTGGTTGTCGGGGCTGCGGTTGTGGTTGTTGTCCGGGCAGAAGTTGTTGTGCTTGTGGGGGCAGCAGTTGTCGTGGTTGTGGGGGCAGCCGTTGTTGTGGTTGTTGGGGCAGTAGTCGTAGTTGTTGCCATGACAGTATTACACAAATTGGTCCCACAACAGGTTGGCCCACTGCTGAGTGTCCCAACACTTTCCATGAAAGGTAGGCTACCCAGAGCGGGAGCAGCTACACATATGTTTGAAGATGTACAGCCAAAGGTTGGAGAAGTGGTTCCTGAATTTGTCACTGTAGACCAAAAAAGATGTATAAATTGTAAATCACAGTTTTGACACATGATGTTGTTTGTTAATGATTTAATGAAGAATTATTCAGACTCTTGACTTGTTTGAAAAAAAAGCAACATCACAATGTTCTAATACTACTACAAATAAAGGTGAAAACGTAAGAAACTTTTGTCACAATTTGGTTACAATATTCAATAATTTAAACGTTTAGTTATGTTATTTTTTAAGTGGGCGGAGCTCAATCTAATGTCTAAATCAAATGTGGGTTTTGAAATTTTTAAAATTTTGATTGAATCTTCATCTCTAAAGTAACAAGTCACAATAGCTTTCATGTAAATTTAGTGCAGTGAAATGTAAATTTTACATTAAAATGTACATATTCAAGTCCCTCAACATTATAGTTCAGTGCTTTAGTTGCTATATTTCATAATGTTCCTCAACTGGTTGATTTTCTAGAGTTCACATGTACTGACTTCTTATAAAAACTTTCAGGCAGTGACATTTATTCAGACAATCTGTGTTGTACTGTATCATAAAGACTCACAACTCGCTTGAAAGCATTGGTCCTCGTTTCCCCTGCATGTTAACGGAATGTTGCATTGTTCGCTGTTACAAGAGTTACACTCTAGGGTGTTGGCTGTCGGAGTCGCAGGGGCTGAAAGAGAAAAGAACAAAATAATTCACTAGAAGAAAAGAGAACATTCAATAAAGTGTTTCATGATGAAAATCAAACATCTTAGAAGATGCCAGTGTTCCATTTGTTAATATATTTTATTTTATATTCTGTCTATACTTACGATCTAAAGTTGCTTTGTTACAGTTATCTGTGTTGCAGCACTCAGCAGATGTAACTGCACTGGAAGTACCCAAGTTGACTGAAAATGTCTGAGCGCCTGTGGCTGGACACAGTGAGGAAGATGCACATCCCTTGAAGATCTGTGTCACTGTCCCTCCAGATGAAGTGGCTACAAAATCAAAAGTTAGTTTGTTAATGTTGGATTCACAACACTGCATATATTTTATTTCACTGAAATAGAATAGATGACGTAAAGAAATGAATACCTTGAATATTAGCTGTTACACACATCATGTCTTTATTAATACATGTCACAGCCGTCTGGCTTGAACATGCATCGCTGCAAGTTTGACACTCGAGTGCTCCAGCTGTAAAAAGGAGGAAAACAGTTAATGAATGATGATCACATTTCAACTGTCAAATTAAATGTCTGATGTTCTCCGATCACCTACATTAAAGGCTGAAAACTATTCTTCCTCTTGTGCAACAGGATTTTAATTAACACAAGGTTGTGAAAATGGTTTCTAGTTTGTAGGACATTAATCCAAGCCGTCATTATGTTTCCCACCACTTTGGACTTCTTCTCTTACTGCTATACAGTAACATTCTAATTACTCTCCAAGTCTTATATAGAATAAAATACTTTTTTGGTTATATGAAATAAACTGTCTGTGTGAGATTCAAATTTGTTTCTAAAAGTTGTTGTAAAATAAAAATCTAAAATCTCTTAAATTAACCTCAAGTACCTGCAGAAAGTCTAATGTGAGAGAGAATAAGTAGAGTTACCTTTGCTGGAGAGTGCCCAGATGAGAGTCAGAGAAAGGATCAGTTTTGTCATGATGATCAGAACAGTACAGTAGACGTGTTTTCCTCGATGGTGATACTAAACCTGATCAGAGTCGCCACTCTCTTTATACTGTACAGGTGTTGCATAAATGTATGACTGTTGCACACGTAGAACGTCAGGGATTGGGTGTGTTCCCACTGTGATCATTCAGACACTCACCTCCTCTATTGTCACTTGGAATATCAAAATGTCAACACACCTTCCCACACCCTTTTCTAATTTCAGCTCCATTTTCTCCTGCTGGATTGTGCACCAATCTCATTTACATGAGAATGATTTATTTTATGTGAGTCTCGGTATATATATGTTTTCTGTTTTCTTTTCCTGTCTATATGTTGTTCAAAGTCGATGGACTGTGTGTACACTACTATACACTATATACCACTATAATGGAAATAAGTCCAGAACTCATTCTTAACACCCTGACACATTCTGTCAAAAAATGTTTGATTTTTTAAAATATGTTTTCAACAAACCAAAAACAATGAACTTCTTCAAAGTGTTGAAATAATCAGATCTCACAAAGTATATGTGGTAATGAACAATATAGATTTTCAATGTAAAAAAATTCAGTCGTGAAATTTTTCTTTTTTAATTTCGCTAATCGTATCATTATATCATGTATTCACTAGCAAGGACCACACCTTCAACAAGATGCGTTTAAACGATTTATTATGAAGGAAAGAAAAAACACAACGTTGAAGATCTTGGTTCTTCGAGTTCTTCGAGTGTGTTGTGGGGAAGCTCTGTAGAGAATCCGCCGCCGCACCCGGGCAGCAACGGACCCCCCGTGGTCCCATGGAGAAATTGGGTGGGGGGAGGGGCGCTGAATACAAGAGCGAAGACGAAGAGAGGGTCAGGCGGTTATTTATAGGAATATCGGAAGTTGGCGCTGTTGAGGTGTGGTCCTGCTCCTGAAACTTCGCCATATAAGCTTCAATTTTGGGGGGCTTTTGATCATTTTTGCAAAGTAGCAGGAATACACAGCAGTTCTTTCATCAATCATTTTTTGATTTTATTTAATGCATCATTGAACCTATGACGAAGTACCAGATAAGACGAGTTTCCTTGATACAAAGACCAATAATCTTGTCATTGTGTCAGTCATTGTTTTGAGAGGGAGGAAACTGTCTGACATCCTGTAAATAGGAATGTCCTTACTCATACCTTGTTATAACAGAGCTTGCTTCTTATGATCTTTTGTTTTTCATACCTGGCATGTTGTCAGACAGGCAACCGTCTTTGCAATCCATTCAATTATGCCGTTAATTGCGTAGGCTTTGGTGTTTGTGACTCTATTTTTTTAAAATTAAATTTGGGACTATTATTAGCTGCTGAGATAATGTCATAATACAAGTAGAAGTGGAGTTTGTGAGTTGTAGAAAATGAAACGGCTGTTTGTCAATCTTTTAATAAAGCACATAGACAAACTCTAAAAGATCCCACTCTGCTTCACGAGCATTTTCAGATTCGTATGATTTCTTTTGATGATTATACTTTTGTACTTTTATTTTACTGAAGGAACAACTTTTACTGTAGTGGACAGAGGTGGGAGAATTATTGATGTTTTACTTAATACAGACTGCTAGACCAAGTTGATATTATGGTAAATCAGCACTTTATACTTAAGGTCACTGTGCTGATCAGTGCAATGTGCCTTAAATGTGTTTTTATTATTATTCATTATTGGCTCATTTGACTAACTATAGTTAGCAGGCTCAGACCCATTTTAACAGGAGAGCTTTATGTTGTCTTTGTTGCAGCTGTCCAGTCACACTTGGTTATGTTTTCGTTTCTCGCAGAAGCTGGTGAAAGGTGATAAAGAAGAAATGCTGCTTGCTTATTGTTATTGGCAGCGCTGTGTTGTTCCACCCGCTGATGATGAACTGACGCCACTGACACTCACTATTTTTATTTCAATAATAGGGCATTGAAAGTCACGAGTAGCCCTTTTGTGCTGAATTGGGCCTACAGTACCTGATTTAAAGTTCTGAATATCCCATAATTTGATGTAATTCAAACATTTTGGAATAATTATATGTTTGAAATAATCGTATCAGATCAGAAAGTTGTTTTCACAACACCCGTCTCATTTAAGGTCAAGCTATTATTTTTCCAGGCTACGGTTTTAAACTTCTATTACTCTCAGGTTTTTAAATCAATCACCAGGCTCAGGTTCATCTTTCACTGTACATTATGTTTCAAGTTTAACATGAGGTTAAAACAGTTTTTTGTTGTCTTTGTCACTCAGTTTAGTTTCATGTCTTGTAGATGTTGATTAAAGATGATAAAGAAAAAATGCTGCTTCCTTATTGTTATTGGCAGTGCTGTGTTGTTCCACCTGCTACAGGTGAAGCCACTGCCACTCTCTATTTTTATCTCAATAATAAGCCATTGTAAATCACATGGAAGTTATTCATTCAAGCAGTTGGAATTGTAATCGCACAGACACACACCTAGTTACACGTGCGTCACATTTTTTGCATTACACATTAGTGACTATTTATATTGGGACAATGTGTGTTCAAAGGAAAAACAGCCTGGCCTGTGTTACATGCAGTGGTGGAAAGCAACTCTCTTGAACTGTTGCAAGTAAAACTTTGAATGCAGGACTTTTCCTTGTAACACAGTTTTTCTGCAATGTGGTAATGCTATTTTTACTTTATATTTGTCAGTATTCATCTGGATTGAGGGAGCAAACAATCAGCTTCAGATTAAGAATTAACATCAACATTATCCACTTAAAAGTGTTGTTGACTATTTAAAGCAGGATATCCCAGATAACCCAGCTGTAACATATGGCGTTTAGCATTCAGTGTCTGTCACAGAGAGGAGGAGCTATTCACAGAGGTGTCTGTAATCCGTGTGTGTGTGTGTGTGTGTGTGTGTGTGTGTGTGTGTGTGTGTGTGTGTGTGTGTGCGTGTGTGACAGAGAGAGAGACAGAGAGAGATAGTCAGTGCACTGGGAATAGCCTATCTCTAAAACGAACTAAGATTTTAACCATGTTAATTAGAAAAAATGATGGAAAATGAATCTGTGGCATTCCGTGTTGATATTGTCGCAGTCCACCCAAACAAATGCATTTGAAACACTTATCTTTCACAACAGTTGGCATTATATGTTTACTATAACTATAACTACACTCAAAACATAGGTTTGGTCTAATTTCAAGACAGAATGTGGGATTCGAGGACAAATGATCCTAATTTGTGACTGTCACAAATTTTTGGGATGTCTAGTCGTTCACCTGTTCTACATCGCCCTCCACCACAACCGCACATATTTTGTGGTTTATTTATACAAAAGGTCTTGAAAACAAGCTTTGAAAAACATTCCTGATAAAACATGACTTTATGTTTGTTTGTGTTTCAGAGAGTCTGGGTTAACCCTTTAGATTGCTACGGCACGAGGACTGTGAGAACATTGCCACACCTTCTTTTGATTTGCTGTTGTTACATCCTCCATTTTTAAATCATTGTACGTTCTATTATTAACATAATAATGATCCTCTAAAATTCCAAAGAGCATTATTCAACATGCCAAAGCAGTGTGACGTCTTTAGCCCCGTTTTTCCCCTGGGTTTTGTGGGAAGGTGTATTTTCTGCATTAACATTTATTTTTAAATGCAAGAACTGCTCATCACTGAGTTCACCTTTTCAAAACTCTTCAGTTGGCACAAACACAGAAACTGTGGATCACTTTCATTGCTTTGTGCAAAGTGAATTTGACCGCTGACCTTCTGGATATCAGATGTCAGAACATTTTATCCTATTAGACATTTGAAAGAATTTGAAGGAATTCCATCAAGGCGGTCTTGTGATAGCGCCTTCATAAGAATGAGACGGACGGATGGACAACCTTGAGAAATACTTATTCTGCCTCATAGTCCGGAGTGCATCCTTTTCAGTTATGATGATCAGCCAGCCCAGTCACCAGGATGTAATGTTGGCAGTTTACATTCCATTAAACCACAGATGTGTACAAAGTTGACAATTGTATCAAACGTGGCATCTCACATTCACATTATATGCTTTCTTACCTGACTTTCACATCATAAGGTGGAGGGGATGGCAAGCGGACGACCACAATTTCAGTCTGTGGGGAGAATTCCAGACGTTTTTGCGAAGACTCCGGCACAACAGCAGGTAATGTAGGTAACGCAGCTTTGTAATCTTTGCTACATACCAGACCTGCTGTGAAGCAAATGTGGCTCCTCCACTCCCTTGCTAATGGGAGAGACCTGAATGCAGCTGGTGCTGGAGGGCATTTATTCTTGACTCCAATATGACAAGAGACAGTCACTAATTCTATTCTTTCTGATTTACAGGTGCATTGCCTGTTCACAATTGGCTGCCTGGCCTCTGGTTTCACTGCTTGCAGGTGTTTCAGGAACCACTGATCCAGACTTCTTCACACTCACTTTTCCCCTCTGTATGCAAAGAAACAATTTCATTTATACATTAAAAAGAGAAATACATTTATACATAGCAAATGCCAAATTTATAAGAATGCCCAAATGATTGAGAATTTGTCACAGTTTTTAAGGGAGTCTAGGGAATTTCCACTGCTGTGTGTGTGGCCAAAACAGTAGCTGACTTGGCATTATAATAAACTTTATGTTCTTAATTACCTGGCCACTTTCTCACCTGGGGTGTCATTTATAGAACACTAAATTTTGCATACCTACAAATGAGGAATATTATCACCATCATTTGTAGAAATCCAAGATTACATCAGATCTCATCAAGCAGTCTGGCTCTCTCCGCTGCGCTCCAGGTGGATGAGATGGTGAGACAGCACTGAGGAAATATGATTTCAAATTTGATTTGGGCGATATGTTTTACATTTAAAAAGGTGTTTATGGAATAAATATGCTTCACTACAAGCTCAAGTACAAATGGCACTGCTGGTGCAGAATAATAATAATACCTCTCACGCTTAATTTCTACAATCTGCTTCAATTCACAGCCTCACCTTGCCTCCAAAATGTTCTTACACATGAGTCAGAGGTTGGGCACATTCTCCTGTCAAGGATACATTTTGTGCGTACGCACTGTTTATAAATGAATACATCTCTCTATCTATAATTTATTGATTATTCTAATGATAATTTTTCTAATGCTTAATTATATGTTTTGATTTGATTTGTATTTGTATCTATTTTGGCTCATTGGCTGATTGATATGATTGATATTATTCAATATGTAATCATCATAATCTACTATCCATGTCACTGCTCTGTTATTCTATTATTAAAACACAAAAATATGTATGAATCCCTGTTCGTCAGATGCCTGATTAGAAAAAAACACTTGTGTCATTAATATAACAATATCATATAGTCATCGCTGTCCAATTTCACATCACTGCTGTGTTATTATTTAAATAATAATAGTACCCTGGACCTTAAAATCAGAAGGATTGCTGTGACGCATTAAAATGACAGGCTGCGACATCTCATGCCATCGATCTCTGAAGCTTCTGCAAACGATGTTGCAGTGATTTATGGGGAATGTACACTCACCCATGTTAATTAATACTTGGTAAAGAGTTGGCTTGGAGGGAAGCAACCATATTATAAAGCACCACAATACGTGTTTAATTAATGTGTGTGTGTGTGTGTGTGTGTGTGTGTGTGTGTGTGTTTATGTGTGATATCCAGCAAAGAGAGGACAGACAGGGATTAGGGATCCAAGTGGTGGTTGAGACAGGGCACACTTCCCTGATTTATAACCTTTTGAAACACAAAACAGGACCTACACATGGCTGCAGCAGGGAGCCAATAAGGCTCAATATTATGTCAAAGCAAAGAAATGGACACATACTGTATAAAGTAACACAAGAACACCATCTGCTGGCAGACAACTCACTGCCTGGCATGTTGATAAAGAGAACTGCAGAGAACCAACTGAGTACCTGGGTTGGATTTTGAGATGTGCAGATGAAGAAATATCATACAATTTTAAGATACTTGTTATGTATAATGTTATAAAGGATGACCTGTGAGATATGATCACAGCAGTGGTTTGATCAGTTTTACAGCATCAGAAACATTTAATAATATAGTTGTTTGCACAACTGATCAGAGTGATAGTAGTTTATAGTATTGTCGTAGGGTTGTCAGAACATTAACATTAAAAGTCAAATTAGCCATTGATGTTGAGGCTGCAGCTCACTTTCTGGCAGCAGCAGTTGTTGTTGGTTGGGCTCTGGTTGTTGGAGCAGCAGTTGTGGTTGCAGCAGCAACCAGAGGTGGGGCAGTTGTTTCCGTTGGCAGTAGTTGTTGTTGTGGCAGCACTTGTTGCCTTGATAGTATTCCACAAACTGGTCCCACAACAGGTTGGACCAATGGTGAATGTTCCGACACTTTCTATGAAAGGTAGCCTACCCACGCCTGGAGCAGCTGCACATAAGTTTGAAGATGCACAGCCAAAGGTTGGAGAAGTGCCATCCGAATTTGTCACAAAAATGTGTTGTTTTTTTTAACACGTGATGTTGTTTGTCAGTGATTTCAGGAGGAATTATTCAGATTCTTCACTATTTTAAAATAAGCAACACCATGATTTTCAAATATTTTCAAATGATTTTCAAATGATTTTCAAATCCGGTTCTCTGGTTCATTTAGAGAGTTCTCAAACTCGATCCTCCAATTTTTGTAGCTCATTTACAACAACAACTTCCCAGACGTACCCGAGGAGCCAAGCACCATTGGCACTCATGTTTTATGGCCCACTCCCTAGTAACACACATCCAAGTGCTCGGATAACTAACCTCCACCACTAGGCTGGGAACAGACAATCAATCAAGAAGTCCACTGTTAAAACAGTGACGGGACACTGCTGATAAAACCATATCTAATTATGAAGATAAAAGGTTTTCTTATGTTCTCCAAAGTACTTTCAGTTAGAATACTTTTCCAAATGTTATACATTTCCTAGAGGAGAAAGCTTAGTGACTTTGGCGATTCCCGACTTATCCTGTAGCCAAGACTGTAAGGTTCTACTGGAAAGATTTCCTTGAAATTTGCTATACCTACCTGATTAACTTTATAATATGACATGATCAGGTCAGATGTTTAATTTAATCAGCAATTTAGTTTATGACTAATTACACACCAAACTAATGGCATCTTATCCATCAGCCCCAGCTGTAGATATAATATCTTAAGATGTAAGTTCTTTTTAAAGCGTTTATTAATGTACCTGTAAAGTATCACATAACTGGATGTTATAAAATAATACAAATGTTATAAAATGTATCTTCATTGGAGGAGTTATGATTATTTAAAATACTCTACATAAATATATACTTGAATTATCCTCAGATCCACTAATGAGTACCTGATGATAATAAAAAAAAAACCTAACCCTACGATTTCTGTTGCTCTATGCATTTGAAGACATTGTCACACCTTCTTTCGAATTACCACTGTTACACCCTTTTTTATGTTCTATTCTTCACAGAGAAACAGTCTATTGAAATCCAGGGCGCAGTTGTCATCAAGTAAAACCAGTATGGTGGGTAAAATGAAAGACAATGCTGATGGTGTCATTATAATATGGCATGACTGTGCATCATTATTCTAAAGTCAGGGTCATTTTTCAGATGGAAAACCAAGGAGCCTCAATTAAATGTTATTTCTATATTAAAAGACTGTCTATTAAAAAAAACGTATGTCTCTGTCTCATGCTAACGCAAGAAAATACTTGCGTTGCATTACTCACATGAGTTTGATCGTGGGGTTATACACTTCATACATACAGATGTCGTTCATGAACAACATCTATATGAACACAAAACGAAGAGATTTCTCTGTGATCTGACTGCAATAAATGTATCAATCGTCATGTCTGTTGGCCAGATGACAAGTGAGGCATCTTGGCAACTACGCATTCTGAGCTGTGATTTAATGGTAACAGCTTGCTTTTGCTTGTAGGAGTTAAGAAATGTGGCCGGTGTGGGATTTACATGTCCAGGGGCCCCGGAGCCACTAATCAGCTGTGTGTGTGCGTTACAGGTTAGCTAGAGGACGAGGCCCCTACAGGGTACGAAAACTTAGTTCAGCTCTCACTCCAGAGGTTAAGAGCTTACTTAATGTATAGATTTCCGTAAAAGTACACAGAGATAATCCGGTCAACTTTAGGCTGTAAACTCTAAGTAATGACATCAGCAAAGTTAGGTGATTTACAGATGAGCTATTCAAGATGAAGTGGAGGCAGATCAACTCCTCTTTCTTCTATTTGATAGATGGACCCTCAATCCACCAAAGTGACCAATTAGAAGTAGGTACGTGTGGGCGAATGGACTTTAAAAAGGCCCGCACAGGCAGAGAAAGTTAGGTGATTACTTGTAGATTTCCGAGATCGAAGGTTTGAGAGGATTTCTGGTAAAGCAGAAAGGCCACACTGGTTTGGACGCAGACTTAAGATCTGTTTCAATAAAGACTGCTCTATCATTCCACCCAGCCTTGCCTCCGCAGAATTCTTTCATCACCAAACTACACTCCAACACCTTTGATGAAGACAGCCCAGAAACAACACAAGCAAACGACTTTTACAGTTAGGTCTTAGAATATTTGGATTGTGATACAGTTTCCATAATTATAGCCCTGTACGCTATCACAATTGATTTGAAATGAAATTGAAGTGTAGACTTTCATCTTTAATTTGAGGGTATTTACATCAAAATTGGAGGAAAGGTTTAGGAATTGTAAAACTTTTCCCATCGTTCTGTTCCAGAACTTGGCTGCCTTTTAGATGTGTTCTGGCAAACTCTAATCTGGCCTTTCTATTCTTGACGCTTATGAATGTTTTCTTAAAATGCTTACAATCCAGCCCAATCTACATAAAAATATAAAGCATAAACATTTAAATCGAGCAGGAATGCCCAATGTCAGCTACTTGGACAATAAACCAATAAACAGCTGCCTCTTCAGGGATAATCAAACTGAAATATGCTTCAATAAGCTCCAGTTAAATAATACGTTAAAACTGAAGGTGTATGGGGGCCTCTGTTTTTAATGGGTTCAAGAATGAACACAGTTTCCTCACTAGACTGATGTGGGCCAGAGCTTCTGGCTGCCAATCTAGTGGGATGAGGTTCTCATTGACTGTGTCCCAATTCAGGGGCAGCATCCTTTCGGAGTGCGCATTTGAAGTGCAATTACGTCACAACGCCACGCAGAGGTTGTCCCAATTCAAAGGATCCTTCAAATGCAGCCCACAAATACTGCCTGCTTTTCACTCACTTTTTTTGCTGTATTAGAACTCTTTTGTCTGTTAACGTATCACGAAACATCTTTTACATTTCATTGTGTTTTAGGGAGCAACAGAGAGCTTCATCACTGTCCGAGGTCAGAACGAAGATTTATTCACAGGGCGAAACATTCCGCCGCGGATGGATGGAGTAAGGCAATAATAAACAATAAATAATAAATAGCCAATTTGTCAGTCCTGATGTCACTTTTTGTAAATCTTTACATCCCTGTGTTAATGTGATCTTGTGTTTACCTTTTCTCTTGCTTCTCTCTGTGTTCAGAACAGTTCTGGAAACAACGGGCCAGCAGGGGAAGGTCGAGCCCAGCAGGCCAGAAACAAGTGGGACCATTTAAAGAACAAGTACAAAGTAGGTGCAGGTTTGAATGATGATGTGGAAACTAAATTATATTTCTTTTTACCCATGCAAGTCAATGAATAACTTGCTGAAAATTGCTAATATCCAGGGACAGCTGCCACTGGGTCCTGGTTTGTCCTCATGGATGAGGTATTAGAACAGAGTCCTTCCACTGCCCCCCCGTCCTAACTGCCTCCATTCCTGAGGACACACCAGGGCCAAGTGACCAGGAGGAGGAGGATCAAGAAGAAGAGGAGGAGGGAGGATGAAGGAGGACATGAGGCTGCAGAGAGGATGGAGAGGCTCTTCTTTGCTCCAGAGGACAATCCTGACATTATTTCTGTTGTTATTTAGTATATGTATGAGTTCTTTTTTTTATTTGTTCATAATTGTTCATTTTATATAATTCATGAAATAAAATATTTACAATTTATACAATTTATAACAGCAAACAGCATCAAGTGCTACTTTTCAGGGACAACAAGAGATTGAATGTTTTCTTTTATTACGAAGGTCTTAACATTTTCAACTATTTACAAAATTAAAGCATAAATAACTATTTACAGATTATTATTAACAAAAACGATTATTATTAAAAACAATATTAAAATAGTTAGAGATGATGGACAGTAACAGGCTGAGCAGGAGTCCCTGCAGTGCTGCTGGGCTGGATGGTGTCAGTGGGACATCATCTGGGTTGGTACTCAGAGTGTTTGGGGGTCCAGTCTCCTCTGTCCACCACATCGTCCATCAACTAGATTTGCAGTTCTGACTCGATCGACGGCTGCCTGTCATTAAGAATTTCTTAAGAAAGAGGTAATTTCATAATATATATGAAATAATAATAAATCATTACAACAAACAAAACTATCTACCAAACACTTTAAATAGGAATAATGCTTTTAAAATCAAAATAAAACCATATGTGGCAAACAACAGTTTATATGTCAACATTAACGTAATGTATCGGTATGTTAATGACCCCTAACTGTTAGCTAGCTAATAATAATAACAATAATGGTGAACATTACTGTGGGTTCAATAACAGGTTTACCTCCCAACGGTCCTCTCAGCCGGAGATAAACCAGAGCCGCTTCTCCTCTTCCTCCACATGGAGGAGGCTTAAAGAAGAAATCAGGAATTCCTGTGGCTCAAACATATTTGACAGTCAAACTTTACTCTTCTTGTCACTTTCACGGACCTGGGCTGCATAAATACTGATGTACGGGTAGGGGCGGAAACATCTGGTGATGTAACCAGGAAATGCTCCGAAGGGTCGACTGTCCCATTTAACAACGGTTGACGCGGTCTGCAGGTCTTTTCAAAGGACCCAGCCCTTGAAGGATGCTGCCCTGAATTGGGAAACAGCTATTAAGTCAGGGACAGATTCAGAATGAAGGTGAAAGCCACTTGGGTGTCATGCCGCACCTCTTTTAAACCTTCACAAAAGGGCGTCGTTAACACCGTGATTGGCTGGGAGGGGAACACCCCAAGCTGCTTCATTCCTCAATCAGGAGTCAGTCTCCACCACCCTGCACTCAGGTGATCTGAATCCCCTGCAATCAACCCAGAGGGATTTTGAAAATCAGCCCAAACCAAAGAAAGATTGCAAGTCTGAAACAATGGGATTGCTACAGCTTTTATTGTGAAAAACACGTTGTATTCGTGGCCATACAAGCAGGGGCGCTGCCAGGGATTTTGGGCCCCATGAAAAAATATCACCACAGGCCACGTGATCCCTGTGCAACTGAAATGTAGTTTTTTTCACTTTGGCGCCAAGCTCACTGTAACAAGACACTGGCTCTACCCCCTGAGCCACAGTCACCCTTTTTTGGAGTGATAATTATTAATAACTATTGAATATATGTTATCATTGCTATTCAAATTAATAAAAAAGAGGTAAATGTCACCCACCAATCATTTGATGTTTTATATAGATTACCTCTCAGCAGCCCCCTCACTTCCAACATCCCTAGATAACTAATGTAAAAACAAAATATTAACCCAAATGATTTCAGATGCCGATTAACGTAGGATTTATTTTGTCACATGTAGGTCATTTGTTGTGGAATTTTCTCCAAAAAAATGTACAGACCCGGGTTGGTTTGCACAAAATCTAAATCACAGATGATCTGAAATAATTATAAATTACTGGAGGTCCCCAGGTATTTCTTGCCATGTGTGAATAGGGCTTTTAGACTGAATTATCAAGACAACTTTTATTTTAACCAGTCGTGTAGTTTAAATGATAGTAGGTTAATTGTTTCACAATTAATTCTCGGCTGACAGATTTACTATACATGGATCACAAACAAGTTTGTATTCTCAGGTTGTTGTTGTTGTTTTGTTTTGTTTTTTTTGCTATTTCTGTATTTCAATAGAGTGAGATTGCACTTGTCAAAAACAAGTTCATGTCCACAAATAATCATTGACTCTTGTGAAGTCTTAATCAGTTGTTTGTTTGGAAGAGGCCAGTTGCTTTGCAGAGATCCTAACTATTTCACATTCAAGACTGAATGTGAAGGCGTATCGGAGCATGAACATTAGAACTCAGATTACATTACATTCTTGGTTATAAACAGCGGCTGTGAGGAAGGGTTAACCCTAACCCTCAGCTGACTCTGTCTGTACTGTGGTCTATAAGCCATCATGAAAACACTGTTCGTAATCAGATGTTTATGAAGCTGTAAAACTGTTAATAATAACGGATTCAGACATCATTGTTTTTTTCTTCCGGCTCATCTCGATAAAAATGCCATGGATAAGCCACCAATCTTTGTAGCAAATGCTTTATCATGAAGGTTAAAATATATACTGTACAGTAGGTCTCAAAACATTTCATTAAACTACTTCAGCATATTCTGAAGTGATAAAGCCAAGAACACAAGATGAAGGATGAAGAAGAAGGTTTATATAAACAATTGTAATAATTACATAAACATATGTATAGATTGAATGCATTATTGTGACGGTGCAATATGTGACAAGAGATAAATACGGTGGAATTGAATAAATAATTAAATGACATTTTATGCTTTTATATAATCTAATTCACCCCTGCAATACTAACTCCTGATAGGCTACAAATGTGTGCTTTTTCCAGGTAAGTGCACAGCTCTCATTACTGTAATTCACCACATGGCAAATATTTACGTATTCTCTAAAATGTGCAACTTGATATCAAATACGTTTCTAGATGATAGTGAACATAATCTGTGTCTGTTGAATTATTTCCAAATTCTTCTGAGTTTACCAAGGCTGCATCCCTTTTGTCCCTATATTTTGATTTTCTAGCCCCTGTAAGTGCCAAATTCAGAAGATATTCAACAAGTTAACAAATTCAATGCTTCAAAAGATAATTCAGTTTTCAGATTGGTTGATAGATGCAGAATCCTGGCTTTTTGTGTTGTCTAACACAGAGTAAATATTAGGAGTCCAAGTAGAAGATGGATGATGCCAAGTCTGATACTGCTGGCATTACTGGTAGTAGTAGTAGCCGTTGTTGTCGTTGTTGGGGCAGCAGTTGTTGTGGTTGTCGGTGCAGCAGTAATTGTCGTTGTGGGGGCAGCAGTTGTTGTGGTTGTCAGTGCAGCAGTTGTTGTAATTGTCGTGGCAGCAGTTGTTGTAATTGTCAGGGCAGCAGTTGTTGTTGTTGGGGCAGCCGTTGTTGTCGTGGTTGGGGCAGCAGTTGTGGTTGTCAGGGCAGCCATTGTAGTTGTTGTCAGAGCAGCAGTTGTTGTGGTTGTAGGGGCAACAGTTGCTGTGGTTGTGGGGGCAGCAGTTGTGGTTGTGGGGGCAGCAGTTGTTGTCGTAGTGGGAGCAGCAGTTGTTGTTGTTGTTGTGGGTGCAGCAGTTGTTGTGGTTGTTGAGGTAGCAGTTGTTGTCGTTGTGGGGGCAGCAGTTGTTGGCGCAGCAGTTGTTGCTGTTGTGGGGGCAGCAGTTGTTGTGGTTGTGAGGGCATGAGTTGTTGTGGTTGTCAGGGCAGCCGTTGTTGTAGTTGTTGGGGCAACAGTTGTGGTTGTGGGGACAGCAGTTGCTGTGGTTGTGGGGGCAGCCATTGTTGTGGTTATGGGGGCAGCAGTTTTTGTGGTTGTCGGGGCAGCATTTGTTGTCGTTGTTGGGGCAGCAGTTGTTGTGGTTGTCGGGGCAGCAGTTGTTGTGGTTGTCGGGACAGCAGTCGTTGTCGTGGTGGGGGCAACAGTTGTTGTCGTTGTTGGGGCCACAGTTGTTGTAGTTGTCGGGGCAGCAGTGGTTGTCGTTGTGGGGGCAACAGTTGTCGTGGTTGTGGGGGCCACAGTTGTTGTGGTTGTCATTGCAGCAGTTGTTGTGGTTGTCGGGGCAGCAGTTGTTGTCGTCGTGGGGGCAACAGTCGTTGTCGTGGGGGCCGCAGTTGTTGTGCTTGTCATTGCAGCCGTTGTTGTGGTTATCACTGCAGGAGTTGTTGTGGTTGTAGGGGCAGCAGTTGTTGTGGTTGTGGGGGCAGCAGTTGTTGTGGTTGTGGGGGCGGCAGTTGTTGTCGTAGTGGGGGCAGCAGTTGTTGTCGTTGTGGGAGCAGCAGTTGTTGTGGTTGTCGGGGCAGCAGTTGTTGTCGTTGTCGGGGCAACAGTTGTTGTGGTTGTGGGGGCACCAGTTGTTGTGGTTGTGAGGGCACCAGTTGTTGTGGCTGTCGGGGCAGCAGTTGTTGTGGTTGTCGGGGCAGCAGTTGTTGTTGTGGGGGCAACAGTTGTTGTCGTTGTGGGGGTCGCAGTTGTTGTGCTTGTCATTGAAGCAGTTGCTGTGGTTGTCGGCGCAGCAGTTGTTGTGGTTGTGGGGGCAGCAGTTGTTGTGGTTGTGGGGGCTACAGTTGTTGTCGATGTTGGGGCTGCAGTTGTTGTCGTCGTGGGGGCAACAGTTGTTGTGGTTGTGGGGGGAACAGTTGTTGTCGTTGTGGGGGCCGCAGTTGTTGTGGTTGTGGGGGCAACAGTTGTTGTCGATGTTGGGGCTGCAGTTGTTGTGGTTGTCGGGGCAGCAGTTGTTGTCGTCGTGGGGGCAACAGTTGTTGTGGTTGTGGGGGCAACAGTTGTTGTGGTTGTGGGGGCCGCAGTTGTTGTGGTTGTCATTGCAGCAGTTGTTGTGGTTGTAGGGGCAGCAGTTGTTGTGGTTGTGGGAGCAGCAGTAGTTGTGGTTGTTGGGGCAGCAGTTGTTGTGGTTGTTGGGGCAGCAGTTGTTGTGGTTGTGGGGGCAACAGTTGTTGTTGTTGGGGCAACAGTTGTTGTCGTTGTGGGGGCCGCAGTTGTTGTGGTTGTCATTGCAGCAGTTGTTGTGGTTGTTGGGGCAGCAGTTGTTGTGGTTGTTGGGTCAGCAGTTGTTGTGGTTGTTGGGGCAGCAGTTGTTGTGGTTGTCATTGCAGCAATTGTTGTGCTTTTTGGGGCAGCAGTTGTTGTGGTTGTTGGGTCAGCAGTTGTTGTGGTTGTTGGGGCAGCAGTTGTTGTGGTTGTGGGGGCAGCAGTTGTTGTCGTTGTGGGGGCCGCAGTTGTTGTGGTTGTCATTGCAGCAGTTGTTGTGCTTTCTGGGGCAGCAGTTGTTGTGGTTGTTGGGGCAGCAGTTGTTGTGGTTGTGGGGGCACCAGTTGTTGTGGCTGTGAGGGCACCAGTTATTGTGGTTGTCGGGGCAACAGTTGTTGTGGTTGTTGGGGCAGCAGTTGTTGTGGTTGTTGGGGCAGCAGTTGTTGTGGTTGTGGGGGCAACAGTTGTTGTTGTTGTGGGGCCAACAGTTGTTGTCGTTGTGGGGGCCACAGTTGTTGTGGTTGTCGGAGCAGCAGTTGTTGTGCTTGTCATTGCAGCAGTTGTTGTGCTTGTCATTGCAGCAGTTGTTGTGGTTGTTGGGGCAGCAGTTGTTGTGGTTGTTGGGGCAGCAGTTGTTGTTGTTGTGGAGGCAACAGTTGTTGTGGTTGTCGGGGCAGCAGTTGTTGTGGTTGCTGAGACAGCAGTTGTTGTGGATGTAGGGGCAGCAGTTGCTGTTGTTGTGGGGCCAACAGTTGCTGTTGTTGTGGGGCCAACAGTTGTTGTCGTTGTTGGGGCAACAGTTGTTGTCGTTGTGGGGGCCGCAGTTGTTGTGGTTGTCATTGCAGCAGTTGTTGTGGTTGTCATTGCAGCAGTTGTTGTGGTTGTGGGGGCAGCAGTTGTTGTCGTTGTTGGGGCCGCAGTTGTTGTGGTTGTCGGGGCAGGAGTTGTTGTCGTCGTGGGGGCCGTAGTTGTTGTGGTTGTCACTGCAGTAGTTGTTGTGGTTGTAGGGGCAGCAGTTGTTGTGGTTGTGGGGGCAGTAGTTGATGTGGTTACCTGGGCAGCAGTTGTTGTTGTTGTCGGGGCAGCAGTCGTTGTGGTTGTGGGGGCAGCAGTTGTTGTGGTTGTAGGAGCAGCAGTTGTTGTTGTTGCGGGTGCAGCAACAGTTGTTGTGGTTGTGGGGGCAGCAGTTGTTGTGGTTGTCATTGCAGCAATTGTTGTGCTTTTTGGGGCAGCAGTTGTTGTGGTTGTTGGGGCAGCAGTTGTTGTGGTTGTGGGGGCAGCAGTTGTTGTCGTTGTTGGGGTCGCAGTTGTTGTGGTTGTGGGGGCCACAGTTGTTGTGGTTGTGGGAGCCGCAGTTGTTGTGGTTGTAGGAGCAGCAGTTGTTGTTGTTGCGGGTGCAGCAACAGTTGTTGTGGTTGTCATTGCAGCAATTGTTGTGCTTGTTGGGGCAGCAGTTGTTGTGGTTGTTGGGGCAGCAGTTGTTGTGGTTGTGGGGGCAGCAGTTGTTGTGGTTGTTGGGGCAGCAGTTGTTGTGGTTGTGGGGGCAGCAGTTGTTGTGGTTGTGGGGCAGCAGTTGTTGTGGTTGTGGGGGCAGCAGTTGTTGTGGTTGTCGGGGCAGCAGTTGTTGTGGTTGTCGGGGCAGCAGTTGTTGTGGTTGTCGGGGCAGCAGTTGTTGTGGTTGTGGGGCAGCAGTTGTTGTGGTTGTGGGTGCAGCAGTTGTTGTGGTTGTCGGGGCAGCAGTTGTTGTGGTTGTGGGGCAGCAGTTGTTGTGGTTGTGGGGCAGCAGTTGTTGTGGTTGTGGGGCAGCAGTTGTTGTGGTTGTGGGGGCAGCAGTTGTTGTGGTTGTGGGGCAGCAGTTGTTGTGGTTGTGGGAGCAGCAGTTGTTGTGGTTGTGGGGGCAGCAGTTGTTGTGGTTGTGGGGCAGCAGTTGTTGTGGTTGTGGGGCAGCAGTGTTGTGGTTGTGGGAGCAGCAGTTGTTGTGGTTGTGGGGCTGCAGTTGTTGTGGTTGTGGGGCAGCAGTTGTTGTGGTTGTGGGGGCAGCAGTTGTTGTGGTTGTGGGGCAGCAGTTGTTGTGGTTGTGGGGCAGCAGTTGTTGTGGTTGTCGGTGCAGCAGTTGTTGTGGTTGTGGGGCAGCAGTTGTTGTGGTTGTGGGGCAGCAGTTGTTGTGGTTGTGGGGGCAGCAGTTGTTGTGGTTGTGGGGCAGCAGTTGTTGTGGTTGTGGGGGCAGCAGTCGTTGTGGTTGTGGGAGCAGCAGTTGTTGTGGTTGTAGGAGCAGCAGTTGTTGTTGTTGCGGGTGCAGCAACAGTTGTTGTGGTTGTCATTGCAGCAATTGTTGTGCTTTTTGGGGCAGCAGTTGTTGTGGTTGTTGGGGCAGCAGTTGTTGTGGTTGTTGGGGCAGCAGTTGTTGTGGTTGTGGGGGCAGCAGTTGTTGTGGTTGTGGGGCAGCAGTTGTTGTGGTTGTGGGGGCAGCAGTTGTTGTGGTTGTGGGTGCAGCAGTCGTTGTGGTTGTGGGGGCAGCTGTTGTTGTGGTTGTCGGAGCAGCAGTTGTTGTGGTTGTCGGGGCAGCAGTTGTTGTCGTTGTAGGGGCAGCAGTTGTTGTGGTTGTGGGGGCAGCAGTTGTTGTGGTTGTGAGGGCACCAGTTATTGTCGTTGTCAGGGCAGCAGTTGTTGTGGTTGTGGGGCAGCAGTTGTTGTGGTTGTTGGGGCAGCAGTTGTTGTGGTAGTGGGGGCAGCAGTTGTTGTGGTTGTGGGGGCAGCAGTTGTTGTGGTTGTGGGGCAGCAGTTGTTGTGGTTGTCGGAGCTGCAGTTGTTGTGGTTGTGGGGGCAGCAGTTGTTGTGGTTGTGGGGCAGCAGTTGTTGTGGTTGTTGGGGCAGCAGTCTGTTGTGGTTGTGGGGCAGCAGTTGTTGTGGTTGTGGGGCTGCAGTTGTTGTGGTTGTGGGGCAGCAGTTGTTGTGGTTGTGGGGGCAGCAGTTGTTGTGGTTGTGGGGCAGCAGTTGTTGTGGTTGTGGGGGCAGCAGTTGTTGTGGTTGTCGGTGCAGCAGTTGTTGTGGTTGTCGGGGCAGCAGTTGTTGTGGTTGTTGGGGCAGCAGTTGTTGTGGTTGTGAGGGCAGCAGTTGTTGTCGTTGTCGGGGCAGCAGTTGTTGTGGTTGTTGGGGCAGCAGTTGTTGTGGTTGTGGGGCAGCAGTTGTTGTGGTTGTGGGGCAGCAGTTGTTGTGGTTGTGGGGGCAGCAGTTGTTGTCGTTGTGGGGGCACAGTTGTTGTGGTTGTCGGAGCTGCAGTTGTTGTGGTTGTGGGGGCAGCAGTTGTTGTGGTTGTGGGGCAGCAGTTGTTGTGGTTGTTGGGGCAGCAGTCTGTTGTGGTTGTGGGGCAGCAGTTGTTGTGGTTGTGGGGGCAGCAGTTGTTGTCGTTGTTGGGGTCGCAGTTGTTGTGGTTGTGGGGGCCGCAGTTGTTGTTGTTGTGGGGGCAACAGTTGTTGTCGTTGTGGGGGCCGCAGTTGTTGTGGTTGTCATTGCAGCAGTTGTTGTGGTTGTCGGGGCAGCAGTTGTTGTCGTTGTAGGGGCAACAGTTGTTGTGGTTGTGGGGGCACCAGTTGTTGTGGTTGTGAGGGCACCAGTTATTGTCGTTGTCAGGGCAGCAGTTGTTGTGGTTGTTGGGGCAGCAGTTGTTGTGGTTGTTGGGGCAGCAGTTGTTGTGGTTGTGGGGGCAACAGTTGTTGTTGTTGTGGGGGCAACAATTGTTGTCGTTGTGGGGGCCACAGTTGTTGTGGTTGTCGGAGCTGCAGTTGTTGTGGTTGTGGGGGCAGCAGTTGTTGTGGTTGTGGGGCCAGCAGTTGTTGTGGTTGTTGGGGCAGCAGCTGTTGTTGTTGTGGAGGCAACAGTTGTTGTCGATGTTGGGGCAGCAGTTGTTGTGGTTGTTGGGGCACCAGTTGTTGTGGTTGTGGGGGCAGCAGTTGTTGTCGTCGTGGGGGCAACAGTTGTTGTCATTGTGGGGGCCGCAGTTGTTGTGGTTGTCATTGCAGCAGTTGTTGTGTTGTTGGGGCAGCAGTTGTTGTGGTTGTTGGGGCAGCAGTTGTTGTGGTTGTTGGGGCAGCAGTTGTTGTGGTTGTGGGGGCAGCAGTTGTTGTCGTCGTGGGGGCAACAGTTGTTGTCGTTGTGGGGGCCGCAGTTGTTGTGCTTGTCATTGAAGCAGTTGTTGTGGTTGTAGGCGCAGCAGTTGTTGTGGTTGTGGGGGCAGCAGTTGTTGTGGTTGTGGGGGCAACAGTTGTTGTCGATGTTGGGGCTGCAGTTGTTGTGGTTGTCGGGGCAGCAGTTGTTGTCGTCGTGGGGGCAACAGTTGTTGTGGTTGTGGGGGCAACAGTTGTTGTGGTTGTGGGGGCCGCAGTTGTTGTGGTTGTCGGAGCAGCATTTGTTGTGGTTGTGGGGCAGCAGTTGTTGTGGTCGCAGTTGTTGTGGTTGTCGGGGCAGCAGTTGTTGTCGTTGTGGGGGCCGCAGTTGTTGTGGTTGTCATTGCAGCAGTTGTTGTGGTTGTCATTGCAGCAGTTGTTGTGGTTGTTGGGGCAGCAGTTGTTGTGGTTGTTGGGGCAGCAGTTGTTGTTGTTGTGGAGGCAACAGTTGTTGTCAATATTGGGGCTGCAGTTGTTGTGGTTGTCCCGGCAGCAGTTGTTGTGGTTGTTGAGACAGCAGTTGTTGTGGATGTGGGGGCAGCAGTTGTTGTTGTTGTGGGGCCAACAGTTGTTGTCGTTGTTGGGGTCAACAGTTGTTGTCGTTGTGGGGGCAGCAGTTGTCGTGGTTGTCATTGCAGCAGATGTTGTGGTTGTCATTGCAGCAGTTGTTGTGGTTGTTGGGGCAGCAGTTGTTGTCGTTGTTGGGGCCGCAGTTGTTGTGGTTGTCGGGGCAGCAGTTGTTGTGGTTGTCGGGGCAGTAGTTGTTGTGGTTGTAGGGGCAGCAGTTGTTGTGGTTGTAGGGGCAGCAGTTGTTGTGGTTGTAGGGGCAGCAGTTGTTGTGGTTGTGGGGGCAGTAGTTGATGTGGTTACCTGGGCAGCAGTTGATGTTGTTGTCGGGGCAGCAGTCGTTGTGGTTGTGGGGGCCGCAGTTGTTGTGGTTGTAGGGGCAGCAGTTGTTGTGGTTGTGGGGAGCAGCAGTCGTTGTGGTTGTAAGGGCAGCAGTCGTTGTGGTTGTAGGGGCAGCAGTTGTTGTGGTTGTGGGAGCAGCAGTCGTTGTGGTTGTGGGAGCAGCAGTCGTTGTGGTTGTGGGGGCAGCAGTTGTTGTGGTTGTGGGGCAGCAGTCGTTGTGGTTGTGGGGGCAGCAGTTGTTGTGGTTGTGGGGGCAGCAGTTGTTGTGGTTGTGGGGTCAGCAGTTGTTGTGGTTGTGGGGGCAGCAGTCGTTGTGGTTGTGGGGGCAGCAGTTGTTGTGGTTGTTGGGGCAGCAGTCGTTGTGGTTGTGGGAGCAGCAGTTGTTGTGGTTGTGGGTGCAGCAGTCGTTGTGGTTGTGGGAGCAGCAGTTGTTGTGGTTGTGGGTGCTGCAGTTGTTGTGGTTGTGGGAGCAACAGTTGTTGTGGTTGTGGGTGCAGCAGTCGTTGTGGTTGTGGGGGCAGCTGTTGTTGTGGTTGTCGGGGCAGCAGTCGTTGTGGTTGTGGGAGCTGCAGTTGTTGTGGTTGTGGGGGCAGCAGTCGTTGTGGTTGTGGAAGCAGCAGGTGTTGTGGTTGTGGGTGCTGCAGTCGTTGTGGTTGTAGGGGCAGCAGTTGTTGTGGTTGTGGGGCCAGCAGTTGTTGTGGTTGCGGGTGCAGCAGTCGCTGTGGTTGTGGGGGCAGCAGTTGTTGTCGTTGTGGGGGCAGCTGTTGTTGTGGTTGTTGGGGCAGCAGTTGTGGTGGTTGTTGGGGCAGCAGTCGTTGTTGTTGCCATGATAGTATTACACAAATTGGCCCCACAACAGGTTGGTCCACTGCTGAGCGTCCCAACACTTTCCATGAAAGGTAGGCTACCCAGGGCTGGAGCAGCTGTACACACGTTTGAAGATGTACAGCCAAAAGTTGGAGCAGTGTTGCCTGATTGTGTCACTGTAGATTAAAAAAAAAAGTAAAAACAGTTTTTAAATCACAGTCTTGACGCATAATCTTGTTTGTTCGGGATTTCAGGAAGAACTATTCAGATTATTCACTGGTCTTAAAAAAATATTATAACAAATGAAGGCAAAAACTCAAGAAACTTAATCTTAAGAACAATTAGGTTCACCTTAGTCATTTTTTTCCAGTAGGTGCAGCCAAATCTAATGCCTATATGAAATATGGGCTTTTTGACAAATTGTCTGCATTTGATTTTTTATTGAATTGTCTAACTCACGATAGCTTTCATATTAATTTCGAACATTGAAATGTACATTTGCCTCTCAGATGTATATATTCAAGTACCACAAAATTAGACATAAGTGCAGTGCTTATGTTACTATATTTAATAATATTCCTTAACTGGTTGACCTTAACTTAACTGTTAGGCGTAAACATGTGACGTGACGTGAAGCTCGAAGTTGGGCTGTGAACAGTGACATTGAATTTGTCTTCAAAATAAGAGCTTTACATTGCACCCCACTGGAGTTTAGAACTGGGTTCTTAGCGGGGGGCTTTTAATTTGAAAGTAGCGACCGTTCTTGCTTGCCGACACAATAACAAGCTAACACAACCAAACAGCTGCAGAGACCGAGGAGACGCTGCATCTCCTGGATCTCAGCGGCTGTCCAGTTGCTCATCTTAATGTCCGCGGATGAAATGATGGAATGACTGCTGTGATCAGCTGTTATCTGGTTTTAAAACTCCTCGGTTGTGGGTCGCACAGCAGTGCAGGTCATTGACACCTCCGCCCATCTCACCCACGGGCCGGCACATTTCCGCCTCGGTTTTAGATAGCAGTCGAGGCGGAAATAAGTGTACCCTCCGAGGCGGAAAATCGGTGGACCAGAACAGACACCCAATTTGCCGGCCTCTGTCTAAAACCGCAGACTGAGCCACCAAAAGGACGGGCAAATTGGCAGCTTGGTGCTCTGTCTAAAAATGGCTTGTGTTGTACTGTATCATAAAGACTCACCACTAGCTTGAAAGCATTGGTCCTCGTTTCCCCTGCATGTTACCGGAGTGTTGCATAGTTGGTCGGTACAAGAGTTACACTGTAGGGTGTTTGTTGTCGGAGTCGCTGGAGCTGAAAGAGAAAAGAACAAAATCATTTATTCGAAGAAAAGAGAACATCAAAGTGTTTCATGATGAAAATCAAGCATGTTAGACCAGTTTTCTATTTGTTAATATAATTTATTTTATATTCTGTCTATACTTACCAGTTAAAATTTCTGTGTTGCAGTTATCTGTATTGCAGCACTCAGCAGATGTAACTGCACTGGAAGTACCCAAGTTGACTGAAAATGTCTGAGCGCCTGTGGCTGGACACAGTGAGGAAGATGCACATCCCTTGAAGATCTGTGTCACTGTCATTCCAGATGAAGTCGCTACAAAATCAAAGGTTAGTTTGTTAATGTTGGACTCACAACGCTACATACAGTATTTCACTGAAAAAGAATCAATGATGTATAGAAATGAATACCTTGAATGTTAGCTGTTACACACATCGTCTCTGAATCACATGTAACAGTCGTTGGGTTTGAACACTGTGCATCATTGCAACTTTGACACTCAAATGCTCCAGCTGCAATATGGAGAAAAACAGTTAAAGAATGACGATCGCATTTCAAATGTCAAATCAAATGTCTGATGTTTTCTGATCACCTACATTAAAGGCTGGAAACTATTCTTCCTCTTGTGCAACAGGATTTTAAAGAACACAAGGTTTTGTATATGGTTTCTAGTTTGTAGGACATTAATCCAAGTCGCCAATATGTTTCCCACCACTTTAGACTCCTTCTCTTACTGCTATACAGTAACATTCAAATTTACCCTTCAAGTCTTATCTACAAAAAAAAATACTTTTGTGGCTATATGAAATGAACCGTCTGTGTGAAATTCAAATTTATTTCTAACAGTTTTTGTTGTAAAATAAAAATCTAAAATCTCCTAAATTAACCTTAAGTACCTGCAGAAAGTCTAATGTGAGAGAGAATAAGTAGAGTTACCTTTGCTGGAGAGTGCCCAGATGAGAGTCAGAAAAAGGATCAGTTTTGTCATGATGATCAGAACAGTACAGTAGACGTGTTTTCCTCGATGGTGATACTAAACCTGATCAGAGTCGCCACTCTCTTTATACTGTACAGGTGTTGCATAAATGTATGACTGTTGCACACGTAGAACGTCAGGTATTGGGTGTGTTCCCACTGTGATCATTCAGACACTCTCCTCCTCTATTGTCACTTGGAATATCAAAATGTCAACACACCTTCCCACACCCTTTTCTAATATAAGCACCATTTTCTCCTGCAGGATTGTGCACCAAAAAAATTAATACAACTATTTTATTTCTACATTTACATGACAATGATTTTTTTATGTGAGTCTTGTTATATATATGTTTTCTATTTTCTTTTCCTGTCTATATATTGTTCAAAGTCGATGGACTGTGTGTACACTACTTTACATTATATACAACTACAATGGAAATAAGTTCCGAATTCATTCTTAACACCCTGACACATTCTGAAATGTTTGATTTTTTAAAACATATTACAATGTTTTCAACAAACCAAAAACAATGAACTTCTTCAGATAAAGCGTTTAAATAATGAGATCTCACAAAGTGTCTGTGGTAATGAACAATATAGATTTTCAATGTAAAAAAAATTCCGTTGTGAGATTTTCCTTTTTTAATTTCGCTCATCGTATCATCATATCATGTTTTTTGGTGGGCTTTTGATCATTTTTGCAAAGTAGCAGGAATACACAGCAGTTCTTTCATCAATCATTTTTTGATTTCATTGAACCTATGACGAAGTACCAGATAAGACGAGTTTCCTTGATACAAAGACCAACAATCTTGTCATTGTGTCAGTCATTGTTTTGAGATGGAGGAAACTGTCTGACATCCTGTAAATAGGAATGTCCTTACTCATACCTTGCTATAACAGCGCATGCTTCTTATGATCTTTTGTTTTTCATACCTGGCATTACGTCAGACCGAAAACCCTCTGTGCTCTCCATTCAATTATGCTGTTAATTGCGTAGGCTTTGGTGTTTGCGACTCTATTTATTTTAAATTAAATGTGTGACTATTATTAGCTGCTGAGGTAATATCGTTATGCAAATAGAGGTGGAGTTTATGAGTTGTAGAAAATGAAAGTGCGGTTTGTCAGCACATAAACACTTTAAAAGATTACACTTTTGCAGGGCGGCTGTGGCTCAGTGGGTAGAGCAGGTCGGCTAGTGATCGGAAGGTTGCTGGTTCAAATCCCAGCTCCGGGCTGAGCTCAGCTGCATGTGGAAGTGTCCTTGAGCAAGATACTGAACCCCAAATTGCTCCTGATGTGCGGTTGGCACCTTGTATGGTGGCCTCTGCCATGGTGAGGGTAGAAGTATTTTATTTGTCTCTTATAAGCAGGCTCAGACTCATTTTAACAGGAGAGCTTTCTGCTGTCTTTGTTGCAGCTGTCCAGTCACACTTGGTTATGTTTTCGTTTCTTGCAGAAGTTGATTAAAAGTTGATAAAGAAGAAATGCTGCTTGCTTATTGTCATTGGCAGCACTGTGTTGTTCCACCCGCTAATGATGAACAGACGCCACTGACACTCACTATTTTTATCTCAATAATAGGTCATTGAAAGTCACGAGTAGCCCTTTTGTGCTGAATTCAGCCTACAGTACTTGATTAGAAGTTCTGAATATCCCGTAATTTGATGTAATTAAAACATTTTGGAATAATTATATGTTTGAAATAATCGTATCAGATCAGAAAGTTGTTTTCACAACACCCGTCTCATTTAAGGTCAAGCTATTATTTTTCCAGGCTACGGTTTTAAACTTCTATTACTCTCAGGTTTTTAAATCAATCACCAGGCTCAGGTTCATCTTTCACTGTACATTATGTTTCAAGTTTAACATGAGGTTAAAACAGTTTTTTGTTGTCTTTGTCACTCAGTTTAGTTTCATGTCTTATAGATGTTGATTAAAGATGATAAAGAAAAAATGCTGCTTCCTTATTGTTATTGGCAGTGCTGTGATGTTCCACCTGCTACAGGTGAAGCCACTGCCACTCTCTATTTTTATCTCAATAATAAGCCATTGTAGATCACATGGAAGTTATTCATTCAAAGAATTGGAATGGTAATCACACAGACGCACACCTAGCTACATGTGCGTCACATTTTTTGCGTTGTACATTAGTGACTATTTATATTGGGACAATGTGCGTTCAAAGGAAAAACAGTCTGGCCTGTGTTACATGCAGTTGTGGAAAGTAACTCTCTCGAACTGTAGAAGGTAAAACTTTGAATGCAGGACTTTTCCTTGTAACAGAGTTTTTCTGCAACGTGGTAATGCTACTTTTATTTTACTCTCACAATGGCTGCTGTCCTCCCTCTCTCCTACATTTCCTCCCTCATTGAGTCAGCTCTCCCGTTCTGATCCTCTCTTGCTGCTTCAACTGACTGAAGCCTGAGAGTAGTTGATTGTTTGTTGTGCATTGTGTTGCTTTGCGTCCAGACCAGACTGTCTTTGTGTTTTCAAAAGAAGGTAAAATATTTGTCAGTATTCATCTGGATTGAGGGAGCAAACAATCAGTTTCAGAGTAAGATTAAACATTAACGTTATCCACTTGCATGAAAAGCTGATGCTGACTATTTAAAGCAGGATATACCAGATAACCCAGCTCTATCATATGGCGTTTAGTGTGTGTGAGTGTGTGTGTGTGTGTGTGTGTGTGTGTGTGTGTGTGTGTGTGTGTGTGTGTGTGTGTGTGTGTGTGAGAGAGAGAGAGAGAGAGACAGAGAGAGATAGTCAGTGTGCTGGGAGTAGCTCTACAACAAAATAAGATTTTAACCATGTTAATCAGAAAAAATGACAGAAAATCAATCTGTGGCATTCCGTGTTGATATTGTCGGAGTCCACCCAAACAAATGTATTTGAAACACTTATCTTTCACAGCAGTTGGCATTATATGTTTACTATAACTATAACTATACTCAAAACATAGGTTTGGTCTAATTTCAAGACAGAATGTGGGATTCGAGGACAACTGATCCTAATTTGTGACTGTCACAAATTTTTGGGATGTCTAGTCGTTCACCTGTTCTGCATCGCCCTCCACCACAACCGCACATATTTTGTGGTTTATTTATACAAAAGGTCTTGACGTGAACAGCTCATCTCAGATTACATCGCTCTTGAAGTTCAAAAACAAGCTTTGAAAAACATTCCTGATAAAACATGACTTTATGTTTGTTTGTGTCTCAAAGAGTCTGGGTTAACCCTTTAGATTGCTACGGCGCGAGGACTGTGAGAACATTGCCACACCTTCTTTTGATTTACTGTCGTTACACCCTCCATTTTTAAATAATTGTACGTTCTATTATTAACATAATAATGATCCTCTAAAATTCCAAAGAACATTATTCAACATGCCAAAGCAGTGTGACGTCTTTAGCCCTGTTTTTCCCCTGGGTTTTGTGGGAAGGTGTATTTTCTGCATTAACATTTATTTTTAAATGCAAGAACTGCTCATCACTGAGTTCACCTTTTCAAAACTCTTCAGTCGGCACAAACGCAGTAACTGTGGATCACTTTCATTGTTTTGTGCAAAGTGAATTTGACCGCTGACCTTCTGGATATCAAATGTCATAACATTTTATCCTATTAGACATTTGAAAGAATTTGAGGGAATTCCATCAAGGCGGTCTTGTGATAGCGCCTTCATAAGAATAAGACGGACGATGGACAACCTTGAGAAATACTTATTCTGCCTCGTAGTCCGGAGTGCATCCTTTTCAGTAATGACGATCAGCCAGCCCAGTCACCAGGATGTAATGTTGGCAGTTTACGTTCCTTTAAACCAGAGATATGTCCAAAGTTGACAATTGTATCAAATGTGCCATCTCACATAAACATTATATGCTTTCTTACCTGACTTTCACATCATACGGTGGAGGGGATGGCAAGCGCGCGACCACAATTTCAGTCTGTGGGGAGAATTCCAGACGTTTTTGTGGCGACCAGAACAGGTAGGCTATTTTAAGCCGAATCATGATATTTTCCTAACCCCTTTGTGCAGCCTTGTGATTAGAGACAAAAAGAAAACTGAACCTAATTATATATAGTGTTGAAATATGATTTTAATTGAAATAAATATACAAAATCTTGATGTGTGCCCATGGCTGCCACAGGCCTTATGTGTTTAACGACTGGAATATATCTGGCACAACTCCAGGTAGGGCAGGTAACGCAGCTTTGTAAATCCTTGCCACATACCAGACCTGCTGCGAAGTAAATGAGGCTCCTCCACTCCCTGTTACTGAGTGAGACCTGATGGCAGCTGGTGCTGGAGGGCATTCATTCTTGACTCCAATATGACAACTGACAGTCATTCATTTTGTTCTTTCTGGTTTACAGGTGCGTTGCTCGTTTATAATGTACCTGTTCACAATTGGCTGCCTGGCCTCTGGTTTCACTGCTTGCAGCTGTTTCAGGAAACGCTGATTCAGACTTCTTCACACTCACTTTTCCGCTCTGTATGCAAAGAAACATTTTAATTTATACATTAAAGAAGAAATACATTTCTATTTAACATATGCCAAATTTATGAGGAGGACCAAAGGATTAAGAATTTGTCACATTTAGAATTTTAAGAACTTAATGTAGTTCCTACTGTCGAAACAGTGCTCAAAATGGAGCAGCTTATTAAGGGAGTCTGGGGGGTTTGTCTCCCTCGGCTCCTACCTATTGTATGTTGGTGTTCTAGTTGGTCATCTGCTGCAGTCATCTGGTTCTTCCTGCTCTTGCTCTCTCACTGATCTTTCTCTCCCGTCTTGCACTGACAATCACACACAAACATACTGTATGCAACTAGAAAACAACATGTAATCTGATAATAAATGAGGCAAACTGAGTATTTATAATAATAAAATGTAAGAGGACGTTACACAATTGATAACAGAATATTAATAAACTGGAGAAGATATTCTGAATATTCTCAAAGCAGTGTCAAGCAATCCAGTGCTATTAATGTTGCCAAAACAGTAGCTGACTTGGCATTATAACATGTTCTTAATTACCTGGCCACTTTCTCACCTGGGGTGTCATTTATAAAACTCTAGGAAGAATCCACACTAGATGTTTGCAAACCTACGAATGAGGAAATGTATGCACGCCAAGTATTATTCAGATTTACGAAACCTGCCTTCCGTCCAACAATGCGCAATTTCCTTCTTAATCAACCTGGAAATGTGCGCAGGTGGATCCGCCTCCTATCCCGCCCTCTCCACACCCACGGTCAACGCAAAGTGCCTCATGAATGTTAATGCATGGAAATGAGCCACTGATTGATGGTTTTTACAGTGAGTCGTGGCCACAACAAGAGGAAGATGAAGAAAGTACATATTTCTGGCACAGAGAACGAGGTAGTGGTTAGTGAGGTGGAGGTTACACAGCACATATCGTATACGTTCATCAACTTTATCCTGCAGCAGCACGAGGACAGTAACAGTCTGTGCAGCATTACGCACGAGGGGCACAGCAGCATTCATGTGTACAGCGCACAGACTGACTGTTCCACTTGCTAAAATGATTGTGACGCTCAGTGTTATCTCCACCCTGGGATAACATCTGAAATTGGAACTTTGATAGTGTGTCACTTCACTGTTCACTGAAGCGATTTACACACTACACAACTATGCTGTGTGGAAACTAACTAAAGTAAAATCGTACTTGTGTTATTTGTGTACAGTTTTCATTCTTTGGTAACAAAATTATCATCGTCGGTTGTAGAAATCCAAGATTACATCAGATCTCATCAAGCAGTCTGGCTGTCTGCGCTGCGCTCCAGGTGGATGAGATGGTGAGACAGCTCTGAGGAAATAATATTCCTTGAATTTGAGCTGGGGGATATGTTTTACATTTAAAAAAGGTGTGTATGGAATAATTATTATGTACAAATGCCACTTCAGGTGTAAATATCATTATGCGCAGAGTAAAAACGCTTAATTTCTACAATCTTCTTCAATTCACGGCCTCACCTTGCCGCCAAAATGTTCGTACGTATGAGTCAGAGGCACATTCTGTCGAATGATTATTTTGTTTCTTGCTTAATTACATATTTTGATTTGATTTTTATTTGGATCTATTTTGGCTCATTCTCTGATTGATATGATTGTTACTATTCAATATGTAATTGACTCCATCATCTACTATCCATGTCACTGCTCTGTTGTTCTATTATTAAAAAAATAAAAATATATGTAAATCCCTGTTTGTCAGATGCCTGATCAGATAAACACACTTGTGTCATTAATATAACAATATCATATAATCATCGCTGTCTAATTTCACATCACTGCTGTGTTATTATTTAACTAATAATAGTACCCTGGACCTTAAAATCAAAAGGATTGCTGTGACGCATTAAAATGACAGGCTGCGACATCTCATGCCATCGATCTCTGAAGCTTCTGCAAACGATGTTGCAGTGATTTATGGGGAATGTACACTTCCCCATGTTAATCGTGTGTGTGTGTGTGTGTGTGTGTGTGTGTGATATCCAGCAAAGAGAGGACAGACAGGGAGCAGGGATCCAAGTGGTGGTTGAGACAGAGCACACTTCGCTGATTTATTAGCTTTTTGAAACACAAAACACAAGAACACCATCTGTTGGCAGACAACTCACTGCCTGGCATGTTGATAAAGAGAACTGCAGAGAACCAACTGAGTACCTGGGTTGGATTTTGAGATGTGCAGATGAAGAAATATCATACAATTTTAAGATACTTGTTATGAAATATGATCACTTTACAGCAGTGGTTTGATCAGTTTTACAGCATCAGAAACGTTTCAAAATATAGTTATTTGCACAACTCCCTGTATTATAACCAGTCAGTTGTTTTCAGGGTGATAGTAGGTTGTAGTATTGTCGTAGGGTTGTCAGAACGTTAACATTAAAAGTCAAATTAGCCATTGATGTTGTGGTTGCAGCTTATTGTCTGGCTGTGGCAGCAGTTGTTGGTTGGGCTCTGGTTGTTGGGGCAGCAATTGTGGTTGCAGCAACAGTTGTGGTTGCAACAACAGTTGTTGGTGGGGCAGTCGTTTTTGTAGGCAGTAGTTGTCGTGGTTGTGGGGGCAGCAGTTTTTGTCGTTGTCAGGGCAGCAGTCGTTGTTGTTGCCGTGATAGTATTGCACAAATTGGTCCCACAACAGGTTGGCCCACTTGTGAGTGTCCCAACACTTTCCATGAAAGGTAGGCTACCCAGGGTTGGAGCAGCTGCACATATGTTTGAAGATGTACAGCCAAAGGTTGGAGAAGTTCCATCCAAATTTGTCACTGTAGATAAAATATTTTATTATTTTTTTAATCACAGTTTTAACAAATAATGTTGTTTGTTAATGATTTCAGGAAGAACTATTTAGATTCTTCACTTGAAAAATTGTCTGCGTTTAATTTTTAATTTAATCTTCATCTCTAAAGTAACAACTCACTATAGCTGTCATGTAAGTGTTCAGTGCTTTAGTTATTATATTTAATAATGTTCCTCAACTGGTTGATTTTCTAGAGTTCACATGTAGTGACTTCTTCCAAAAACGTTCAGGCAGCGACATTTATTTAGACAATCTGTGTTGTACTGTATCATAAAGACTCACCACTCGCTTGAAAGCATTGGTCCTCGTTTCCCCTGCATGTTACCGGAGTTTTGCATAGTTGGTTGGTACAAGAGTTACACTGTAGGCTGTTGGCTGTCGGAGTCCAAGGAGCTGAAACACAAAAGAGTAAAATAACTTACTTGAAGAAAAGAGAACATTAAAGTGTTTCATGATGAAAATCCAACATGTTAGAAGATGCCAGTGTTTTATTTGTTAATATATTTTACTTTATATTCTGTCTATACTTACCAGGTAAAGTTGCTGTGTTACAGTTATCTGTGTTGCAGCACTCAGCAGATGTAACTGCACTGGAAGTACCCAAGTTGACTGAAAATGTCTGAGCGCCTGTGACTGGACACAGTGAGGAAGATGCACATGCCTTGAAGATCTGTGTCACTGTCCCTCCAGATGAAGTCGCTACAAAATCAAAAGTTAGATTGTTAATGTTCGACTCAACAATACATACAGTTTATCTCACTGTAAATAGTATAGATGACATAAAGAAATGAATACCTTGAATATTAGCTGTGATACACATCGTCTCTTTATTAATACATGTCACAGCCGTCTGGCTTGAACACTGTGCATCGCTGCAAGTTTGACACACAAGTGCTCCAGCTGCAATAAGGAGAAAAACAGTTAATGAATATACCGTAACATTCAAATTCACCCTCTGGGGTTCAGATAAGTCTTACATAAAATTTTTAAGGGTATGTAAAAATGGAAAATCTTAGAAGTTTTAGATTATATTGTCTATACTTGCAAAACTCTTATTTCAGAATAAGTAGAGTTACCTGTGCTGGAGAGAGCCCAGATGAGAGTCAGAGAAAGGATCAGCTTCATCATGATGTCCAGGTCAGAGCTGGAGATCAGTTTTCCTGGATGGTGAGCTCTTCTTGTACTGTACAGGTGAGGTGTCTGCACAGTCACACATTCAGAGCTATGCTTTAATAGTGATAGTTGCTTTCCCTAACTGTGAGGCAAGAGAGGTGGCCGATGCGATGTTTACATATCTAGGGGCCCCGGAGCAATTAAACAGCTCTCTGTGTGTGTGCGTTAAAGTTTAGCTGTAGGACAAGATCCATATGGCGCAATAAAGCTGAATCTATCTCCCATACTAGTTGTTTAGAGCTGACTTAAGGTATACATTTCCATATAAGCATGATGAGACAATCTGGTCCGTTTTAGGCTGTAAGTTCCAAGAAGTGACCTCAGCGGACGTTAGGTAATGTACAGGAGGAGGCAGACTAACTTCTCTTTCTACTATTGGATAGATGGACCCTCAGTCCACCAAAGTGACCAATTGGAAGAAGTGGGACGATGCGAGGAATTAGACTTTAAAAAGGCCCGCACAAGCGGAGAAGTCACGGTGGTACTTTATAGATTTTCCTAGATCGAAGGATTTTCTAATAGAGCAGAGGGCAAAGCATTGGGCAGAACTTTGTCATAAATTAGAGAAACCCAGGTTACGGCCGTGCCTGGACGGACGCTGGCAATTGAGATCTGTTTTCAATAAAGAGTGCTCTATTATCCACCAGCCTTGCCTCCGCAGAATTCTTTTATCAACATACTACACACTGACATCTTTGATGAAGAAAGCCCAGAAACTACACAGGTGTGGCATAAATTTGAAATATGCAAGCTTAAAAATCTCAGGGAACAATGTAACGACTGTAATCATGTCCACACACCTTTCCACGCCAGTTTTATTTCCAGCAGTGTTTACTTGTGAAGGATTACTCAAAAATTCTAAAGGACTGTTCATTCAGATTGTACAGCCAAGAGAGTTCAATGTCATTTTTTGGTGTTTGATCTTTGTAAGATATACAAATATGGTGCTTCACTCTTTTTACCTTCTTCTGCTTTCTAAAGTTTGAAATGTTTGTTGCAGGTGGACAATCACACAGATTCTAGTGTTGTGTCCTGAAGATGTTGGCTAAATTAAAAGCATACACTGTTTGGTTATTATTTTTGGTGGCGCTGTGCTGCTCCGCCTGTTTGGTGAATAGGCCATTGTAAATCAGATGTGGTTTTACCGGCCTGCTCATGTAGGTTACCTGTGTGTCATTCTTTGTGCTTTGTTCATTAGTACCTTCTGTTATCTATGTTGGAACACAGTGTTCTATGAAATGAAAAACAAAGTTAACTGTGTTACATGCAGTGGTGGGAAGTAACTAAGTGCATTTATTATAATAGTTTTTTTTTTTAGTTTAGATAGTTTATTTCGAATATGTAAAAAACAAAATTATCATACATTAATGGGCAGTCATAAAGAAAAGGAAAAAAAATAAATAAATAAAAATGAAAAATGTACAATAACAAAGTATAACAAAGTAAACATAAACTGAAAAAATATAAATTTTGTTTACATATCCGAAAAGGAGTGGGAAGAAGTATAAACTTATTTTATTCCACCCCTTTTTAATAAATATTACTGAAATAACACTTAAATATTTTGCCTTCTATCTATAAAGTAATAATAACAATAATAATAACTTCCATTTGTCATTCTTCAATTACCCTTGTTCTATATCTAACATAGCATAATTCTATTACAAAGATATTTATCTTAATAAAATATTATATTATTCTTTATATTATTATAATACATAACATACACACACATACTGAAGATGACACAGAGTACAATATAGCTACCTATATAAACATACATACACACGGACGTACACACACACATATATATACACATATACATACATACATACATATGACATACACACACACATACTGAAGATAACACATAGATACATAAATGAGAAAGTACATAAACAATATACACACAGTAATAATCATACACCCTCCTCATTTCTGTACCTTGTAAAAATCATCTCCTTATATATTTTTTTAAACTGGTTTATGTTTGGACATTCCCTAAGCGTCCCCTCCAGACTGTTCCATAATTTAACCCCACATATTGAAATACAAAACGTTTTTCTTGTTGTGCGTGCCTTCAGTGTTTTGAATTTAAATTTTCCCCTTAGATTATAACCCCCTTCCCTTCCAGTGAATAGTGTCTGAATGTTTTCTGGTAGTAGATTATTTTTTGCTTTAAATAGTATTTGTGCTGTATAAAAATCCACCATATCTTTGAATTTTATTAGTTTTGACTGTAAGAATAGTGAGTTTGTGTGATCCTTGTATCCAACCCCATGAATGATCCGTATTGCTTTCTTTTGTAAAATTAAAAGTGGATGTATTGTAGTCATATAGTTGTTGCCCCAAACTTCTACACAGTAAATAAGGTATGGCAGAACTAATGTACAATATAGAGTACGTAGTGATTTATGATCCAGTGCATGTTTTGTTTTATTTAATACTGCGATGCATCTTGACATTTTGGTTTGTACATGTTTAATTTGTGATTTCCAACTAATCTTCTCATCTATGATCACCCCTAAAAATTTGATTTCATTTACTCTTTCAATACTAACCCCATCTAATTGTATCTCTGGTTGTACATTAGTTCTGTGATTTCCAAAAAGTATTAGTCTTGTTTTGCTAAGGTTTAATGATAATTTATTTTTGTCCAACCATTCTTTTATTTTATTCAATTCAGTATTGATCACTTCTGTTAAAATTTGTAGATCACTACCAGAACAAAAAATATTTGTATCATCTGCAAACAAGACCAACTTCAAAACTTTTGATACCTTACATATGTCATTGATATAGAGTATAAAGAGTTTGGGGCCCAACACTGACCCCTGAGGGACGCCGCAGGTAATGTCCAAACACTTTGAACAAGTATCACCCAATTTCACAAACTGCTTCCTTTTTGTTAAGTAGCTCTTGATCCACTCTAATGCTTTTCCCCTGATGCCATACCGGTCTAGTTTCTTGAATAATATATCATGGTTTATTGTGTCAAAAGCTTTTTTTAGGTCTATGAATATCCCAACTGTATACTCTTTTTGATCTATTGAATTTGTAATTTCCTCAACTGAATCGATTAATGCCAGTGATGTTGCTCTGTTGGATCTAAATCCATACTGACTTTCAGTGAGTAATTGGTGTTTATTTATGAAATTGTCCAGTCGGTTATTGAAAAGCTTTTCTAGAATTTTAGAGAATTGAGATAGTAAAGACACAGGTCTGTAGTTTGTGAATTGGTGTTTGTTCCCAGTTTTGTACAGAGGTATGACCTTTGCTATTTTCATTTCGTCTGGAAATGTACCGGTTTGGAATGATAGGTTACAAATGTATGTTAATGGTTTTGAAATCCCCTCAATCACCCTTTTCACAACACTCATATCAATATCATCACAATCCTTAGATGTCTTATTTGCACATTTGGTAACAGTATTTATAATTTCTTTCTCATCCACTGCTGTGAGGAACATTGAGCTCAGATTCCGGTCTATTAAACTGTCACTCTGCTCCACAGATGTTACTGGATCTGGGATTTGTTCTGCTAGGTCAGGTCCAACACTAACAAAGAATTTATTAAAGCTTTCAGCTACTTCATTCATGTCATGCTTTTCAGTGTTATTGATAATAAAATACTTAGGATAACTTAATTGTTTAGAGCTATTTTTTATTACAGTGTTCAGTATATTCCATATACCTTTAATGTTGTTCTTGTTATTATCTAATAGTTTGTTATAGTATTCTTTCCTAGCTATTCTTATAATGTTAGTTAACCTGTTCTTATATTTCTTATATTTATTTTCTGCCTCCTTGGTTCTCTGTCTTATACATTCTCTGTACAGTGTATTTTTCTTTTTGCAGGCATTCTGCAACCCCTTTGTGATCCAAGGATGATCAGCATATTTTAGTTTCCTATTAATTTTTTCTACAGGACAGTTTTTATCATACAGTATTTTAAATATTTTTAAGAAGTCATCATATGCACTATTTGTATTATTGCTATTGTATACAATATCCCAGTTTTGCGCCATTAGGTCATTTTTGAATGCTGTTATTGATCCTTCTGTTCTCACTCTCCTATGTACAGTTTTATTGTCAGGTAGATTAGTCTTGTAGTCATTGTCATACACTGTAAAAACTGGCAGATGGTCACTGATGTCACTGATGAGTAGCCCGCTTATTGTATTGTGAACAATGTCATTTGTGAATATATTGTCTATAAGAGTTGCACAGTGGGAAGTTATCCTGCTGGGTCTGGTGATTTTTGGGTATAGGCTCATACTATATACTGTGTTAATAAAATCATCAGTCATTTTATGTTTATTTGGATTAAGGAGATCAATATTGAAGTCTCCACAGATAAAAATTGTTTTATGACTCTTATTTGTGAACATTTCCTCCATCCATTCCTTGAACAGTTCAATATTTGAGCCCGGTGTTCTATATATACAACTAATGATTACTGGTCTATTTTTTTCTTTGCACAGTTCAATTGATATGCATTCAAGCATGTTGTCCACAACCATTGACATATTTTCCAACACCTTAAAGTTAATGTTTCTGTCCACATATATTGCGACTCCTCCTCCACCTTTATTTTGTCGATCCATATGCACAAACTCAAAACCTTCCAATTCAAAGTCCACCCCTTTTCCTGCGTTAATCCATGTTTCAGATATTGCAATGATGTTGAATGATTGTTTAAACTGATTGACATAATCCTTGATACTTGCAAAGTTTGCATACAGACTCCTGCTATTAATGTGTATAATTGATAGTTTTCCATCCTTATTGATTTGGTTATATTGTTCATCAGTGTAATAGCAACAGCTATTATTGATGGTGTTGAAGAGGTAGTTGTCCGGGTCTATATCATGTTCCATATCCAATAAGTTGTGTTCCGTGTATTGAAATGTTTGTAGTTCAGGGTTATCATGATCATTGATCCTCTGTGTTGTGTTGCTGTTGTCTCCAGGACTAAATGAGTGAGCTCTTTCAATGTGCATCATGTTTCTGTGTTTGATACCTTACAGTCCAGTCCAGCCCATGTTGATCATTGGTATTTGTCCAGGTCGCTAGTACTTTAACCATCAGTACTTTTGCCTCTTCTGGCGTTCCGTTTAGTTTGATGAATATTTTGCAGTTAGAAGTCCAGGTATGTTGAATTTTTTTCTGTTTCTTCAGGTAGCGTGCTTGTTTGGCGAGGTCTGCGTTGTGTTTGGTCAGGTGCTCGTTGATATATACGTTTGTCCCTTTCAGTTTCCTCCCCTGTTTCAGCAGTGCAATCTTGTGCTTTCTGTTCACAAACCTCATGATGACAGCTGGTTTTTCTTTGGTGTTTCGTCTGGGCAGAGTGTGGCAAGCCTCGATGTTCTCACAGTCAAGCTCAATGCCTCTGGTCTGCAAAAATGCGGCCACCTGTTGTTCCGTGGAGCTTACATCCAGGTCTCCGGACTCTTCCCCGTTGGTGGTGGCCACCGACGAGCGTATGACCGGGGTTTTATATCGAGTCCAGAGATGATGATGTCATTTATCCTGGTGTATTGCTCCAGGTCGGCAACTCTGTTTTCAAGGAAGGCGATTTTCCTATCCTTCTCCTCATTCTGGATGCGAAGGGCTTTCACCTCCTCCACCAGCGTCAAGATCCCCTTCTGCTGCAGCCTAACAGCGGAAACTTCTTCGGCTAAGAAGTCGAGCGACTTTTTTATGTCGTCGACCTCTGGTAGCTTCTTTGGACCCATTTATTGTCCGGTTGCACTAGTTGCTAGCTGTAAACAGCAGTTGCTGTTAGCTAGCCAGCTCACACACACTTGCTCGCTCCCTTGCGGAGGTTATCATATGATCAAGGCTTTTCTTAATGGTGAATCATTGACAGTACGTATCAGTTATCACTTGTCACATTTCTGCTGTTAGATGTGCTAACTTTTGTCAAGAGGACCCGACTCTCCTGATGCGTTTAAGAAATAAGTTTTCTTGTATTTAATTCCAACGTATTTGTATTTTACACACAACACACACATTTTGATACTGTGTTCGACACGTAGGGAAACACTGATTAAACACTGACGGCGTAAGATTTTAGATTTTTATCTAAAAGGATATATATATATATATATATATATATATATATAAAAAGGCTTGGGAGAATTAATTTACGTCTGACTAGAGTGGGAGGAGCTGGAACTGTGTGGACACTGCAGCAGAGCCAGCATCAACTCACTGTCGGAGAGAAAAAGGGAGCAAGGAAAGCAGAGCTATTCACAGACAGGTCCGTCAGGTCCGAGGGAATCAATGTGCTGGGAGTAGCAAGAGAGGCAAATATTGCCCCCGGTAGTTATTTGGTGCAGCCTCTGCCAACAGTCTATGAATGTGTGTGAATGGGTGAATGCAAAGCTTTGAGTGGTAAGTAGAATGGCAAAGCGTTTTATAAATGCAAGTTCATTCACCACAACGTAAAATCTACTTTATAACTAGAGTCACCAACCTTTTGAGACTAAGCTTAACCTCAAGGAGAGGGAGTAATCTGAGGGTCTGCGGCTGTGAAGGGCCAAAAACATTATGTCAAAGCAAATAAACCATCACATAAAATAACAGAAGGACACCATCTGCTGGCAGGCAGCTCTCGCTCTTCCATGTTGATAAAGAGAACTGCCGAGTTTTGAAAAAGAGAAACTGAGAGTGTAGATGTGCATGAAAGCACAGATAAACTGAAGGGAATAGTAGGAATCAGTGAGTATCTGAGGCTCTGGAAAAGTCCTTGAATTAAAGTTCCCCCTTCAGTTATGAGATTTGCAGTTAAGAAGTTACTGTGTTATAAAACATAAATCAATTCAGTTGGCAGAAAATTTAGTTTGACAGACTATTTTTTAAACGACACTAGAGCCTCTCTGGGGCCCTTCTCTTTTTTTGAGTGTGCACATGATTAATTCCTTCTTAACCTGAGCTCATAAAGCAGCTATGAAAGAGATCTGCAACACTAAAGTCAAAAAGTCTGTTTTATCAAATAAGTACTCTACCATCTTTCTTTACTTATACTTTGTATAATATACTTGTATCAGTTATTTTATCAATGAAATATGTACGCTGGTTTTGTTGTTCTGTTCTGTACTCATAATATCTACTGCACGTCTGTCCATCCCGGGAGAGGGATCCCTCCTCTGTGACTCTTCCTCGGATTTCTTTTCATTCTTCAGCCTCTTACATGGATGTTTTTATTTTGTTTTTTCTCATTTAAATCAAGGGGTCTAAGGACAGAGGATGTCTTTCACTGTACAAAATGTAAAGCCCACTGAGGCAAAGTGATAGTTGTTTTTGGATTCATAAAGAAAATGTATTTGATTCATGTACAATTTTAAGATGTTTGCTATGTATAATGGTTCTCAATAGTAAATTAGTCTACCCTCTAACTTGATTTATATGAGCTGGTAATATTATGACTTTGTAATAGGGTTTTGCTTAGATTTGCTTTTTTGTTTAAAAATAGCCTATTCTAATGAACCTTAAGCAGCATCAGAAAGGTTTAATGACTGAGATATTAACTCCTTGCACCTTTTCCTGATAGTATAAATCAGTAGTATAAAAAAACTCTATCAGTGAAAATGACTTAATTGGTTCTTTATTTCTCTGTCTTTGAGAGTAAAACACAACTGCTATTGTCTCATTTATGTGAAAAGCTTTATTAAAACAGGTTAGAATAAATAGTACAGTAGATCTCACTACATTCCATTAAAATACTGCCCTAGGATTCATCACTTAAAGGGAAGTGATGAATCAAAGAATACAATGCAAAAGATGTACATAATTAATGAGAGTATTTAAATAAAATATCATTAAAGAAAGGATAAATTAATGTGAATATATTATATGTGACAACACCCACATGCATTGCAATTAAATACATTGTTGAATTACAGAAGACTCGTTACACCAGTGTTGAGACGTGTGCTTCACTTCAGGTAACTGCTCAGCGCTGACAAATCATTTTTCGCCACACAGCTAATTTTGGATCGTCCCTTGTAAAATGCGTACTGTGTTCTAACACAGAGTAAAGATGAGGAGTCCAAGGAGAAGATGGATCATACCTAATCTGATACAGCAGGCATCACTGGCAGTAGTCGTTGTTGTTGTAGGGGCAGCAGTTGTTGTGGTTGTTGCCGCAGCAGTTGTTGTGGTTGTAGGGGCAGCAGTTGTTGTGGTTGTAGGGGCAGCAGTTGTTGTGGTTGTCGGGGCAGCAGTTGTTGTGGTTGTAGGGGCAGCAGTTGTTGTGGTTGTTGGGGCAGCAGTTGTTGTGGTTGTAGGGGCAGCAGTTGTTGTGGTTGTGGGGGCAGTAGTCGTTGTTGTTGCCATGATAGTATTACACAAATTGTCCCCACAACAGGTTGGTCCACTGCTGAGTGTCCCAACACTGTCCATGAAAGGTAGGCTACCCAGGGTTGGAGCAGCTGCACACACGTTTGAAGATGTACAGCCAAAGGTTGGAGCAGTGGTGCCTGATTGTGTCACTGTACATAAAGAAATTAAACATAATTTTAAATCACAATCTTGATGCATAATGTTGTTTGTTAATGATTTGAAGAACTATTCAGATTCTTCACTTGACTTAAAAAATAAACAGTGTTCAAATACTATTACAAATAAAGGAAAAAAAACTTAAGAAACCTAGGAACAATTAGGTTCACCTTATTCAGTTTTCAGATTTCAGTGGGTGGAGCCAAATCTAATGCCTAATTCAAATGTGGGCTTTTCGAAAAATTGTCTGTTTGACTTTTTATTGAATCTTCTATAACTCGCAATAGCTTTCATATTAATTTAGTGCAGTGAAATGTACATTTGCCTCTCAGATGTATATATTCAATTACCTCAACATTATACATACGTTCAGTGCTTTAGTTACTATATTTAATAATGTTCCTCAACTGGTTGAATTTCTAGAGTTTACATGTAGTGACTTCTTCCAAAAACTTTCAGGCAGCGACATTTTGTGTTGTACTGTATCATAAAGACTCACCACTTGCTTGAAAGCATTGGTTCTCCTCTCCCCTGCATGTTAACGGAGTGTTGCATAGTTGGTCGGTACAAGAGTTACACTGTAGGCTGTTATCTGTCGGAGTCGCAGGAGCTGAAAGACAAAAGAATAAAATCATTTACCCGACGAAATAGAACAATAAAGTGTTTCATGATGAAAATCAAACTTGTTAGAAGATACTATTCTTCTATTACTTAATGTATTTTATTTTATATTCTGTCTATACTTACCAAGTAAAGTTGCTGCGTTGCAGTTATCTGTGTTGCAGCACTGAGCAGATGTAACTGCACTGGAACCTGCCAAGCTGACTGAAAATGTCTGAGTGCCTGTGACTGGACACAGTGAGGAAGACGCACATGCCTTGAAGATCTGTGGCACTGTCATTCCAGATGAAGTCGCTACGAAATCAAAGGTTAGTTTGTTAAAGTTGGACTCACAACACTACATACAGTTTATTTCACTGAAATAGAATAGATGACATAAAGAAATGAATACCTTGAATATTAGCTGTTATACACATCGTCTCTGAAGTGCATGTCACATCCACCAGGGTTGAACACTGTGTGTCGCTGCAAGTTGAACACACAAGTGCTCCAGCTGCAATAAGGAGGAAAACAGTTAATGAATGATGATCACCTCTAAAATGTCGAATCAAATGTCTGAAGGTCTCTGATCTTCTGTGAAGGCGGAAAACTCTACCTCCTCATGTGCAACATGATTTTAAATTACACAAGGTTATGGAAATGGTATCTAGTTTGTAGGACATAAATCTGATTCGTCATTATTTCATCACCTCTTTAGACTCTTTCTCTTACTGCTATACTGTAACATTCAAATGTACCATGCAAGACTTATCTAAAAAGCCAAAAAAACTATTAAACTGATGTTAAAAGTAAGACATAGATTTGTTTGAAAATGAAAACGTTTCAAGTGAGTAATAAAGTTCAAAGTAAGAGTAAATAGACTTACCTGTGCTGGAGAGTGCCCAGATGAGAGTCAGAGAAAGGATCAGCTTCATCATGATGAACAGGTCAGATATTAGTTGTCCTCGATGGAGATACTACAGCTTACCAGAACAGCTGCTCTTTATATACTGTACAGGTGTCGAAAATATTCATGACAAACACATTCACAAAAACGTCAGAGATTGGGTGTGTTTCTGTTTTTACAGTGGGACAATCGTGACAATCACCTCCTCAATTTTAACTTAACCTAAACCTGTAATCATGTCACACACCTTTACACACCCAATTATTTCCAGCAATGTTTGCTTGTGATCTGTTGTGCACCTAAAGGAATGTTAAAGTCACACGTACCTAAATCTCTACATTTGAGTTTAATTTTCTTTCTTTAATACATTTTTCTCTTTTCTGCTCCTTGAAAATGAAAATTCATACAATTCAGTTTCTCTTCAGTTATGTTGTTCTTATTTTCAACATAAACAACAAAAAACTTTTTAAATATCGGCTGTGTAAAAGCTATAGGGAACAAAAAATCTTTCTGACATCTTTCAACATTTACTGTTGATGTCCGGTTGACAAATAAATCTCAAACCGGAATGTTTACCAGGTGAGCTACCAGGGCACCTACAGACTCACTTCTTCAATGTAATAACTGAAATGCAAAAGTCCCATCCAGTCTTCATTTACTGTCAACAACCATGTGTTTGGTCATCCAGTTATCTGGTGGGCAGATTGAATGGCCAAACATGATAATCAGTGATGCTGATAGCGAATGAAGACAGGTGCCCCTGTAGCTCACTCAATAGAGTTTTTGCTCTTTGTTCTAAAGTCAAAACTTGAGGTTTGAATAAACCCTGTAGTTTTTACAGCATTGAGTCAAACTGAGCCATAATCAATACTTCACTGAACATCAACATTGAAAGACAAAGACATTGAATTGACGTCTTACATACTTTTCACTCAGTTGGTTTCCAGAGTGTTTGTTGACTTATTGAATGCATCACTGAACTTGTGACGAACGAAAAACAAGACAAGAATGTTCATGATGCAAAAACCAATGCTGATGTCATCGTGTTACACATTGTTCTGACGGGAGGAAACTGACATACCGTGCATAGGCATGCATGTATAACACCTTATTAACACTTCTTTTGTTTTAAAGTTCTCTTTTTTTGTTGTTCAGTGAGGTGCCAATGGGGTGGCCAACAATTAACAATTGTATCTAGTGGGGCACTCCTGGTGCCACCGAATTTTGGCTGGATTTCCTTTTTAAGAACTCACACTTCTGGCTCGAGCAGCAGCCTTTCAATTAGGTACTCCTTTTTCTTTCTTTTGTTTTTTTTTACATTTATTATTATTATTATTCAGGGAGGTTTCACTGAGGGGGGAGTTTTCTGTTGTGTTACATGTGATCACATTGTTTTGTTTTGTGTATTGTGAAAGTCGCCAAGTTTAAAGATGACAAACAGAAAATGCAGTTTGAGTATTGTTGTTGACAGTGCTGGGTGTTGACACGACATCGCTCCACCTGCTGTTGTTGAATTGACGCCACTGGCCCTCTCTATTTTTACCTCAATAATAGGCCATTGAAAAATCAGATGTTAAGTTACTCATCAAGTAATTGTACCCCACACCTGTGGGTGTGTCGTTCTTTTGCCTTGTTAATTAGCGCCAGCTATTTTTTATGACCAGAGTCTGAACACTGTTTTATGAAAGGACCAACAATGTAGGCTGTGTTTCATACATTGGTGAAAGTATCTAAATAAATTTATTCAAGTTTGTTTATGTCTAGTTTTGAGGTACCGGTACTTAAGAATGAAAAATGTCTGCTTATTACACTTCTACTCCACTACTATACAATCCAACAGAGATATTGTACATTTGTATTATATTTGTATTTTATTAGTGACTTTGCTGATTTAGATTAAAAGCAACATTTAATTCAATTTAACAAATAAATTATCATGTGTTATATTGGTTAAGAGGAAGCAGCATTTAAATATTTCGGCTACTGTGTTGCCTCATGTGCTTTAAAATCATTCTTCAAATTATTTGCATATGAGTACATAATCTTGTTTTGCCAGGCTGGGACTTTACTGTTACAAGGAATTTAAAGCCATTTACAGGCCCTGATAATTCCTTGAAATTTCTTGATGAAGATATTGATCCTTTGGCGATTTCACAAGCCACCTGCTGGTTTCTGTTTTCACACATAAGCTTCCCCTTTACCAGCTGCGACATGATGACTTCATTGATGAGTTCCATAAGGTCCATTTCAATTGATTAGTAAAATATATGTAAGCAATATTACACAAAAAGGTGTACTGTATGTGTCAGTTATGGAAGATATTTTTGAGTAGATCATGGTATCAGATTGTGGGGTACGGAGGCCCTGTGTATGCTCTGAGAAACAGGTAACACCTTTATTTGAGCGCATTAGATGATCTTATTTTCGTAGGTCACCAAGTTCTAACATCATAACATCATACTTGAGGGTGTGCTTTTCATTGGCACCATTGTCAGTTAATTGGCAGATTCTCTGGTTCATTTAGAGAGCTCTCGACAGACTCGATCCTCCAGTTTTTTTACAGCAACAACTTTCTAGATGTACACGACGAGCCAAGCATCGCTGGCACTCATGTTTTGTGGGCAACTCCCTAGTTACACATGCGCAAGTGCTCATAATGGGACACCGCCAATAAAACCATTTAAGTAAAAAGAAAAGTTTTACACCATTTGTTCTCCAAAGTACTTCCAGTTAAAGAAAACTTTTCTAAATGTTACACATTTCCTAGTGGAGAAAGCTTAATGACTTGGTGATTCCCAAACTGTAGCACGACCAAAAGATCTCCTTGAAATTTGCTATACCTACCTGAATAACTTTGATTAACCCTGAACTTTTCTTCTCCCATAATCAGGTCAGATGTTTAATTTAATCAGTAATTTGGTAATGACTAAATACACACAAAACTAATGACATCATATCCATCAGCCCCAGCTATATATATGATATCTTAAGATGCAACATTTTTTTAAAGCGTTTATAAATATACCTGTCAATACTTGTCCTGTTAAGTATCTAGTCCTGTTGACATATTGCCCTAACCCTAACCCTAACATATTGAATGTCAATATAATATAATACAGATGTTATATAATGTGTCTTTATTGGAGGAGCTATGATTATTTAAAATACTCTACATGAATAAAAACTATAAATATATCGTCGAAATATCGTCAGATCCACAAACGACTACCTGATGATAACTAAAAAAATCCCTAACCCTACGATTTCTGTTGCTCCAGGCATTTGAAAACATTGCCACACCTTCTTTTGAATTACCACCGCTACACCCTTTTTTCTTTTTAAATCATTGTATGTTCTGTTCTACACAGAGGAACAGTCTATTGAAATCCAGGGCGCAGTAGTCATCAAGTCAAACCAGTATGGTGTGTATGATGAAAGAAAATGCTGTCGGTATCATTATAGTATGGCATGACTCAGTGTGCATCAATATTCTAAAGTCAGGGTTTTGATCGTGGGGTTATACATTTCATTCATACAGATGTCGTTCGTGAACCCAAAACGAGGAGATTTCTGTGATCTAACTGCAATAAATGTATCAAAAGGACGCTGAAATAGCTGAACGTCGAAAGCCTGAACTCATGTTTCATCATGTCTGTTTGCCAGACAACAAGCAAACAACTTTTACAGTTATATATTTGAAATTCAAGTGCAGACTTTTGGCTTCAGTTTGAGGGTATTTACATCAAAATCGGAGGAAGGGTCTACGAATTGCAAAACATTTTCCCATCATGCTGATACAGGTTGCTCTTAGTTTGATCTGTCTGAAGAACACTGTTCCAGAACTGGGCTGCTGTTGTTCTGGCAAATATGAATGTTCTCTTAAAATGCTTACAAGCCAGCCCTACCTACATAAAAATATAAAGCATAAATATTTAAATCGAGCGGGGATGCCCAATGTCAGCCACTTGGACAATAAACCAATAAACAAATACCTCTTCAGGGATAATCAAACTGAAATGTGCTTCTACAAGCCCCAGTGAAATAAAATGTTAAAACTGAAGTTGTAAAGGGGCTTCTGGTTACAATGGGTTCAAGAATGAAGACGGTTTCCTCACTAGACTGACGTGGGTCAGCCAAGAACACACAATAGAGCCTGAACAGACCAGAGTTCCTGGCTGCCAATCTAGTGTGATAAGGTTCTCAGTGAGTCAGGGACAGATTCCGAATGAAGGTGAGAGCCACCTGGGTACTGTACCCCACCTCTTTTAAGCCTTCACAAAAGGGCGTTGTAACACTATGATTGGCTGGGAGGAGAACACCCCAAGCTGCTTCAATTCCTCAATCAGGACTCAGTTTCCACCACCCTGCACTCAGGTGATCTGAATCCCCTGCAATCAGTCCAGAGGGATTTTTGAAAACCAGCCAAAAACAAAGAAAGATCGCAAATCTAAAACAATGGGACTGCTACAGTTTTATTGTGAAAAAACCTACAGGTAAAAATACCAGAGTCGTATTCGTGGCCATACAAGCAGGGGCGCGGCCAGGGATTTTGGGCCCCATGAAAAAATATCACATTGTGCCCCATCACCACAGCCCACGTGAACCCTGCGCAACAGCTGTAACCACATCTCCAGGACTCAATCGACTCATTCAAAGCTTTATATAACCCTACCTTTGCAACTGTCTTGTCTCTTGTAGTCCAATATGAGTATGAAGTTTACTGCCAGTGAGCTGTGCAAATATAACACTGTGCAGACATATATCCAACAGTCTGCATACAGTGGAATTCACTATTTGATGCAAGAATTATACGCTCTATAAGAAATGTGCTATAGGGCAATCTTTCACAGTCTAAATGTTATATATGTTATAAATACATTAATAAACAGCACTAAATCCTGCAGAATACTGACCCAAACTATCTGCAGTTCTGTATCAACACCACTACATTTGATATTAAATTGTTATTATCAATTTTATTTATTAAGATTATTGATAGATTTTGATTCATTTGTACCTCCCTGGTGTATTTGTTTGCAAATCATTGTGTTTTAGTTTTGTTTTGGGATCCGGAAGCTACTAAGAATCAATCCAGGTGGGATTAATAAAGTCTATATCCGTACATGTGATAAAACAATCATAATTTTGCCTGCATCGAAACATCTTACTTGAAGGAATTATTTCAGTATTGGCTGTAGCTTTAATGCAGACTGTGTCACTCAGTGCTTCAAACGGTCCAGCATCCAATACAGACTATGTGTTTTTGTTTGTTTCATGTAATTATCAATAAGTGGAAAAATAATTACATTGTTTGATTTAAAGGATTTAGTTTCCTTTTTTCGTAATAGTGAAGCAAAAAACAAAAAGGGATAAATAAATTGCCACAGAGCCCTACACTGATTCTAACTGACATGTCATCCAACACAATGTTGCTCACCATCTTGAGATGGTTCATGGTGTTGTTGAGTCTGGGAGGAGTGAAAGGGACAAATGATTATCTTGCTAAATGCTTACCTGCACTGATAAAATGTATGTTAGGAAGGAGTGAAATGTAACTGAAATGTAGCTTTTTTCACTTTGGCGTCAAGCTAAATTCAGCCACTCACGGACTACACCTGCCTTTTTTTGAGAAAAACTGGGTGACATACTAACACACTTTCTCTCCTAACCCTTTTTCTCTCTCCTGTCTTTTCCTCTTTTTTTTCTTTTTAAGGAAACCAGATTTCCTTCTAGAGAGCATGACTACAGTGCTATATATTATTAATGTTTGGTTGATAATAAAGATCTTTTGTTTATTTTATTTTTTTTATTTTTAACTAATTTTGGGCGCCTTCTGTCTGTCTTGGGCCCTTAGGATTGGCCTAACTTTTCCCCCCATACAGTGCCAGTGCCTACAAGATATGTGCATTATCAGTCAAAGACACACCTTCAAGCAGGTAGCTCTGTTGTAAAAGACACATAAATCCCTGCCTGACTGAGCTGACATGCTGGTCAAATGGGACAAAGCCAAGCCAGCACATGTGTTTTGAAAAGCCCTGTATAAGGATCTGGCACCTGACACTGGAGCAGGGTCTCAAAATTATGGAATTAAAAGTTAGGTTTGCTCTTCAAACAAAATGCAGATAAAAAAAACTTCATTATCAGTAACACACTACATAAATTAGTACAACACACCACATAAATTAGTACTTCCCCTGAGAGGTTGTCCTCACAGCCTCTTTCGTCTTAACTGTGCTTTTACGCGAAGGTTTGACTCATACACATTCACAAATAAACTTTCACTTTAACCCAAATGACGAAGATGCCCATTAACATAGGATTTATATTGTCACATGTAGGTCATTTGTCGTGGAATTTTCTCCAAACAATTTACAGACGTGGCCGGTATCAAAACAACTATTATTTTAACCAGTCATGTAGCTGAAATTATAGCAGGTTAATTGTTTCAAAATTAATTTTCGGCTCACAAATTTACTATATATGGATCACAAACAAGTTTGTTGTTTTCTCAATTTGATGTTTTTTTTTTACTACTTTATGGTTTCTATAGAGTGAGATTGCGCTTGTCAAAAACACGTTCATGTCCACCAATAAACATTGACTCCTGTGAAGTCTTAATCAGTTGTCTGTTAAGAAGAGGTCAGTTGCTTGGCAGAGATCCTTCCCATTCGAGAGTGAATATGTAGGCTTGTCGGAACATGAACATGAGAACTTAGATTAAATAATGCCTTCTTGGTTGTAACCAGCTGCTAAGAGAAAGGGTTAACCCTAACCCTCAGTTGACAGAACTCTGTCAGTACTGTCGGTCTATACGGTCTATAGGCCATCATAAAAGCACTGCGTGTAATCAGATGTTTATAAAGCTGTAAAACTGTTAATAACAACGAATTCAGACATCATTGGTTCTTCCCTTCTGTTCATTTGGATACAAAAACACTGAATTAACCACAGATCTTTGTAGCAAAAGCTTTATTATGAAGGTTAATATATATATTGCACAGTAGATCTCAAACTACTGCAACAACAAAGCCACGAAAACAAGATGAAAGATTTCTATGAAGTATTTTAATAATAACATAAACATATGTATAGATGGAATCCATAATTGTAAAGGTGCAAGATGTAACAAGAGATAAATACAGTGGAATTGAATAAATAGATAAATAACACTTTATGCTTTTATACAATATACTTCACGCCTGCAAAATTAACTGCTGATAGGCTACGAACATGTGCTTTTTTTCAGGTAACTGCACAGCTCTCATTATTATTATTCACCATATGGCAAATTTGTACTTTCCCTAAAATGTGCTACTTGATATAGGAATAGGTTTCCAGGTGATATTGATGATTGAATTGTTGCCAAATTATTTTCCGTTGTCGATGCTCCATCCCTTTTTTTGATGATCTGTATCTACCTATATTTTGATTTTGTAGCCCAAGTAAGTGCCAAATTCAGAAGATATCGAACAAGCTAACAAATTCAATGATTCAAAAGATAAATTCAGATTTCTGGTGGCTTTATGGATGCAGAATCCCAGCTTTTCCTGTTGTCTACCACAGGGTAAATATTAGGAGTCCAAGGAGAAGATGGATCATGCCCAGTCTGATACTGCTGGCAGCACTGGTAGTAGTTGTCGTTGTTGTGGGGGCAGCAGTTGCAGGGGCAGCAGTCGTAGGGGCAGCGGTTGCAGGGGCAGCAGTTGTTGTGGTTGTCGGGGCAGCAGTTGTTGTGGTTGTCGGGGCAGCAGTTGTTGTTGTTGTGGGGGCAGCAGTCGTTGTTGTGGGGGCAGCAGTTGTTGTGGTTGTCGGGGCAGCAGTTGTTGTGGTTGTGGGGGCAGCAGTTGTTGTGGTTGTTGGGGCAGCAATTGCTGTGGTTGTCTGGGCAGCCATTGTTGTGGTTGTTGCGGCAGCAGTTGTTGTGGTTGTGGGTGCAGCAGTTGTTGTGGTTGTGGGGGCAGCAGTTGTTGTGGTTGTCGGAGCAGCAGTTGTTGTGGTTGTCGGGGCAACAGTTGTTGTGGTTGTGGGGGCAGCCATTGTTGTGGTTGTTGCGACTGCAGTTGCTGTGGTTGTGGGGGCACCAGTTGTTGTGGTTGTCAGGGCAGCAGTTGTTGTGGTTGTTGGGGCAGCAGTTGTTGTTGTGGGGGCAGCAGTTGTTGTGGTTGTTGGGGCAGCAGTTGTTGTTGTGGGGGCAGCAGTTGTTGTGGTTGTGGGGGCAGGTGTTGTTGTGGTTGTCTGGTCAGCCGTTGTTGTTGTTGTTGTTGCGGCAGCAGTTGTTGTAGTTGTCGGGGCAGCAGTTGTTGTGGTTGTTGGGGCAGCAGTTGTTGTGGTTGTCTGGGCAGCAGTTGTTGTGGTTGTTGGGGCACCAGTTGTTGTGGTTGTCTGGGCAGCCGTTGTTGTGGCTGTCTGGGCAGCAGTTGTTGTGGTTGTGGGGGCAGCAGTTGTTGTGGTTGTCGGGGCAGCAGTTGTTGTGGTTGTGGGGGCAGCAGTTGTTGTGGTTGTTGGGGCAGAAGTTGTTGTTGTTGTGGGGGCAGCAGTTGTTGTGGTTGTGGGGGCAGCAGTTGTTGTGGTTGTCTGGGCAGCCATTGTTGTGGTTGTTTCGGCAGCAGTTGTTGTGGTTGTGGGTGCAGCAGTTGTTGTGGTTGTCGGGGCAGCAGTTGTTGTGGTTGTCGGGGCAGCAGTTGTTGTGGTTGTTGGGGCAGCAGTTGTTGTCGTTGTCTGGGCAGCCGTTGTTGTGGTTGTTGCAGCAGCAGTTGTTGTGGTTGAGGGGGCAGCAGTTGTTGTGGTTGTCGGGGCAGCAGTTGTTGTGGTTGTGGGGGCAGCAGTTGTTGTGGTTGTCTGGGCAGCCATTGTTGTGGTTGTTGCGGCAGCAGTTGTTGTGGTTGTGGGTGCAGCAGTTGTTGTGGTTGTCGGGGCAGTAGTTGCTGTGGTTGTTGGGGCAGCAGTTGTTGTGGTTGTGGGGGCAGCAGTTGTTGTGGTTGTGGGGGCAGCAGTTGTTGTGGTTGTCGGGGCAGCAGTTGTTGTGGTTGTCGGGGCAGCAGTTGTTGTGGTTGTTGGGGCAGCAGTTGTTGTTGTTGTCTGGGCAGCCGTTGTTGTGGTTGTTGCGGCAGCAGTTGTTGTGGTTGAGGGGGCAGCAGTTGTTGTGGTTGTCGGGGCAGCAGTTGTTGTGGTTGTGGGGGCAGCAGTTGTTGTGGTTGTCTGGGCAGCCATTGTTGTGGTTGTTGCGGCAGCAGTTGTTGTGGTTGTGGGGGCAGCAGTTGTTGTGGTTGTGGGGGCAGCAGTTGTTGTGGTTGTTGGGGCAGCAGTTGTTGTGCTTGTGGGGGCAGCCGTTGTTGTGGTTGTCTGGGCAGGCGTTGTTGTTGTTGTTGCGGCAGAAGTTGTTGTGGTTGTCGGGGCAGCAGTTGTTGTGGTTGTCGGGGCAGCAGTTGTTGTGGTTGTCGGGGCAGCAGTTGTTGTGGTTGTTGGGGCAGCAGTTGTTGTGGTTGTGGGGGCAGCAGTTGTTGTGGTTGTGGGGGCAGCAGTTGTTGTGGTTGTCGGGGCAGCAGTTGTTGTGGTTGTTGGGACAGCAGTTGTTGTGGTTGTTGGGGCAGCAGTTGTTGTTGTTGTCTGGGCAGCCGTTGTTGTGGTTGTTGCGGCAGCAGTTGTTGTGGTTGTGGGTGCAGCAGTTGTTGTGGTTGTCGGGGCAGCAGTTGTTGTGGTTGTCGGAGCAGCAGTTGTTGTGGTTGTCGGGGCAATAGTTGTTGTGGTTGTCTGGGCAGCTGTTGTTGTGGTTGTTGCGGCTGCAGTTGTTGTGGTTGTGGGGGCTGCAGTTGTTGTGGTTGTGGGGGCAGCAGTTGTTGTGGTTGTCAGGGCAGCAGTTGTTGTGGTTGTCAGGGCAGCAGTTGTTGTGGTTGTTGGGGCAGCAGTTGTTGTTGTGGGGGCAGCAGTTGTTGTGGTTGTTGGGGCAGCAGTTGTTGTTGTGGGGGCAGCAGTTGTTGTTGTGGGGGCAGCAGTTGTTGTGGTTGTGGGGGCAGGTGTTGTTGTGGTTGTCTGGTCAGCCGTTGTTGTTGTTGTTGTTGCGGCAGCAGTTGTTGTAGTTGTCGGGGCAGCAGTTGTTGTGGTTGTTGGGGCAGCAGTTGTTGTGGTTGTCTGGGCAGCAGTTGTTGTGGTTGTTGGGGCACCAGTTGTTGTGGTTGTCTGGGCAGCCGTTGTTGTGGCTGTCTGGGCAGCAGTTGTTGTGGTTGTGGGGGCAGCAGTTGTTGTGGTTGTCGGGGCAGCAGTTGTTGTGGTTGTGGGGGCAGCAGTTGTTGTGGTTGTTGGGGCAGCAGTTGTTGTGGTTGTTGGGGCAGCAGTTGTTGTTGTCTGGGCAGCCGTTGTTGTGGTTGTTGCGGCAGCAGTTGTTGTGGTTGTGGGTGCAGCAGTTGTTGTGGTTGTCGGGGCAGCAGTTGTTGTGGTTGTCGGAGCAGCAGTTGTTGTGGTTGTCGGGGCAATAGTTGTTGTGGTTGTCTGGGCAGCTGTTGTTGTGGTTGTTGCGGCTGCAGTTGTTGTGGTTGTGGGGCTGCAGTTGTTGTGGTTGTGGGGGCAGCAGTTGTTGTGGTTGTCGGGGCAGCAGTTGTTGTGGTTGTTGGGGCAGCAGTTGTTGTTGTGGGGGCAGCAGTTGTTGTGGTTGTTGGGGCAGCAGTTGTTGTTGTAGGGGCAGCAGTTGTTGTTGTGGGGGCAGCAGTTGTTGTGCTTGTGGGGGCAGAAGTTGTTGTGGTTGTCGGGGCAGCAGTTGTTGTGGTTGTCGGGGCAGCAGTTGTTGTGGTTGACGGGGCAGCAGTTGTTGTTGTTGTGGGGGCAGCAGTTGTTGTTGTTGTTGGGGCAGCAGTTGTTGTTGTGGGGGCAGCAGTTGTTGTTGTGGGGGCAGCAGTTGTTGTGGTTGTGGGGGCAGCTGTTGTTGTGGTTGTCTGGGCAGCCGTTGTTGTGGTTGTTGTGGCAGCAGTTGTTGTGGTTGTGGGGGCAGCAGTTGTTGTGGTTGTGGGGGCAGCAGTTGTTGTGGTTGTCGGGGCAGCAGTTGTTGTGGTTGTCGGGGCAGCAGTTGTTGTGGTTGTCTGGGCAGCCGTTGTTGTGGTTGTTGCGGCAGCAGTTGTTGTCGTTGTCGGGGCAGCAGTTGTTGTGGTTGTGGGGGCATTAGTTGTTATGGTTGTTGGGGCAGTAGTTGTTGTGGTTGTCGGGGCAGCAGTTGTTGTTGTTGTGGGGGCCGCAGTTGTTGTGGTTGTCTGGGCAGCCATTGTTGTGGTTGTTGCGGCAGCTGTTGTTGTGGTTGTGGGGGCAGCAGTTGTTGTGGTTGTCGGGGCAGGAGTTGTTGTGGTTGTCGGGGCAGCACTTGTCATGGTTGTCACAGCAGCAGTTGTTGTGGTTGTCGGGGCAGCCGTTGTTGTGGTTGTCGGGGCAGCAGTTGTTGTTGTTGTGGGGGCAGCAGTTGTTGTGATTGTCGAGGCAGCAGTTGTTGTGGTTGTCTGGGCAGCCGTTGTTGTGGTTGCTGCGGCAGCAGTTGTTGTCGTTGTCGGGGCAGCAGTTGTTGTGGTTGTGGGGGCATTAGTTGTTGTGGTTGTTGGGGCAGCAGTTGTTGTGGTTGTCGGGGCAGCAGTTGTTGTTGTTGTGGGGGCCGCAGTTGTTGTGGTTGTCTGGGCAGCCATTGTTGTGGTTGTTGCGGCAGCTGTTGTTGTGGTTGTGGGGGCAGCAGTTGTTGTGGTTGTCGGGGCAGGAGTTGTTGTGGTTGTCGGGGCAGCACTTGTCGTGGTTGTCACAGCAGCAGTTGTTGTGGTTGTCGGGGCAGCCGTTGTTGTGGTTGTCGGGGCAGCAGTTGTTGTTGTTGTGGGGGCAGCAGTTGTTGTGGTTGTGGGTGCAGCAGTTGTTGTGGTTGTCGGGGCAGCAGTTGTTGTGGTTGTCGGAGCAGCAGTTGTTGTGGTTGTCGGGGCAATAGTTGTTGTGGTTGTCTGGGCAGCTGTTGTTGTGGTTGTTGCGGCTGCAGTTGTTGTGGTTGTGGGGGCTGCAGTTGTTGTGGTTGTGGGGGCAGCAGTTGTTGTGGTTGTCGGGGGAGCAGTTGTTGTGGTTGTTGGGGCAGCAGTTGTTGTTGTGGGGGCAGCAGTTGTTGTGGTTGTCGGGGCAGCAGTTGTTGTGGTTGTCGAGGCAGCAGTTGTTGTGGTTGTCTGGGCAGCCGTTGTTGTGGTTGTTGCGGCAGCAGTTGTTGTCGTTGTCGGGGCAGCAGTTGTTGTGGTTGTCAGGGCAGCAGTTGTTGTTGTTGTGGGGGCAGCAGTTGTTGTGGTTGTCGGGGCAGCAGTTGTTGTGGTTGTCGGGGCAATAGTTGTTGTGGTTGTCTGGGCAGCTGTTGTTGTGGTTGTTGCGGCTGCAGTTGTTGTGGTTGTGGGGGCTGCAGTTGTTGTGGTTGTGGGGGCAGCAGTTGTTGTGGTTGTCGGGGGAGCAGTTGTTGTGGTTGTTGGGGCAGCAGTTGTTGTTGTGGGGGCAGCAGTTGTTGTGGTTGTTGGGGCAGCAGTTGTTGTTGTAGGGGCAGCAGTTGTTGTTGTGGGGGCAGCAGTTGTTGTGCTTGTGGGGGCAGAAGTTGTTGTGGTTGTCGGGGCAGCAGTTGTTGTGGTTGTCGGGGCAGCAGTTGTTGTGGTTGACGGGGCAGCAGTTGTTGTTGTTGTGGGGGCAGCAGTTGTTGTTGTTGTTGGGGCAGCAGTTGTTGTTGTGGGGGCAGCAGTTGTTGTTGTGGGGGCAGCAGTTGTTGTGGTTGTGGGGGCAGCTGGTGTTGTGGTTGTCTGGGCAGCCGTTGTTGTGGTTGTTGTGGCAGCAGTTGTTGTGGTTGTGGGGGCAGCAGTTGTTGTGGTTGTGGGGGCAGCAGTTGTTGTGGTTGTCGGGGCAGCAGTTGTTGTGGTTGTCGAGGCAGCAGTTGTTGTGGTTGTCTGGGCAGCCGTTGTTGTGGTTGTTGCGGCAGCAGTTGTTGTCGTTGTCGGGGCAGCAGTTGTTGTTGTTGTGGGGGCATTAGTTGTTGTGGTTGTTGGGGCAGCAGTTGTTGTGGTTGTCAGGGCAGCAGTTGTTGTTGTTGTGGGGGCCGCAGTTGTTGTGGTTGTCTGGGCAGCCATTGTTGTGGTTGTTGCGGCAGCTGTTGTTGTGGTTGTGGGGGCAGCAGTTGTTGTGGTTGTCGGGGCAGGAGTTGTTGTGGTTGTCGGGGCAGCACTTGTCATGGTTGTCACAGCAGCAGTTGTTGTGGTTGTCGGGGCAGCCGTTGTTGTGGTTGTCGGGGCAGCAGTTGTTGTTGTTGTGGGGGCAGCAGTTGTTGTGATTGTCGAGGCAGCAGTTGTTGTGGTTGTCTGGGCAGCCGTTGTTGTGGTTGCTGCGGCAGCAGTTGTTGTCGTTGTCGGGGCAGCAGTTGTTGTGGTTGTGGGGGCATTAGTTGTTGTGGTTGTTGGGGCAGCAGTTGTTGTGGTTGTCGGGGCAGCAGTTGTTGTTGTTGTGGGGGCCGCAGTTGTTGTGGTTGTCTGGGCAGCCATTGTTGTGGTTGTTGCGGCAGCTGTTGTTGTGGTTGTGGGGGCAGCAGTTGTTGTGGTTGTCGGGGCAGGAGTTGTTGTGGTTGTCGGGGCAGCACTTGTCGTGGTTGTCACAGCAGCAGTTGTTGTGGTTGTCGGGCAGCCGTTGTTGTGGTTGTCGGGGCAGCAGTTGTTGTTGTTGTGGGGGCAGCAGTTGTTGTGGTTGTGGGTGCAGCAGTTGTTGTGGTTGTCGGGGCAGCAGTTGTTGTGGTTGTCGGAGCAGCAGTTGTTGTGGTTGTCGGGGCAATAGTTGTTGTGGTTGTCTGGGCAGCTGTTGTTGTGGTTGTTGCGGCTGCAGTTGTTGTGGTTGTGGGGGCTGCAGTTGTTGTGGTTGTGGGGGCAGCAGTTGTTGTGGTTGTCGGGGGAGCAGTTGTTGTGGTTGTTGGGGCAGCAGTTGTTGTTGTGGGGGCAGCAGTTGTTGTGGTTGTCGGGGCAGCAGTTGTTGTGGTTGTCGAGGCAGCAGTTGTTGTGGTTGTCTGGGCAGCCGTTGTTGTGGTTGTTGCGGCAGCAGTTGTTGTCGTTGTCGGGGCAGCAGTTGTTGTGGTTGTCAGGGCAGCAGTTGTTGTTGTTGTGGGGGCAGCAGTTGTTGTGGTTGTCAGGGCAGCAGTTGTTGTTGTTGTGGGGGCCACAGTTGTTGTGGTTGTCTGGGCAGCCATTGTTGTGGTTGTTGCGGCAGCTGTTGTTGTGGTTGTGGGGGCAGCAGTTGTTGTGGTTGTCGGGGCAGGAGTTGTTGTGGTTGTTGGGGCAGCACTTGTCGTGGTTGTCACAGCAGCAGTTGTTGTGGTTGTCGGGGCAGCCGTTGTTGTGGTTGTCGGGGCAGCAGTTGTTGTTGTGGGGGCAGCAGTTGTTGTGATTGTCGAGGCAGCAGTTGTTGTGGTTGTCTGGGCAGCCGTTGTTGTGGTTGCTGCGGCAGCAGTTGTTGTCGTTGTCGGGGCAGCAGTTGTTGTGGTTGTGGGGGCATTAGTTGTTGTGGTTGTTGGGGCAGCAGTTGTTGTGGTTGTCGGGGCAGCAGTTGTTGTTGTTGTGGGGGCCGCAGTTGTTGTGGTTGTCTGGGCAGCCATTGTTGTGGTTGTTGCGGCAGCTGTTGTTGTGGTTGTGGGGGCAGCAGTTGTTGTGGTTGTCGGGGCAGGAGTTGTTGTGGTTGTCGGGGCAGCACTTGTCGTGGTTGTCACAGCAGCAGTTGTTGTGGTTGTCGGGGCAGCCGTTGTTGTGGTTGTCGGGGCAGCAGTTGTTGTTGTTGTGGGGGCAGCAGTTGTTGTGGTTGTTGGAGCAGCAGTCGTTGTTGTTGCCGTGATAGTATTACACAAATTGCTCCCACAACAGGTTGGTCCACTGCTGAGTGTCCCAACACTGTCCATGAAAGGTAGGCTACCCAGGGTTGGAGCAGCTGCACACACGTTTGAAGATGTACAGCCAAAGGTGGGAGCAGTGGTGCCTGAATTCGTCACTGTAGAAAAAACATGTATTTTATTTTATTTGATTTTAAACACAGTTTTAACACATGTTGTTTTTTTCTTAATCATTCCAGGAGGAACAATTCAGATTCTTCAAATTGTTTAAAATGTTTACAATTTACAATGGTCAAATGATATTACAAATAAATGTAAAATTGCATTTAAATGTCTGCATCATTTCATGGAATCTTCATCTCTCAGGTAGCAACTCGTGATAGCTTTCATGTTAACTTAGAACAGTGAAATGTACATTTGCCTCTCAGATGTATATATTCAAGTACCTCAATATTATACATGAGTTCACTGCTTTAGTTACTATAGTTAATAATGTTCCTCAACTGGTTCACAGAGTTCACATGTAGTGACATCTTCCAAAAACTTTCAGGCAGCGACATTTATTTAGACAATCTGTGTTGTACTGTATCATAAAGACTCACCACTCGCTTGAAAGCATTGGTTCTCCTCTCCCCTGCATGTTAATGGAGTGTTGCATAGTTGGTCGGTACAAGAGTTACACTGTAGGCTGTTATCTGTCGGAGTCGCAGGAGCTGAATAAAAAAAAATAACAGAATAATTTACTTGAAGAAAAGAGAACATTAAAGTGTTTCATGATGAAAATCAAACACGTTAGAAGATACCAATGTTCTATTTGTTAATGTATTTTATTTTATATTCTGTCTATACTTACCAGGTAAAGTGTCTGTGTTACAGTTATCTGTGTTGCAGCACTGAGCAGATGAAACTGCACTGGAACCTGCCAAGCTGACTGAAAATGTCTGAGCGCCTGTGACTGGACACAGTGAGGAAGATGCACATGCCTTGAAGATCTGTGGCACTGTCATTCCAGATGAAGTCGCTACAACATCAAAGGTTAGTTTGTTAATGTTGGACTCACAACATTACATCCAGTATATTTCACTGAAACGGAATAGATGACATAAAGAAATGAATACCTTGAATAGTAGCTGTTATACACATCGTCTCTTTATTCATACATGTCATAGGCGCCACACTTGAACACTGTGTGTTGGTGCAGGTTTGACACATAAGTGCTCCAGCTGCAATAAGGAGAAAAACAGTTGATGAATGATGATCACCTCTGAAATGTCAAATCAAATGTCTGAAGGTCTCCGATCTCATGGAGAGGCTTAAAACTCTTCTTCCTCTTGTGCAACAGGATTTTGAATTACACAAGGTTGAGTAAATGGTTTCTAGTTGAAGGATATTAACCTAAGTCGTCATTATTTCCTGCCTCTTTTGACTCTGTCTCTTTGTGCTATACCGTAACAATCAAATGTACCCTCCAGGTCTTATCTACAAGGATATAAAACTTGTTTTGTTAATTAAAAAAAAAACATCAGATGATATTCAGTGTAAGATTTAAATGTCTTTCTAAACAATCTAAAAAAGTTCCTAAATTAAACTCAAGTACCTGCAGAAAGTCTAATGTAGGAGAGAATAGGTAGCGTTACCTGTGCTGGAGAGAGCCCAGATGAGAGTCAGAGAAAGGATCAGCTTCATCATGATGAGCGGAACAGTACAACAGATTTGCTTTCCTAGACGGTGATACTAAATCATATGAGCGGCTCTGGTCTTTATATACTGTACAGGTGTTGAATAACTACATGACAGATGCATTCACGAAAACGTCAGGGATTGGGTGTGTTCCCTTTTTTACAACGTCACTGTTCAGTTACTCCTTTCCTCTATTGTCACTTGGAATATCAACATATAAACACACCTTCCTGCACCCTATTCTGGCACCTAAAACAATATCTTAACCTCAACAACCATGCCAGTTTTCTTGTGAAAAGTGGTTTAATTGAGTAAACACCGCTGACAACAGCAGAAACAAGTTCAGAATCAGGAGTTATTTTTAATGTGATTTACAAATTCCAAAACCAAAAATAACACATTATATCAGTAGAAGTGTCAGAAACATAATCAGATCTTGGAGAGCATATGATTCTCACCAATGTGCATTTTCAGTGTATAAAGATTCACTTTGCATTGAAGATTATGAAATTATGTAATCTGGGTAATATGAGATGTTGACAGTTTAGCAGAAAGGAACAGCGGCTCGTCATTTATTTCTGTGTTTTAGTTTTTATTCTGTCACTGAAGTAATGACGACAGACAAAACAGCTTGACGCAAAAAACAATTATATAGTCATTGTGTGCAACATTGTTCTGACAGGGTGGACACTGTTTGACATACTATAAATAGGCATGTTCCTACTACGCTTTATACCATGGCTTTCTTCTCCTCTTGTTTTGTCTCGATACGGAATGTTATGAAACTGCCAACTCGTCTGTACACTTGATTCAATGATGGTGTTAATTGCGTAGACTGTCGTGTGAGCCACTGTATTTTATTAAGTAATCTTTTCAACCATTATTTATATCTTGCACTCCACTGCACTGTATTTTTTATTGTGTATTCCGCTTTTTGCCTTCTATTGTGCTGGTAAATATGTAACTTTGAACTGGGTTGTTGTTGAAAGTTGCTATACAGCTGAACTTAACTTGTACTACCTTACCTCTACCATTTATAACAGTATCCTACCAACAGTATATGTAACTAAATGCATCAGTAATTATAACTATACATAAATATACTATATTTATAGGTGTACTATTCAGTATTTGTCTATTGCTTGTTTGATACAAACTGTGTTCAAACCAGTTTATTCAAGATAACATTTCATTTGGTTGCTTGTCGCTACTTCCAGGCAAGAGAGGTCGCTGAACGAGATTATCTCCGATCCGAATAAAACTTTAAAACACAGGACACGATAAGATACAATATACTTTATTGTCCCTGTAGGGAAATTAGTGTTGGAGTCAAAAGCTGTGCACATAAATGCCCCCAAGTTACAATAAAAGAAAGTACATAAAACAAAACAGCAGCACCTGTGTCAGTCACAGCAATAAATTGTACATATCAAATATTGCACACACCGCATAATAAATAAAAACCCTCGATGAAACCATTGCACAATCCCTTCAGCCTCGAGCAGCCTTGTTTTAAAGTTTGATAGCGGTAATGACCTTATGGTAACGACCACATGACCTTGTCTGTGAACATGTGTGCCTGAGTCGCGTCAGATAGATTTTTTGACCTCAGCATGATTTGAGTCTGTACACATTACTCATGCAGTGTTTGACAAATAGGAGTGAAGATACATCCAATTTTTTATCCCAAAAATTCAAAAGCAATGCGTGAGCTCTCTTTCCACCAGTAAACGACTCTGGATTAGAGCAGAATCGGATGTGACTCTGGGTGTCTATTCTCCAGAGGTCCAGTAGCTCTACCCTAACTCTCTACCCTACTTCACTGGAATCAAAGGCGTTAACATAAGTTTACTTTTAACATTACTTATTCATCAACGGTAGCAAGGTTAAGTGACTTTACCTGCTAATCGGTCAGCTACCGTTGTGACAGTCTACAAGTCCATCTTAAGGTTTTTAATTTATAGTGCTGTAGTGTTCTCTTGCGTGCTTTAAAATGTATTTTTAAATCGTTTTAGGTTTCTGCTTGATTTTATATTTCCAGGCTGGGATATTCTAATTTACAGGTGTACAGTCACCTATGGTGTTGAAGAAATGTGTCAAAGGTAATAAATGTAGAATGCAGTTCGATTTATGTTGACGGTAGTGCGGCTGTGTTGTTTACGACATTGCCCCACCTGCTTTTGCTGAATAAATACCACAGCTCTCTATTTTTGTCTATAATTAATAGGCCATAAGAATCAGGTATGTTCTTTACAATAGTTGGTTTGTCTATCACACACACACACAAACACACACACCCAGTTACTTTACGTGTGTCATCCTTTTTGCCTTGTTCGTTACGAGCAATTATTTTCTATTTTTGGGCACGCATTGTTTAATGAAAGGAACAGCAATGCCAGCTGTTTAATGTGCAGTGGTGGAAAGGAATTAAGCACATTTACTCAAGTTTTGTTGTGCTTTATGTACTCTGTGTCTTATGTCTCTTGTCTTATCTTTTGATTTCCTTGTGTCTTCTTAGTGTTCCCCTCCCTGCTCTTTCCACTGTGTTCTCTCCTCTGTATTTTGCCATTAATCCTTTCCTGTCTGTCTCCCCCTGTCTGTCAGTAGGGTGTCCTTCATGCCTTCTTCTGTGTCTTCTCCTCATCATCCCACCTGTTCTCCTCCCTCCTCCCTTTCCTCACCTGTTCCTCGCCTCGTCATTAGTGTCTGTGTATTTAGTTTCTGCCTGCCCTCTTCTCTTGGTCCGGTCATTACTTCTGTCTGGTGTCCCTGTGGTTTTTAATGTCTCCCCCGAGTTCCTTGTTTTTCCTGTTTCCCATGGTGTGTTTTTTGGATTTTGATTTCTGGCTTTTTCCTATGTTGGATTTGATCTTTGAATTTATGTTTAGACTTTGTTCTACAGTTTTAATTTGTTACTTTGTTTTAGGTTTCTTGATTTATTTCATTGTTATGCTCCTTGGTTTCTGTTGCATTCAGCTTTTGATTATTAAAAGCTCGCCTTTTGTTCCCTCTGATCCTGCCTCCTGTCTGGTCTGCATTTGGGCAAAGAACTGTTAATGAGAAGAGAAAGCTTGTTTAGCACACAAAACTAATATTTCTGAGTTTGAAATTCTTCTCCAAAACTACAAAGTGCCCCTTTAAATATATTTTGATGCTATCATGCTTTTGTACTTCAGCGACATTTTGAATGCAGGACTTTCACTCAAGAGTATTTCAACACTCTGCTTTTCCTACCTTTACTGAATTACTTCTTTAAACACAAGTTTCATCACTCATTTACTTTTTATTACGGTTTATTACCGTTTTCATGACGAGTCTCCTGGATTCTCTCAGAGAAGACGTATGTGTCTGTCTTCTTCTATGCTGCCATCAGGGTTGGGAGGGTTATTTTAAAACTGCATTCTAATACAGTCATAAAATACCTGTTATCAAAGTAGTCAGTGTCACAATATTCAAGTAATGTAACTTGATTACTTTTGAATTACCTCCCTACCAATCATAAACCAATAAAGACCTAAGAAATAAAATACGAATAAGATAACTTTTATTTAATCTTAATAACGTCATGTTAGCGCATGCACAAGGTTACAGACTAGTGTATATATAATATATATCATTCTTTATTTTAAAATTGTAATCCTGTAATCCCATACAGAATTACAGAATGTATCTGTAATCTATTTACATCCTTTTTTGTATCCTAATTATGTAATCCCATTACATGTATTCCTCCAAGCCTGGCTACGATGAGATCAACTAGGTTGGTGCACACTATCCCTGAAATGACAAATTATAGATTTAGGAAATTAATCGAAAGTTATTTTGGTAATCTGTTGACTGAGTTTTTTTTAAGTGAACATAAAAAGGATTTTTGTAAGAATTTCCTCATCACCTCTGTTTTATATCATCTATACTGTTTCCACAAAAGACATTCAACACAACACGACAAGGCATCACCTTGAGCTTTGGGAAACAATCACAGGCATTTTTAATACCCTGACATTTTAGACCAGAATATGTGCCGATTAGACAATAAAACATCAGCATATTAAATGATAAATTACAGCCTCTCTGTGAATAAATGGTCTAATCTGTGTTGTTTATGTACTTAAACACCAAACTTCAGTGCAGCAATGGAGGACTTACAGAGTACAAAAAGGTAATTCACACTAGTCTGGATATTAAATCTCTATCTTAGTGCAAAAGTTATAATTCCATGTTGGACTTTCCTTATTGCAGAATGAGACTAACAGGCTGAGTCAACCTATATGTGGGTCACTCTACAGGTACACCTGGTCAATCATGTAGGACTTGATTAAACACACATTCAGCTAATTACAGGCAGGTCATTACAAGCACACTGGAACAATATTCCATAGCACTGACACATTCTCATACACATATTGATATAAAAACATACACCGTTAGCTTGAACAGCAGAAACAAGACCAAATAGTTCATACATTCAGTATTTTAAGATAGAAGATATATCTGCATTCACAAAGAGTAAAATGTTTGTTTTGCAAAAATATCTGCATGTGTGGTCAAGGCCTATGAGCTGCAGGGCTGATCAAAACAACAGTGGGAACAGGTGTGTAGTTGGAAGGGGGTTGTCAGTGACAGTGTCTGAAGAGAGAGATGAAGAACTATACAGACTGTAAACAGAACAATAATGTAGGGTCAGTGACACTGTTTTTACCACAGAAACTGTTGAGAAGTCACAGAAGGTCTTACAACACCCTCTCCTGGCTGATACGCATTATCATTTTAAGAAATACTAACTGACTGTCTGTATATACATACATATATATATATAGATATATATATATGCAGTAGGTGATTTGTTAATTTATAACAGTGGGGATGGCCCAATGGGAGCACCACCCTGCCCCGACACACCTATGTACACCTCCCATAGGACATTGTTGCGGGACACCTTAACCATAAATGTGACATTTCTAAGTCTACAAGTCTTTTTATAACTGTATTAAAGTAATGAGTAAATACACCTTTAAACTGTATGCAGTGAACGGAGTTTATTCTGGCAGGTTTTCACATGTTTCTCAAAATACACTACAAGCAGGGTTAATTTAAGTTACATGACTCACATGAACCCTTGGAATTTTTGGAATCTAAATTCCTTGAAGGATACACATTGAACATTGTGCAAAATAGCAGAGCCCGACAGATTTATTGGTATTTGACTTTATTGATTTACCGGCTGATTTATAAGGTTTTAAAGCCTTATATTTAAAAAGTATAATGCAGGTAGAAATGCTTGGGGTATTTAAAAGTTGGTGTAATGACATAGTTTGTCCAGCAGAGTGCGTTTCAATGGGGGGATAAAACCAAGAGAGTAGGTTTGATTTTGAGATTGGTGGGGACACAAAAGTGCTCCAAGGCAGCACTCCTGAAAGTTGACGTTTTTTTACATCAGCAATCATAATTTCACGTCATGCAGATGTTATTGGTTAAAGCAACTAATGAAAGACAAGGAGGCAACTTCGAAGAGTTCTCATCTTTACTCTTTAGTGCAGGGCTGCAGGGCTGTAGTGCAACTGTGCATCATACTGTCAATTAACAGCCTACTGTCCATCAACAACATCGGAAATACATAAATGCAATACAACATTGTAAATAAACATAAATGAAATGTTATTCCTTAGGAATAAACCAAAATATAAATTTGACAACTGTATAGCAACTACTGTAAACACATACACACTAGCAATACATGATGAGGCCTCTCATGAACACCAGACTTTGACATAAAGCTCTGATTTTAAAGCCACATGGGTGAAGCATTGCTATTCAGATCATCATCGCACTAACATTTGTCACAGTGCTGAATCTCATGACTAACATATCCATCATAAATTTTAACTTAACCTGTGAATTTCCAGCCTCTCCTCCTACATCTCCTCCAGCTTCTCCTCCTCCACCACTGACCTGTGTGTACAGTAATCACTCATTCTGTGGTTCAAAACCTCTAAGAAAGAAAACAATTACACTCTTCTTTTCCAATATTGATGCAATTTACTATATTATGCGACCAAAATGACAACCAAACGTGCCATAGTGTCAAATTTGTCCTGGAAGAGGATACAATTAAAAATGAGGTTCCAATAAAGTTTCAATGATAATCAAATACAATTAATTTAATTAATCTTTACTTTGGTTTAAATCAGGGCACATCTCATTATTTAGATATAAAATGTTATTGTATTGATTTAAGAGTAACAGCTACAATTAGATAATTACAATACATTTAGTTATGGTTGTGTAATCACTTATCTAGTATTCAAAGAACATTCTTCTACTTGACTTGGGATTTGTTGGTCTTGACACAGAACCTTATAGCCAAGACTCGAATAGCTGGGAAAAAATCCACAGCAAAAATGACAAGATACCGTGAGCCCCACACGCAATCCTTTTTGTGACGCAAATTGTGTGACTGAAGCTTTCTATTGGTGGGAAAAGAAAGTCCACAGTCCAAATCCAGAGCTTAACATGAAGCCATTAACAATGCCACAGAAGTTAAATATTACTGTTTACAACAGTCAGCAGCAGCAGCGTACATAAAGAACAGAAACCAGAGTAAGACCAGTAACAGCTCGATGATGAGGTGAGTTTCTGCTTCTGCCATTATTATATTAAACTGTCAATATATTAAACATTGTGGGTTATGCTACTTCTTTCCTTACCTGCCTTGATCCCCCTTTCTTTAATTGTTCATACATTTTTCCACTGGCATTGTTTCTTCCTTCTCTTCTTCCTTCCTTCCCACACACTCCGTTCTTTCTATCTTTTCGTTGCTTATATAAAGGATATCACTACATGTGCTCGGTGAACACAGTTTATTTGCAAATGATTGTTTTTTACTTATGTTCGAGTACAACGTTTTTTTGGCATCAGTATTCTGTATTTAGTATTTGTGATATATATTCTTCATCAGTGCTGCTCAATCGACACTGGAGTCCAAACTGGAGGCCCTGCAGTGCCACTTCACCTGGGATCTGGGGGACCCCACCAGGTCCAAACTCTTCCTTCTCAAGGACCAGCTGGAGGACATCGGCACCGAGGAGGGTTACTGTTGGCTGGGTCACATTTACAACCTGCAAGGTTACATCCACTACCAGCTGGGATTCAACGAAGCTGCCCTGCGTTTCTCCAGCAGGGCTGCAGAGGCATTCCGCCAGATGAGAAACACCGTCTCAGAAGAGGGTCCCTGGTTAGTGGTGAACTACGGGAACCTGGCTTGGCTGTACCACCACCTGGGAGAACAAGCAGAGAGTCAGGCTTACCTGTCAAAGGTGGACGCCCTGACGAATACATACCCATCTCCATCCCAGGACCAGCTCCATCCAGAGATCTACGCTGAGAAAGCCTGGACCCTGATGAAGTTCAGCAAAGACCAGAAGCAGCTGGCTGCAGATTACTTCCAGAGAGCCATCAGGATGCAGCCGGACATGGTGGAGTGGCACACCAGCCATGTCTTAGCATTAGTCAATGCTTTTAAACATAGCAACAAAAAGCTAGAGGCAGATATCTTTGAGAAAATGAAAATCGCCAAGGAACATGATCCAGAGAACTTGTACCTTGCTGCACTTTACCTCGAGGCATGTGCGAAGAAAGGGAAAAAAATACAAGATGAAGTACGTGAGTTAGCCAGAAAGGTTTTAAGAAAGCCTGTCAGCAGCTACAGTGGTATCAAACCAGTACTGAGGCTGTACAGAATCTATGTATCTATGGATGAGGCCATTGATTTGGCCGAGGAGGTTCTGGAAAGACATCCCGACGAACGTTACCTGAAGAGGTGTGCTGCAATCTGCTACAAGAAGAAGATCTTGTTACACAAGTCCAATCCCCCGGAGATCGGCATGATCAACAGAGCAATCAGTCTCTACAGGGAAGTGATTTCTCTGTACCCACATTCTTCACTTAAAAGAAAAATAGTTCTTGCAGACACATACGGAGAGTCGAATCACCAAGCTGAAGCTGACGAGATATACGAGCGACTGCTAGAAAGTGATCTGGATCCCGAAGAGGCACAGATGCTTTACAACTGCTATGCAAAATATGTACATTTCATTCGAAAGGAGAGCTACAAGTCCATAGAGTATCACATGAGGGCAGCGGAGATACCGTTACAGTCTTCCTATCGCGAGAACAGCATCCGAACGCTGCAGAGGATTAAAGACAGAAACAGAAACCGAATGTGCCGACAAATCGAGGAGCTTTTAGCTAACCTGCAAGATTAAGAGGCTGCAATACCGAGGGAACATGCTGAGCTGTCCAACTGAGTGGACCATACTCCTTTGAAAGAAATATTTGTCTGTTTGTGTTGTTTGTAACTATTATTGTCTTAATTTTGCCTTTGTCTTAAAAGGGACACTATGACATTTTGGAGAAGAAATTCATACTCTGATTCCCATACTCACAATATTATTGAGGTAATGATACATTTCATGTATTTTTTTTTCCACAAGTGAATAAACAAGATGTTCTCAGAGGAAAATAACTTCCCCAGGACAGTGTTTGAAGCTAGAAAGGTGGCAGGGTCCGCCACAGTTAAACAGTATGAAACTGTGTTGTCCTTTAAGCTGAGTTTGTTTATTCAGTTTAAATAAACTGACCTTGAAAACAAAGACAGTTTGCTTATTTAGTTTGTTTCAGTAAAAGAAACAAAAATCAGCCAATGAAGACTTCATTCTTCTTCTCATGAGCATTTATTCCCCAAAACTACAGAGTGCTCCTTTAATTACACATGTGACATTTTGGCCAATGTTTTGTGTGGTCACGGAGACCTTGCATACATGATGCCCATGGCATCGACTGTCGCTGGCAAATGCAGAAAAACAACATGCACGGGCAAACTGTTACATCCATGCAATGATCATGTGTGCAGATTGTTATCACTACTACCAGTGTTACAACATTCCTGATGAAAAGCAAAAAGCATGTGAGAGGGAAACTGTTACCTGACGAAAGGTTAGTCAAGGTATAACACAATGACATTCAAGGGGGAAGACACACCAAGATTTCAATTAACAAAAGAGTTTATAGATCTAATCTAAACAACTATATATGAAAATATTATCAGTAGTGTGTGAAGTGTATGTGTGTGTGTAGAGGACAGTCCACTGTGCATGGTCCAGCAATAAAAAAGAAGTTGAAAGCATATGAATCAAGAACACAGCAAGTTCCCTTAACAGAACCCGCTGTCTTAACCTACCAGGGGAACAGAACTCAGTGCAATACAAGTGACCAGCATTGATGAAAAACTAAATGTTTTAAGGTTGCCGTACATTGATGCAAAGTCTTCTTACAAATAAGCAGAACAACTATCCGTGAGAGTCCCTCACCGAAACTGACCAAGCCAAAAAACACAAGTCCATTTAGCTGATGAGCCTCTGCTCAGCTCTGGGTTCAGGCATAAAATATGAGAGACCACACCAAGATTTCAATTAACAAAAGAGTTTATTGATCTAACACAGTGTTTGAAGAACATGAGTGTGTGTAGCAAATAAATCTGACCAAACAGAAGCCCTGCATGCTGGGAAGGAGAGAGAGACAGAGATGACCTGATATCCAGGTTATGTAGGGAGGAGGAGCCCTGATGTGGATCAGTTTCAGGTGCTGTATGTCACCTGAAACGCCTCCTCAATCACATGCATAGAAATGGGTTAACACAACAGGGTCATCACAGTGACATTGGCACGGAGACTTTAAACTCTCTTCCTTGTTCTCTTTTCAGCAATGACAGTGCCATGTCACCATCACAGTACTGCTTATAACAGTAATTATATCTGTTGATCTTCAGCCAACTTCCTCATGACATGAAACTTAAACTCTGGGTTGTTGTAAAGATAATTTGCAGATGCCAGGACGCCGCCGCGAGAATCATTTTCAACCTGTAGCCAACACTGATAAGTGAATGGAATGTACAGATGGTTTCAAGATTGACAACATTCAGCAAACATGACACACATGATACTTAAAGGATGTGTTTATGAGTCATGAGTGAGAGTGTGACTGTTCACAGTTTGAAGACTTTCACTGAAGTTTCACATTTGGACCATATTTCACTGGGATTTGCAATACTGGCTTTTAACAGAGAAAAATTCTGATGTGATTTCTTTGAGTCAGGCTCCAAGATTACCACATGCTCCTATTTGCACATCAGAGAAGATGAAGGCTGTTTTTAAAGCAATAAGAAATATAAGTGAATTTTATGATAATTCTATTTTGTACATTCTTGCTTTGTCACTTTCTGAACGCTGCTCAAATTGCTACTTTTGTTGGTCTCGCCCCGCTTTTGACTTTTATATTTGGTTTACCAACTTTCGTTGTTATTTGTGGACTGGAACCTGGTTCTTGCCAGTTTCCCATTGCACCGGCTCATCCTGATCGTTTTTTGGTCTGGTTTATTTTCATATATTCATTTAAAGTAATTTCTATCTGTGTGTGAGATACACAACCCTCTTGTTTCAGCAGTATGTTTGTACAGTAATCACTCATTCTGTGGTTCAAAACATCCAAGAACCTCAAATTTGTCCTGGAAGAGGATACAGTTAAAAATAAGGCTCCAATAAAGTTTCAGTGATGATTAAATACAATAAATTAATTAATCTTCACTTTGTTTTAAATCAGTTTTCTTGTTTCTAGATTCCTGTATAAAAGTTGCTAAATTAAACTGTAAAAATTAAATTAAACTGAAAATGATTCTGAAATCTCAGACATATAAAATAAAGCCTCATCAGGACCCTCACATGTTTCAAGTTTAATGTTGGCAGCAAACAAAACAAGATTTCTTCGTGTACATAATGTTTATTTATTAATGTTCATATTTTGCACTGCTGGTTACACAGATTAACAAACTTTCTATGAATACAATCAGTTGCATCTGGTGATAATATTCAGGTTATAAGACACATCTTAACGTGATCAATGAGAGAGTTTCATTCATCAACACTCCAAATATTACAGCAAAGCAAGTTTCATACAGAGATATTATAATACAGTCCAAAGCTGATCAACATCTACTTGAATCAGGTTATTAACAGAGTTCAGATTATACACACACACTGGTGGATGTTTGTTAACCAGCAAACTAGCAAACTGCACATTCAAAAGCAAAAATCCTGCTTTGTCTCTCCAACAATTTATGCGATTTGTTTTGTGTTTGTGTCTCTGAAGACATTCAGCCACATCTGGGAAACTAAAGCTGATCACGTCAGGAGGTCAAAGTGAAATTACACGTCTTTACTTCATATTTGAATAAAAACTTGGTGAACAAAGTCTGCTGTAATTATTCACGATGACTGAAGTCAAACCTGACTTTCTATCATGCTGTGATCAGTTTCTCACTTATATTTTAACTTAATCTTGCCCAAAGTTTTCCAAATGTGTTTGTTATCAAATGAATCACATTAAAAAGTGCCAAACTTTATTTCCTGCAGCAATCAGTGGCTTACTCCCATTTTAGGTTTATTTCAATTATCATCTTTTCCTCAATTTCCTTATTTTACTTTCTCTGTACAGATTTCTTCAGGTGATGCAACACCTACACTTCTGTCTGTATTTAGATCCAGTGCTGTTAAAAACACTATGGCTCTTGCAGGTTTTCCAGAAACTGCTCTATTTCTCTACACATTCGGTTTCTGCTCCTGTCTTTAATCTTTCCCAGAACTTTGATGCTGTTCTCACGATAGAAGGATTGTATCGGTATCTCTGCAGCCTTCATGTGATATTTTATCGACCTGTGACGATCCTGTCGATCAAAGTTCAGATATTTTGCGTACTGGTTGTAAACCATCTGCTTATCTGCAGGATCCAGATCACTCTTTAGCAGCTCCTGGTAAATCTGCTCAGCTTTAGCCTGGCTGTGATTTGACTTTGCGTATATGTTTGCGAGGTCTATTTTCTTCACAAGGGAAGACTGAGAGTAAAGAGAAATCACCTCCTTATGGAGGCTGATCGCTCTGTCTATCATGTTTTGCTTCGGGCGACTTTCTCTGAAAAAAATGATCTTCCATTTGTAGCAGAGTGCAACACATCTTTTCAGAAAACGCACATCTGGATGATTTTTCAGAGCCTCCTCTGCCAAATCAATGGCCTCATCCACAGAAACATAGTTTCTGTAAACCCTGAGTAGTGCTTTCACACCGCTGTAGCTGCTGACTGGATTCCTCAGAATCTTTGTAGCTAACTCTCGAGCTTCATCTTCAACTCTTTCTCCTTTCTTTGCACATTCCTGAAGGTAGTAAACAGCGAGGTACAAGTTCTCTGGATCTTCTTCCTTTGCAATTCTCATTCTCTCCAACATGTCAGCATCTGGTCCTGTGTTGACTGACGTTGAGACACTATACAACAACATGACGTGGCTGGTTTTCCACTCCACCATGTCCGACTGCATCCTGATGGCTCTCTGGAAGTAATCTACAGCCAGCTGCTTCTTGTCTGCGCTGAACTTCATCAGGGTCCAGGCTTTCTCAGCGTAGATCTCTGGATGGAGCTGGTCCTGGGATGGAGATGGGTATTTATTCATCAGGGCGTCGACCTTTGACAGGTAAGTCTGACTCTCTGCTTGTTCTCCCAGGTGGTGGTGCAGCCAAGCCAGGTTCCCGTAGTTCACCACTAACCAGGGACCCTCATCTGAGTCTGCTCTGCTTGTCTGGCAGAAGGCCTCTGCAGCCTTGTTGAACAAACTCTGGGCATCTTCAGTGAACCCCAGCTTGTACTGAACGTACCCCCGCAGGTTGTAGATGTGACCCAGCCAGCTGTTTCCCTCCTCGGTGCCGATGTCCTCCAGCTGGTACCTGAGACGGAAGAGTTTGGACCTGCTGGGGTCCAGATCCCAGGTGAAGTGGCACTGCAGGGCCTCCAGTTTGGACTCCAGTGATGTTTGACTGATGGAGAATAAAAATACAGATCATCAGTCGGCTTCAACAACAGACTGAAGTGTGGAGGAACTCTGTTCATCTCATGTGGAGGAAGAAAAGAAACTGGATCCAAACATTGAAAGGAGACATTTATCTCAGGACATGAACAACTGAACATGTTCACGTTACTGTTTGAAAAACCTACTTTGATTAGAAAATGATTGCAGCTCACATATTATGATATTTGGACTGTTATTAACGTTGTCTAATGGTCACGGTCAGGTTTAGGAAAGATCAAAGGTTACTTTGAAGAATATAATTGTGTTCAGTCTCGGAAATTATGCAACGTAACATCACGTGATGCAACGTCACATAATATAATGACACGTCACATCATAGCATAACGTGTAATTATGTGTAACATACATAATGTAACATCATGTCGCGTAACAATGAAACACGATACAAAATGTCACTCTAATTTAATGTGACTTCACGTGACGTCACACAATCTAATGTAACGTCACCTCACAGAACATAAAGTAATACCATGTAGCACGTTACTTTAGCATGTGTTGTAATTTTGATATGAACACTCCTGTGGACGGACAATGAAAAATATTATTACAGTAACATGTTAACTTAACTTAATAGTCAACAAGAGACACTTTATGTGTGAAAACAGGAATGATGTCTGCAGAAGTATATAACATTGGGTATAAACAATCAAAAAAACATACAGATTATTGTTAATGCTGTTTTTAAGAGTCACATTAACTAATTACACAATGAGAACAAAAACAACAGGACCTCAGCACAGAAAAGAGAGTCAGTAAGGAAATGAAAACATCCTCATTGATCTATTGGATCCATAATATTAATGTTTTTCTCTCTGGAACATTAAATACGTCATAATGATACCGACTATTTTCTCCTACTGTGATATGAAACTCACCTCATCGCTCAGCTGTTCCCTCGACAGTAGCTCTCTGATCAAACTCTCGATGCTGCTTCTGCTTCACAGTTTCAGGGACGTCCAACTTCTGCTTGGCTGTAAAATGATGTGATTCCGTCGAGCTGCAGCTTTAAAGGCTCCAGGTGGAGCAGATTTCTGCAGATGGGGAATTAAAAGGTCCAAGGTTCATTTATTTCTCATTTTTACAACACAGGGTTGCACAGGAAAATGAAACCTATACATGTTTACAAATTCACAGACAATATGTGGCCTACAGTTAGAGTACTGTCAATGTGATATGAGTACTTTAAGGGAAAAGTTCAGCCAAAAATGTAAACTAAGTCATCCTCTCCTCCTCCTGATGATAGTGTCGTAGTCCACAGAACAGTTCTGGAGCTTCACAGTAAAACGGAGTTGCAGCATTTTGCTAAACAACTGAAGTCGCTGGAGACTTAATTTAAAACAGAGAAACAACCAAAGAAACATCAGATGTCTCCACACAGTTTGTCTGTAACGTCTCCTGTTTGTGATCTGGGGCCTTCTGCAGACTGTGATTACAGCAGACGAGCTGTGTGGACACGTCTGATGTTTGGACGGGAGGAGATAACGATTGAATTCACATTTTTAGGATGAACGTTTTCTTTAAATTGCCACGCAGAATGTGATGTTAAAGCAGTTTTCAGTGAGTCCTCCATACCGACTGCAGCAGTTATTCATCCGTCTAATTCCTTTTTATTTGATGATGTATGTTTAGGAGGCGTCATGATGTGCAGTGACCCTGTTTTCCAGTGACAGACCCGCCCTGCTGGGTTTGAATAAAGAAACACAACAAATCCTCAGTTCGTTCAACCTGAACTTGCCTCAACTTTTGTTTCCTACGAATGGAAACTCGGGCCTCGTCTCTCCCACATCACCAGCTCCTAAAGTTCATCAGGTGGTTTTGATCAGCTCACCTCATCACATTCCAACTCTGGGTGTCACTGCAGATCCAGACACTCCTTCCTGCATTAGTGTTCTGTAAAAGGCGTCACTAAGGGTGAGAACATCTTGCCTGATGTCGACGCCTTCAGCCCTCCTGTTATCTGCCTGCAGCCTGTGTGTGTCTTGGATCTTTGGACCTTGAGTTCCCAGCATGCTGTTTGTTTTACTGTACCTGAGTGAAACTAGAAATAAGATAATTCTTTCTATATACCTAAAGATGTACTTCAGTAACACTTGGTTTATTGTGACAAGTATACAGAATCTCCTGTAGACGATCTGGATTCCTCTTCGGTGGCTGATCGTCTTGTTTTGTATCTCAGCAGCTCCTTGTTTTTGTGGCTGAAGCATTTTAAAGTGATTCTGTCTGCAGGAGGAATAATTGGTGTCTTTCTTATCAGCTGCAGTCGATGAGGCAGACCAGCAGGGAACGCCACAGAGCCTGAGATGCTGCAGTGCAGCACCTGTTCACCTCCCTGACAGGACCAGTCATCCACCTCCAGACCATCCACCTCTGGGTCAGTGAAAACAACGGGGTCCTCCCTGCCCAGACTGCAGAATCTGTGGAGACCCCCAACCTGTACAAAGGCCTCATTGTTTGTGAGGAGACGGTATCCCATCAAATAATATAATAATACTGGATACACTGAAAAACTGAATTTTAGTCTGTACTGGGTTAAATCGAGTGCTGACCAGTATCTGTCCTGGTTGTCCACAGCTGCCTGCAGGATGTATGACAGTCTTCTCACCTGGTTAATCACATTTCTACAGCCATCTGAATGCAGCAGGACTGATGTCATTCTATCAAACAGACAGAATCTAATCTGCACCACTCAGATCTCAGGTTCTACATTGCAGGCTTCTGGTGTTGTGAAGGGGTTCATGTCCTGGATAAAGCTGTTGTATAGGGGTGCTTGTTGTGTAGTGACGGTGGCAGGAGGGTTGAGCTGCCCTGTGCCAGTTAGCAGAGATCAGGCAGGGATGCCCCGTTTCAGGACAGCTTCATACTGTTACCATTGAGCCTCTTCTCTGCAGATTGAGGAGCAGGCTGAGGGGTCTCACTCTGCCAGAGCTGGCTCACAGACCTCCTGGTGTCGTTTCAGTATATGTGGATGATGTTACTGTGTTTGTCCAGGATGAGGGAGATGTGCAGGAATTAAATGAAAGCCTGGCTTTATATGAAAAAGCTTCTTCAGCCAGCGTTACCTCAGCGGGAAAGTGGGGCTTGTTTGGTGGGTCAGTGGATCTCAGGGAGCATTCCTGGTCTCCATGGGAATGTTAAGTGGGGAAAAGGAGGAACTACAATCCTCGGACTATACTGAGGAGCTGAAGACTCTCAGAGGCAGAACTGGGAGGGAGTGCTGGACAAGGTGAAAGCCAAGTTGACTAAATAGAATGTTTGCTCCCCCTGCTGTCCTACAGGGGAAGATCTCTGATAATCAATAACCTGACTGCCTCATCTCTTTGGCACAGACTCATTGTTTGAACCACCAGGATTGTGAAAGAGGTGCAGCGGCTCCTCCGGATCTTTCTTGGTCTGGTTTCTGGTTTATTTTGCAAGTAATTTCAATTTTAGATGTTGAACCACTTTGGTTTCAATCAGTTTTTCTTTCAAGGAAATATTTTCCTGTATAAAAGTTACCAAATTAAACTCTTTATTTCAAACAAACTCATTAGAAAATTATTCTGAAATCTCAGACATATAAAATGAAGCCTCATCAGGACTCTCACATGTTTCAAGTTTAACGTTGGCAGCAAACAAAACAAGATTTCTTCGTGTACATAATCTTTATTTATTAATGTTCATATTCTGCACAGCTGGTTACACAGATTAACAAACTTTCTATGAATACAATCAGTTGCATCTGGTGATAATATTCAGGTTATAAGACACATCTTAACATGATCAATGAGAGAGTTTCATTCATCAACACTCCAAAGATTACAGCAAAGCACGTTTCATACAGAAATATTATAATACAGTCCAAAGCTGATCAACATCTACTTGAATCAGGTTATTAACAGAGTTCAGATTATATATATATGTATAATATGTGTGTATATATGTACTAGTGGATGTTTTGTTAACTAGCAAACTGCACATTCAAAAGCAAAAATCCTGCTTTGTTTCTCCAACAATTTATGTGATTTTCTTCTTCTTTGTAACTCTGAAGACATTCAGCCACATCTGGGAAACTAAAGCTGATCACGTCAGGAGGTCAAAGTGAAATTACAAGTCTTTACTTAATATTTGGATAAAAAAATCTTTTCTGCTGTAATTATTAGCATTGGATTTACTTTATATCGCGCTGTGATCAGTGGCTCACTTCCATTTTAGGTTTATTTCAATTATCATCTTTTCCTCAATTTCCTTATTTTATTTATTTTTTTACTTTCTCTGTACAGATTTCTTCAGGTGATGCAACACCTACATTTCTGTCTGTATTTAGATCCAGTGCTGTTAAAAACACTATGGCTCTTGCAGGTTTTCCAGAAACTGCTCTATTTCTCTACCCATTCGGTTTCTGCTCCTGTCTTTAATCTTTCCCAGAACTTTGATGCTGTTCTCACGATAGAAGGATTGTATCGGTATCTCTGCAGCCTTCATGTGATATTTTATCGACCTGTGACGATCCTGTCGATCAAAGTTTAGATATTTTGCGTACTGGTTGTAAACCATCTGCTTATCTGCAGGATCCAGATCACTCTTTAGCAGCTCCTGGTAAATCTGATCAGCTTTAGCCTGGCTGTGATTTGACTTTGCGTATATGTTTGCGAGGTCTATTTTCTTCACAAGGGAAGACTGAGAGTAAAGAGAAATCACCTCCTTATGGAGGCTGATCGCTCTGTCTATCATGTTTTGCTTCGGGCGACTTTCTCTGAAAAAAATGATCTTCCATTTGTAGCAGAGTGCAACACATCTTTTCAGAAAACGCACATCTGGATGATTTTTCAGAGCCTCTTCTGCCAAATCAATGGCCTCATCCACAGAAACATAGTTTCTGTAAACCCTGAGTAGTGCTTTCACACCGCTGTAGCTGCTGACTGGATTCCTCAGAATCTTTGTAGCTAACTCTCGAGCTTCATCTTCAACTCTTTCTTCTTTCTTTGCACATTCCTGAAGGTATTGAGCAGCGAGGTACAAGTTCTCTGGATCTTCTTCCTTTGCAATTCTCATTTTCTCCCAGACTTCAGCCTCCAGCCCTGTGTTGCTGTGCTTGGAAGCATTGACTAACCCTATGACGTGGCTGGTTTTCCACTCCACCATGTCCGGCTGCATCCTGATGGCTCTCTGGAAGTAATCTGCAGCCAGCTCCTTCTGGTCTGCGCTGAACTTCATCAGGGTCCAGGCTTTCTCAGCGTAGATCTCTGGATGGAGCTGGTCCTGGGATGGAGATGGGTATTTATTCATCAGGGCGTCGACCTTTGACAGGTAAGCCTGACTCTCTGCTTGTTCTCCCAGGTGGTGGTGCAGCCAAGCCAGGTCCCCGTAGTTCACCACTAACCAGGGACCCTCATCTGAGTCTGCTCTTCTTGTCTGGCAGAAGGCCTCTGCAGCCTTGTTGAACAAACTCTGGGCATCTTCAGTGAACCCCAGCTTGTACTGAACGTACCCCCGCAGGTTGTAGATGTGACCCAGCCAGCTGTTTCCCTCCTCGGTGCCGATGTCCTCCAGCTTGTCCCTGAGACGGAAGAGTCTGGACCTGCTGGGGTCCAGATCCCAGGTGAAGTGGCACTGCAGGGCCTCCAGTTTGGACTCCAGTGATGTTTGACTAATGGAGAACAAAAATACAGATCATCAGTCGGCTTCATCAACAGACTGATTTGTGCTATGTGTGGAGAAACTCTGTTCATCTCATGTGGAGGAAGGAATATACATGATGTGACTGAATGGTCAGGAAGGAAGTTAGGGGGTAAGAATGGTTAGTTAAAATGAAGGAAGGAACGAGGTAAGGAAGGGAGCAAGAAAGAATTGAGAAAGGAGCCTGGATGGCAAGGAAGTAAGGAAAGGAGGACGGAGGGGAGGAAAGATGAAAAATGGAGTAAGGAGCATTGAATGGTCAGGTAGATATGGAGCCCTGGAGGGAACATGGATGGGGATTTTTTTTTATCTCGCACGTGCGACTTACTGTACCTCGGGCGTGCGAGATAATAATTTGCACTCGCGAGATAGTAAGTCAGACGCAGTGGCACTCTGGCTCAAATGAGTGAATGAAGTGAACGTTGTGGTGTTAACTCAACAACGATGGGATGCTGGAATCATGAACAAGTGCCGTTCACTTCAACAACTTATATTGTAACATAGTTCTCAGTAGCAGCGTCATATCGTACATAGTCGCCATCTTGTTGCACTCTGACCTCTCTCCATGCAGCGTCAACTATGACCTTTATACAACAGCGCCCCCTTGTGGTACAAAGAGCAGAAGTAGATCTGTTGTATATAATAACAGAACACAACAAAGGTGTTTAGTGTAGCTGTGAAAGCCGAGAGAATGTGGTCTGTGTGAGAATGTCGTGGAAAACTGAAGGTATTTTAGGAAATGTAGGTTTTCTGTCACAACTTTCATATATGATTCTATATGCACCTGCATCCATTGTTAAACATTTGTCCTGATTACCAGTTGTCACTGCTGCAACCTTATTTCATAAATTAATTATAATTAAACTACTATTACCTTGACAACTCCTCATCATCATGGCTAGCATAATAACTAATAAAACCTACACCTGGACACTCATCGTGGATCATCAAAAAACCTGTTACATGTACCTCTTATCGTTACACAATATTAAGTTTTAATTAATTAATTAATTAATCAATTAAATTATGAGATGGTCTCGATCCATGATAATAAGCCTGCATTTAACCGACTGCACTGTTTCATTACGTCAAAAGCCGCATGAATTACTATGTCGCCATCAGTGTTGGGGCTCGTAATATAAGTAATACTCAAAGTAATATATTACACATTACTCTCAAAAATAGCTATGCCTTACATTACATAATTACTCCCTGAAGAAAGTAATTAGTTACATTACTCGTTACTTCTACTCGTTACTTCTCTCCACCGGAGGTTTCCAACACGGGCAAAGTGTGCACCTCACAGTCAAGTTATTTTCCTTACGTTCAACAAATTCAAATTAATGTCAAAAGTGGCTTTACGCAGCGGGGGGTCTTCAGGCAAGTCGCATGCAGCAGCACGTTCTTCTCGCGTTGTTGACACTGGCGACTGACCAATCGGTGATGGGTGAAAGATACCTCGTGCCAAACCCCAACCAATCACTGTTCCGTGCGCCCGCCCGCACGCTGTGTGTGATGCGTGTGACTATGCTGTTAAAATTGATTAACCCAGCAATGTAACGTAAGTAACGAGCTTGGCGGACCGTAATGTGATTGCTACATTCAGAACAGTAATGCCTTACACTACTCGTTACTGAAAAAACACCGGTCGCCATCCATGTCACCTCCAGGGCTCCGTAGTTAGAAGATAAAGAAGGGCGTAAAGAACACTGACATTGAAATAAGCAGAGAAGGGGAGAATGAAGAAATGACAGAAGGAGAGAGGAAGTGAATAGTTAAAGAAATATGAGCAAAGGAGGAAGATAAAAGACACTTAAAACCATTTAATTAAAACCAACTATCCTGGATACATTTAACACCACCAGGATCACAGTTCACAGAATAAGAAGGGTAAAGGACGAATGAATATGTCGTCAGTGACTGGTTGGTTCCAGGACCCAAAACTAAAACATGAAGTGCATCATAATGATGTGAAAGCAGCAGCGGTCACTCACCTCATCATGCAGCTGTTTCCTCCACACAGAAGCTCTCTGATTATTACTTTGGGGTTCGCTGACACGATCTCAGTGATGTCCAACTTCCTCGTTACTGTGAATGATGAGCTGCTGTCGAGCAGCAGTTTGAACAACAGCAGGCGAGTTTTACAGGCGGGGCCGTTTCCCAGAGTGCGGCGGGACGCGAACTGACGCGAATTCGCTTCGGACGTGCGGCGAAGTTTAAAACAGCTGTAGGAGCTCTCACCGTGAACATTCAGAGAGACGAGCAGCTCTCATCGTGAACACACAGAGAAAATAAATAAGATAAGAGAAAATAAGCGAAAGAGATTATGAATTTTGAGCTGAGTCCGCTCTGAGTTTCGTTTCCTCGGAATGAAAACTTTAAACCTGCAGCCACTTGAGTCAGTGCTGCCTAATCACCATGGAAACTCAGTCCCAGCCCATTGTCTCTTAACCACTAACGTAGTAAAGAACACAGTGCAATAAAATACATGATTGGAAAAATGAAAGAGATACTAAAATAAAATATAATAAAACAAAATAAGATAAAACAAATAAATAATATAATAGAGTAATGAGGTAGGAACGGTGTAAATTAATATTCACACTCGTAGGGGCTCGTGGGCTTGCTATGTATATGGCTCAAGTGATTCCAATTAATGATACAAGACATTCGCGACTCACAGGTTATTTTAAAGACCCGGGTTAAAGATCCGGATGAGTCACGATCTCTGTGGCTCCAGAGGAAGCTGCGTGTCATCTGACAATCTAGTTCCAGCAATAACAGCTCAGTGACTGAGTTGCATTGTGGGTAATGAAGGCGGCAGGTTTTCAAATGGAAGAAGAGTGTGTGGAATAAAAAAAGGTGATATCTCTGGTTCTGCTGCATCAGTTTTTGTATCACTTGTTTTAAAACTGTTCATAATGTGTCCAACAGTGTTCGACCAGTGGACTGCTTTTAAGGAATTATTTCCCCCTGATAATTATCATTAAAATCATTCAAATTAAATACAAACTCAGCAGGAAATTATTCTGATAGTTCAGACAAATTAAATAAAGCCTCATTTGGACTCTTTGCAAAACACAGAAGAAAAAATTAGTGATAAAACAAATAATTTGCATCTCTTTCATATTTCCAAATGTATTGCTGACATTTTAATATTTCTGTTTGATTAAACTTCATCATCAACCAGTGTACAATACTGCAGCCACCAAAACAAACAAATCAAAAAAGATTTTTAAAGTATGTTTATTATATTTATTAGTAATTTGTACAAGTGAGACATCTTAACAAACTTTCTATGAATACAATCGGTTACATCTGTCAATAATTTTTAGGTTTTACATCAAATAACTGTTACATCATCAATACTCTAAATATAACTGCAGAACAAATGTTGCATAAAGGGTGTTATGTTCTTATTAGGACTGTCAAATGATTAATTTTTTTAATCGCGATTAATCGCATTTTGTCCATAGTTAACTCGCGATTAATCGCAAATTAATCGCAATTTTTTTGGCACATTTTTTTCTGTTCTAAATATATCTTAATGTATTTTTTCATGCTCTTAATACTTTAAAGAAACTTTTCTCCTCCCAGAAGTTCACTTATGTACGTGTCATATAAGTGAAAAAGTACTTCGGTTATTGAATATTTCTCCCAATAGAAATTCCCCCAAATTATGCAAAAGCACATTTTTTCCAAACAAAAAACTGTATAATGACCAGCAGGAGACCACTGATGTGTGGAGTGATTTTGGTGACACAACACTGAATAATAGTGAAGTTATTGAATATTATTTGTTGTATGTCTTTTCGGTGTTGCACTTTGTGGACGCTCCCTGCGCCCTCGTCTCACAGCCGGCTGACCACAGAGACCAGAGTTAATGTCCAGACGCTCGTTTTGACGAAAATACGGCTGTAGCTCGTTGTCTTCCTTATTACGGTAGTACAGAGTCGTTGTTTGTGATTTAACAATTTTTCGCTTATGAGTTATTGATCCGGGAAGTTCGAATCAGTGAATATGTTTCCAAGTTTACCGAACTAAATCATGCCACATAAGTCAATTACGCATCATATGAAAACTGGCTGAGCTTCTTGCGTACCTGTACTGTAAGTGTTGTTGTTCAGTTTTGAGATGCTGCCGCTCTTTCACGGGAGATCATCGTGATGATGAGACTCCACCTGCACGAACCGCGGACTCACTGAAGTTACTGTGAGTGACTACTGTGCACTCGAGTGGCTGTAATTCAAGGCAAGAACACGGCGCTGACCGGGCCAGGAGCATAAAGGCCACCGTGTTCTTCCCGAACCGCCAACCCTGCTTCTTCTTCTTCTGAGTCCCTTTCTTATTCTTCTGCCACCGTCTGGATCAAGACTACACGTGCCACTGACGGCCGTAAATCATACAATGCGCGTTTCTTTTTTTTTATACCAAGCATATAAGAGGATGTTGCGTTAATGAGTTATTAACGCGTTAACTTTGACAGCCTTAGTTCTTATATAAACTTAAAATACAGTACAGGAGTACAGTGCACACGATCAAGGACAAAATGGATTTAATTAATCATGTAATTTGAATTTCACTGACAGCTGAACTGGGACTCTCTGGTACAACACTGAATTGTTTTAAATCTAAATGATAGAGAATACTTTGTTTCTATTGGTAATTACACATCTGAGCGGATGAAAAGGACAAGCGGGGTACCCCAGGGCTCCATTCTGGGGCCTCTACTATTCAACATTTACATGCTTCCTCTCGCTCAGATAATGAAAAACAACAAGATATGTTGCCATAGTTATGCACACACACATTTATATAACCATATCACCAGGGGACTATAATCCCATACAAACACTGAGTAGAATGAGCAGAGTGAATTTCAGCAGCCACACTAAGACAATTACAAAGTCTGGGTAAGATGATCCTCCATATTTATGCGGTCGTCTATGAAGATGCACTGGAAGCAGACTTACACAGCATCACCTCTCCTACATCTCGCTGGATTCCACAAATCTTAAGTTTTACTAATGTGTACTGTACGTATGTAATCAGATTAATGAGCCTGTACAGATTTTTCTGGGTTTATAGCCACTGCACTATGGCTCTTACAGGTTCTGCAGAAACTCTTCTAAGTCTTCCGCCCGTTTCCTAAACATGTCTTTAATCCTTCCCAGAGCTCTGATGCTGCTCTCACGAAAGCGCGTTTTGTGCGGTATCTCTGCAGCCTTCATGTGATACTGTATTGACCCTTGACGATCCTGTCGATCAATATTTAAATAGTGTGCGAACCTGTTGAAAACCATCTGTTTGTCTGCCGGTTCCAGATCACTCTCCAGCACCTCCTGATAAATCTGCTCAGCTTTAGCCTGGCTGTGATTTGACTTTGCGTGTATGCTTGCGAGGTCTAATCTCTTCACAAGAGAAGACTGAGGGTAAAGAGAAACCACCTCCTCATGGACACTGATCGCTCTGTCTATTGTGCTTTGTTTTGGGAAACTGCCCCTGGAAGTAATGATCCATTTGTAGCAGAGTGCAACACAGCTCTTCAGATAACGCACATCTGGATGACGACTCAGAGCCTCCTCTGCCAGATCAATGGCCTCATCCACAGATACATATTCAAAGTAAACCCATAGCAAAGGTTTCATACCGCTGTAGCTGCTGACTGGATTCCTCAGAATCTTTTCAGCTAACTCTCGAGCTTCATCTTCAACTTCTTCTTTCTTCATTGTTTTAGCGTTCTGCTCAAGGTAGTGAACAGCGAGGTACAAGTTCTCTGGATCTTCTTCCTTTGCGATTCTCATTCTCTCCAACATGTCAGCATCCAGTCCTGTGTTGACTGATGTTGAGACACTATACAACAATAAGACATGGCTGGTTTTCCACTCCACCATGTCCGGCTGCATCCTGATGGCTCTCTGGAAGTAATCTGCAGCCAGCTGCTTCTGGTCTGTGCTGAACTTCATCAGGGTCCAGGCTTTCTCAGCGTAGATCTCTGGATGGAGCTGGTCCTGGGATGGAGATGGGTATTTATTCATCAGGGCGTCGACCTTTGACAGGTAAGTCTGACTCTCTGCTTGTTCTCCCAGGTGGTGGTGCAGCCAAGCCAGGTTCCCGTAGTTCACCACTAACCAGGGACCCTCATCTGAGTCTGCTCTTCTTGCCTGGCAGAAGGTCTCTGCAGCCTTGTTGAACAAACTCTGGGCATCTTCAGTGAACCCCAGCTTGTACTGAACGTACCCCCGCAGGTTGTAGATGTGACCCAGCCAGCTGTTTCCCTCCTCGGTGCCGATGTCCTCCAGCTGGTACCTGAGATGGAAGAGTTTGAACCTGCTGGGGTCCAGATCCCAGGTGAAGTGGCACTGCAGGGCCTCCAGTTTGGACTCCAGTGATGTTTGACTGATGGAGAATAAAAATAACAAATATAAAAACACATCAGAGGTCAATATACTCTCTGAACTATAGTATGTGTGGATTTCCCGTTTATCTCAAGTGGACAGAATGAAGGCAGGACAAACAAGTGGTGACAGGACTACAATTAAATAAACTGCAAGGAAATGCGTCAGGAAATAATGTAGGAGGAGAGAAAGGGAGGAAAGAAAAAGGGAACAAGGAGCATCAAATGGACAGGAAGTAAATAAGGAAGGAGATAAAGAAGGAACATAAAATAGAGAGCAAGCAGATACAAATGTAAAGAGAGGGGAAGAAAAATATGATTGAAGAAGGAAGTGAGAGAATGAAAACATCATTATGAAGTTAATATTTTGGGCTGCTGGACTCAACAAAACAACCAAAACATAATGAAATATTTATGCTCATTATTTTTGACAAGCCTGTGAAATGTTGAAGCAGCCACTCACCTCATCATTCAGCTGTTTACTCCACACAGTTGTTCTCTTTTACTTGATTTTAAGCTGATTTTGGCTCCTGAAGCTTCTTTGGGCTCACTAACACGATGTGAGTGATGTTCAACTTCTGCTTTGCAGGATGTGAAGCTGTTGAGCAGGTTCCCCTTAAATAGTCCCAATGCCTGATGAAACAGTTACTTTCGTTTTCCCTCCTCCAATGAAGATCAATAGTCACCCTGACTTTCATTTTCCAGTAACTGAAACCTACAGCCACCCATCTGTCTGTCATCCCTTACCAACATATGCTCTCAGTTTACTTTTTATGGATTTGTTTCATTTTCTTGGTTTATACTGACAAGTAGGCTGTGAGTGATAGTACACCACATTTGTATTTGTACTTCATTTTTTGATCAAGATAGTATGAAACTATTAACGAGGTGTACTTTATGTTACAGCCATGACTATGACCCTGAAATTCCTGTTCCCAGTGTCCCACATATCTCCATATGGTCATAACACTTTACTGTGTCTTTAAAGCTGCAGTCTGGAGTTTTTTGAGGAAAAAGTCAACTTAGCCAGAATATTCGAATGATCCAGCTCCCAGGTCAGTCCTTCTTCCTCTCTGCTGCCTTCTAAGCCCCTCCCACTGAGGAGCCTGCTGTGCACGAGCAGGCTTGTAACCATGGTAACAGAGGAGGCCAGATAACCAAGATGTCATATTCAAAATAACAACAACATAAGCCCCGATTGTTGTATTTCTGATCAATACAACTAAATTACAGTGACGAGTGCCTCATGCAGATCACTGTAGATAACCTGAGTAACAAACAGTATTCCTCACATCGCTGTAGACGAGTTACCAGCTAATCATTCAGGTCATCATCATCACCATGCTGTCTTTCTGAAGCATGAGTAAAGTTATTTCTCTAAACCAATTTAACCACTTCAGAGCGTCCTGAACACAAACTACAAATGTTTTAACTGACCAGTCACTTAAAGACACTTTTGGAAACCAGTAGCCATAAAAACAGAGCTAAACACCAGAGTTAGCACACATTATTTGTCTCTCTTTGTTCACTAAAATACAAAGTTCATATCAATAAGGTCCCATGGGGGAGACTGGAAAGGGGCGGGCTTTCAGCTCTGTCTGCTGCCACCTGTTGGTTACACTTCACAATGACAGGATTCTGTCTAACTGAAAAATCTTTTCCAAACAAAAGTTCATATTTAATCATTTCTTCTTGTTCACTTTGGAAATGTTGTTATAAATATGTAATGTTAATTACAAGGTGCTGTCGGAGGGTGCGCACATAGGTGTATGTGCACGTGTTTACTGCACCTGGTCCGAATAGATGAAATAACACGGCCTGTGTCCACTATGTGGTGCTAGAGATCACCCATCAATTATATGTCATGTTGTAGTGTAAGATGTGGAGAGAACAACCTGCAAATGTCATGCTAATCGGATGATGTTTGTGCGCACTGCTAATGGCTGAGAGTAAGATAGTGCTTCAGTTGCCTTCTTTCAACAATATGTGTTATGTATGAGAGAAAGTGTGTGTGTATGTATGTGTGTTTGTGTGTCGCTTTGTGCTACATGCAGAAGAAAAATTTCCACTTGCAGATACAATAGCGCTGATGGCGCTCGGGTCCTAATAAGAGGCAAAACTTTGGAGGGTAAACTTGAGGTACTTCAAACTTGTAATTAAATACAGTACTTAAGTAAATGTACATAGTTACATTCCATAGCTGACCTTTGGTATTAAATCATGGAGGGTAAAGACTCTAAAGCTTAATGTCACCCAGGCGTCCCTGGTGTTTGGAGTCATCCACTTGTACTGTAATTTTATTTTGAAAGCTATGATATGTAACTCCAGTAAGACTCTAAAGCTTAATGTCACCCAGGCGTCCCTGGTGTTTGGAGTCATCCGCTTGTACTGTAATTTTATTTTGAAAGCTATGATATGTAACTCCGGTATAAATCAGGTTCGAAATCCTAATTTCATTTGTTACCATAAAAGAGTTTTTTCAAAGAGAATTTTACTGCAGTCAAGCCAGTCGTGGGTCGTGTTTGCTTGATCAAATCGGCCGCATGTTTTTTAAAAATCCTGTATATACACACATTATACTTAAAGGATGTGTTTATGAGTCATGAGTGAGAGTGTTACTGTTCACAGTTTGAAAACTTTCACTGAAGTTTCACATTTGGACCATATTTCACTGGGATTTGCAATACTGGCTTTTAACAGAGAAAAATTCTGATGTGATTTCTTTGAGTCAGGCTCCAAGATGACCACAGGCTCCTATTTGAACATCAGAGAAGATAAAGGCTGTTTTTAAAGCAATAAGAAATATAAGGAAAGAAAGTGAACAAGTGAATTTTATGATAATTCCATTTTTTACGTTTTTGCTTTGTCACTTTCTGAACGCTGCTCAAATTGCTACTTTTGTTGGTCTCGCCCCGCTTTTGACTTTTATATTTGGATTACCAACTTTCGTTGTGGACTGGAACCTGGTTCTTCAGAATCAGAATCAGAATCAGAATTCCTTTAATGTCCCGCAGACGGGGAAATTTGTTTGTCACAGCAGCGACAGAATATTACAAAAACAGAAACAATAGCAAAAATAAGCAATAAAATTATAAAGGGAAGAAAATAGACATATAAACATATTTACATGATATAGTGCAAAAATTAACAGCAGTTTTTTCTTGTTTTGTTTTGTTTTGTATTGTTTTAAACATAGGTTTTAAATACAGACAATAAATATGGAATAAATATGGGTGTTAAGGAAATTGACCAGATAGTGCAAAAACAGAAGTGACCTTTGTGCAGACATACTGCGCAGTGCAGGGTGCAGGGTGAGGTCAATAGGCTATTTGGAGCAGTGCTGGTTGTACAGTCTGACAGCAGCAGGAAGGAAGGACCTGCGATACCTCTCCTTCACACACTTGGGGTGTATCAGTCTGTTGCTGAAGGAGCTGCCCAGTGCTGTGAGAGTAACCTGCAGGGGGCGGGACTCCTGCAGCAGCAGTGATGACAGCTTGTCCATCATCCTGCTCTCTCCCACCACCTGCACTGAGTCAAGAGGGCATCCCAGGATGGAGCTGGCCTTCTTGATAAGTTTATCAAGTCTCCTCCTGTCTGCTGCTGAGATGCTGCTGCTCCAGCAGACTACTTCATAGAAAATGGCTGATGCCACCACAGAATCATAGAAAGAGGTCAGGAGTGCCCCCTGCACTCCAAAGGACCTGAGCTTCCTCAGCAGATACAGTCTGCTCTGACCGTTCTTATATGTAGCTGCAGTGTGATCAGTCCAATTTATTGTTCAGGTGAACTCCCAGGTACTGTAAGATGTCACCATCTCAATGTCCGTTCCCAGGATGCTCACCTGTGTGCAGGGTTGCATGTGGAAATCTACCACCAGTTTCCCATTGCACCGGCTCCTCCTGATATTTTTTTGTTCTGGTTTATTTTTTACATATTCATTTAAAGTAATTTCTATCCGTGTGTAAGATACACAGCCCTCTTTTTCAGCAGTGTGTTTGTACAGTAATCACTCATTCTGTGGTTCAAAACCTCTAAGAAAGAAAACAATTACACTCTTCTTTTCCAATATTGATCCAGTTTACTACATTATGTGACCAAAATGACAGCTGAACGTGCCAAAGTGTCAAATTTGTCCTGGAAGAGGATATAATTAAAAATAAGGCTCCAATAAAGTTTCAGTGATGATTAAATACAATTAATTAATTAATCTTCACTTTGTTTTAAATCAGTTTTCTTGTTTCTAGATTCCTGTATAAAAGTTACCAAATTAAACTGTAAAACTTAAATTAAACTGAAAATTATTCTGAAATCTCAGACATATAAAATGAAGCCTCATCAGGACTCTCAAATGTTTCAAGTTTAACATTGGCAGCAAACAAAACAAGATTTCTTCGTGTACATAATGTTTATTTATTAATGTTCATATTTTGCACAGCTGGTTACACAGATTAACAAACTTTCTATGAATACAATCAGTTGCATCTGGTGATAATATTCAGATTATAAGACACATCTAAACATGATCAATGAGAGAGTTTCATTCATCAACACTCCAAATATTACAGCAAAGCACGTTTCATACAGAGATATTATAATACAGTCCAAAGCTGATCAACATCTACTTGAATCAGGTTATTAACAGAGTTCAGATTATATATATATGTATATATATGTGTGTGTATATGTACTAGTGGAAGTTTTGTTAACTAGCAAACTGCACATTCAAAAGCAAAAATCCTGCTTTGTTCCTCCAACAATTTATGTGATTTCTTTTGTGTTTGTAACTCTGAAGACATTCAGCCACATCTGGGAAACTAAAGCTGATCACGTCAGGAGGTCAAAGTTAAATTACACGTCTTTACTTAATATTTGGATAAAAAATCTTTTCTGCTGTAACTATTAGCATTGGATTTACTTTATATCGCGCTGTGATCAGTGGCTCACTTCCATTTTAACTTTATTTTACCCAAGTTTTCTAAATGAATCACATTTAATAGTGCCAAACTTTATTTCCTGCAGCGATCAGTGGCTCACTTCCATTTTAGGTTTATTTCAATTATCATCTTTTCCTCAACTGCCGCATATCTTTCCAAAATGTGTTTTGTTTTTTACTTTCTCTGTACAGATTTCTTCAGGTGATGCAACACCTACATTTCTGTCTGTAATTAGAACCAGTGCTGTTAAAAACACTATGGCTCTTGCAGGTTTTCCAGAAACTGCTCTATTTCTCTACACATTCGGTTTCTGCTCCTGTCTTTAATCTTTCCCAGAACTTTGATGCTGTTCTCACGATAGAAGGATTGTATCGGTATCTCTGCGGCCTTCATGTGATATTTTATCGACCTGTGACGATCCTGTCGATCAAAGTTCAGGTATTTTGCGTACCGGTTGTAAACCAGCTGTTTGTCTGCTGGTTCCAGATCACTCTTTAGCAGCTTCTGGTAAATCTGCTCAGCTTTAGCCTGGCCGTGATTTGACTTTTTTTATATTTTTGCGAGGTCTGTTTTCTTCACCAGAGAAGACTGAGAGTAAAGAGAAATCACCTCTTTATGGAGGCTGATCGCTCTGTCTATCATGTTTTGCTTCGGGCGACTTTCTCTGAAAAAAATGATCTTCCATTTGTAGCAGAGTGCAACACATCTTTTCAGAAAACGCACATCTGGATGATTTTTCAGAGCCTCTTCTGCCAAATCAATGGCCTCATCCACAGAAACATAGTTTCTGTAAACCCTGAGTAGTGCTTTCACACCGCTGTAGCTGCTGACTGGATTCCTCAGAATCTTTGTAGCTAACTCTCGAGCTTCATCTTCAACTCTTTCTCCTTTCTTTGCACATTCCTGAAGGTAGAGAGCAGCGAGGTACAAGTTCTCTGGATCTTCTTCCTTTGCAATTCTCATTTTCTCCCAGACTTCAGCCTCCAGCCCTGTGTTGCTGTGCTTGGAAGCATTGACTAACCCTATGACGTGGCTGGTTTTCCACTCCACCATGTCCGGCTGCATCCTGATGGCTCTCTGGAAGTAATCTGCAGCCAGCTGCTTCTTGTCTGCGCTGAACTTCATCAGGGTCCAGGCTTTCTCAGCGTAGATCTCTGGATGGAGCTGGTCCTGGGATGGAGATGGGTATTTATTCATCAGGGCGTCGACCTTTGACAGGTAAGCCTGACTCTCTGCTTGTTCTCCCAGGTGGTGGTGCAGCCAAGCCAGGTTCCCGTAGTTCACCACTAACCAGGGACCCTCATCTGAGTCTGCTCTTCTTGTCTGGCAGAAGGCCTCTGCAGCCTTGTTGAACAAACTCAGGGCATCTTCAGTGAACCCCAGCTTGTACTGAACGTACCCCCACAGGTTGTAGATGTGACCCAGCCAGCTGGGATGGTGTATTCTTGCAAGACTTGACCACTTGAGTCAGTGCTGCCTAATCACCATGGAAACTCAGTCCCAGCCCATTGTCTCTTAACCACTAACGTAGTAAAGAACACAGTGCAATAAAATACATGATTGGGAAAATGAAAGAGATACTAAAATAAAATAAAACAAAATAAGATAAAACAAATAAATAATATAATAGAGTAATGAGGTAGGAACGGCGTAAATTAATATTCACACTCGTAGGGGCTCGTGGGCTTGCTATGTATATGGCTCAAGTGATTCAATTAATGATACAAGACATTCGCGACTCACAGGTTATTTTAAAGACCGGGGTTAAAGATCTGGATGACTCACAATCTCTGTGGCTCCAGAGGAAGCTGCGTGCCATCTGACAATTCAGTTCCAGCAATAACAGCTCAGTGACCGAGTTGCATTGTGGGTAATGAAGGCGGTAGGTTTTCAAAAGGAAGAAGAGTGTGAGGAATAAAAAAAGTGATATCTCTGGTTCTGCTGCATCAGTTTTTGTATCTCTTGTTTTAAAACTGTTCATAATGTGTCCAACAGTATTCGACCAGTGAACTGCTTTTAAGGAATTATTTCTCCCTGATAATTATTATTAAAATCATTAAAATTAAATGCAAACTCATCAGGAAATTATTCTGATATTTCAGACATATTAAATAAAACCTCATCGGGACTCTTTGGAAAACACAAAAGCAAAAATTAAGTGATAAAACAAATAATTTGCATCTCTCATATTTCCAAATGTATTGTTGACGTTTTCTGTTTGATTAAACCTCATCAGCGACCAGCGTACAATACTGCAGCCACCAAAACAAACAACTGGAAGAAGATTTTTAAGGTATGTTTATTATATTGATTAGTAATTTGTACAACTGAGACATCTTAAACTTTCTATGAATACAACCGGTTACATCTGGCAATAATTTTTAGGTTATACAATAAATAACTGTTACATCATCAATACTCTAAATATAACAGCAGAACAAATGTTGCATAAAGGCAGTAATGTTCCTATATAAACTTAAAATACAGTACAGGAGTACAGTGAACACCATCAAGGACAAAATGGCTTTAATTAATCGTGTAATTTGAATTTCACTACTGACAGCTGAACTGGGACTCTCTGGTACAGCACTGAATTGGTTTAAATCTAAATGATAGAGAATACTTTGTTTCTATTGGTAATTACACATCTGAGCGGATGAAAAGGACAAGCGGGGTACCCCAGGGCTCCATTCTGGGGCCTCTACTATTCAACATTTACATGCTTCCTCTTGCTCAGATAATGAAAAACAACAAGATATGTTACCATAGTTATGCACACACACATTTATATAACCATATCACCAGGGGACTATAATCCCATACAAACACTGAGCAGAATGAGTAGAGTGAATTTCAGCAGCCACACTAAGACAATTACAAAGTCTGGGTAAGATGATCCTCCATATTTATGCGGTCGTCTATGAAGATGCACTGGAAGCAGACTTTCACAGCATCACCTCTCCTACATCTCGCTGGATTCCACAAATCTTAAGTTTTACTAATGTGTACTGTACGTATGTAATCAGATTAATGAGCCTGTACAGATTTTTCTGGGTTTATGGCCACTGCACTATGGCTCTTACAGGTTCTGCAGAAACTCTTCTAAGTCTTCCGCCCGTTTCCTAAACATGTCTTTAATCCTTCCCAGAGCTCTGATGCTGCTCTCACGAAAGCGCGTTTTGTGCGGTATCTCTGCAGCCTTCATGTGATACTGTATTGACCCTTGACGATCCTGTCGATCAATATTTAAATAGTTTGCAAACCTGTTGTAAACCATCTGTTTGTCTGCCGGTTCCAGATCACTCTCCAGCAGCTCCTGATAAATCTGCTCAGCCTCAGCCTGGCTGTGATTTGACTTTGCGTGTATGCTTGCGAGGTCTAATCTCTTCACAAGAGAAGACTGAGGGTAAAGAGAAACCACCTCCTCATGGAGGCTGATTGCTCTGTCTATCGTGCTTTGTTCTGGGAAACTGCCCCTGGAAGTAATGATCCATTTGTAGCAGAGTGCAACACAGTTCTTCAGATAACGCACATCTGGATGACGCCTCAGAGCCTCCTCTGCAAAATCAATGGCCTCATTATAAGATACATATTCAAAGTAAACCCATAGCAAAGGTTTCAAACCACTGTAGCTGCTGACTGGATTCCTCAGAATCTTTTCAGCTAACTCTCGAGCTTCATCTTCAACTTCTTCTTTCTTCATTGTTTTAGCATTCTGCTCAAGGTAGTGAACAGCGAGGTACAAGTTCTCTGGATCTTCTTCCTTTGCGATTCTCATTCTCTCCAGCATGTCAGCATCCAGTCCTGTGTTGACTGACATTGAGACACTATACAACAATAAGAAGTAGCTGGTTTTCCACTCCACCATGTCCGGCTGCATCCTGATGGCTCTCTGGAAGTAATCTGCAGCCAGCTGCTTCTTGTCTGTGCTGAACTTCATCAGAGTCCAGGCTTTCTCAGCGTAGATCTCTGGATGGAGCTCGTCCTGGGATGGAGATGGGTATTTATTCATCATGGCGTCGACCTTTGACAGGTAAGCCTGACTCTCTGCTTGTTCTCCCAGGTGGTGGTGCAGCCAAGCCAGGTTCCCGTAGTTCACCACTAACCAGGGACCCTCATCTGAGTCTGCTCTTCTTGCCTGGCAGAAGGCCTCTGCAGCCTTGTTGAACAAACTCTGGGCATCTTCAGTGAACCCCAGCTTGTACTGAACGTACCCCCGCAGGTTGTAGATGTGACCCAGCCAGCTGTTTCCCTCCTCGGTGCCGATGTCCTCCAGCTGGTACCTGAGACGGAAGAGTCTGGACCTGCTGGGGTCCAGATCCCAGGTGAAGTGGCACTGCAGGGCCTCCAGTTTGGACTCCAGTGATGTTTGACTGATGGAGAATAAAAATAACAAATATAAAAACACATCAGAGGTCAATATAATACTCTCTGAACTATAGTATGTGTGGATTTCCCGTTTATCTCAAGTGGACAGAATGAAGGCAGGACAAACAAGTGGTGACAGGACTACAATTAAATAAACTGCAAGGAAATGCGTCAGGAAATAATGTAGGGGGAGAGAAAGGGAGGAAAGAAAAAGGGAACAAGGAGCATCAAATGGACAGGAAGTAAATAAGGAAGGAGTTAAAGAAGGAGCATAAAATAGAGAGCAAGCAGATACAAATGTGAGGAGTGGGGAAGAAAAATATGATTGAAGAGGGAAGTGAGAGAATGAAAACATCATTATGAAGTTAATATTTTGGGCTGCTGGACTCAACAAATCAACCAAAACATAATGAAATATTTATGCTCATTATTTTTTACAAGCCTGTGAAATGTTGAAGCAGCCACTCACCTCATCATTCAGCTGTTTACTCCACACAGTTGTTCTCTATCACTTGATTTTAAGCTGATTTTGGCTCCTGAAGCTTCTTTGGGCTCACTAACACGATGTGAGTGATGTCCAACTTCTGCTTTGCAGGATGTGAAGCTGTTGAGCAGGTTCCCCTTAAATAGTCCCAATGCCTGATGAAACAGTTACTTTCGTTTTCCCTCCTCCAATGAGGATCATGAGTCACCCTGACTTTCATTTCCCAGTAACTGAAACCTACAGCCACCCATCTGTCTGTCATCCCTTACCAACATATGCTCTCAGTTTACTTTTTATGGATTTGTTTCATTTTCTTGGTTTATACTGACAAGTAGGCTGTGAGTGATTGTACACCACATTTGTATTTGTACTTCATTTTTTGATCAAGATAGTATGAAACTATTAACGAGGTGTACTTTATGTTACAGCTATGACTATGACCCTGAAATTCCTGTTCCCAGTGTCCCACATATCTCCATATGGTCATAACACTTTACTGTGTCTTTAAAGCTGCAGTCTGGAGTTTTTTGAGGAAAAAGTCGACTTAGCCAGAATATTCGAATGATACAGCTCCCAGGTCAGTCCTTCTTCCTCTCTGCTGCCTTCTAAGCCCCTCCCACAGAGGAGCCTGCTGTGCAGGAGCAGGCTTGTAACCACGGTAACAGAGGAGGCCAGATAACCAAGATGTCATATTCAAAATAACAACAACATAAGCCCCGATTGTTGTATTTCTGATCAATACAACAAAATTACAGTGACGAGGGCCTCATGCAGATCACTGTAGATAACCTGAGTAACAAACAGTATTCCTCACATCGCTGTAGACGAGTTACCAGCTAATCATTCAGGTCATCATCATCACCATGCTGCCTTTCTGAAGCATGAGTAAAGTTATTTCTCTAAACCAATTCAACCACTTCAGAGCGTCCTGAACACAAACTACAAATGTTATAACTGCCCGGTCACTTAAAGACACTTTAGCTAACCAGTAGCCATAAAAACAGAGCTAAACACCAGAGTTAGCATACAAGCTAACAAGCTAGATTTACCAACAAGCTACATAGCTCGACTGCATCGTACGGCGATATGCGCCAGTGTGAGTATAACTGTAACCGCCGCCATCTTAGCCTTGTGGTTAAAACGTAGAATGGCACATATTTCAGGCGGCGATCCTTACCTGTCCAACAGAAAAGTCCTTACAAATCCTGCAGCTCCTCCTCCTCTGAAATGACGCTCCGATATTTATCCTAGTTTTCTCTCTGGCTTGGTCCAATTCTTTCTTTTTACACTGCTTTTCTTCATCATGTTTCTTATTTCTTCTCTTTGACATGGGCACTGGTGGGGCATTCTTCGGCTCTGTTGTTGTTGTCTGTTCTCCGCCATTGTTTACAGTTTCAGTTTGAGCTGTAACATATCTGACCAGGTAAGAGCAGACACTGCGCCTGCTTATGCACGAGAATGATTGACACCTCTCTGACAAACTCCTTGGTTCTGATTGGTTGTGTTGATCCAGGAGCTGTTGATTCTTGCAGATCAAATTGCAGCCACCGGGTGGAGCCACAGACAGCTGACCTGTAACCTCTATCTTATTCTACTGTCAAATCATAATGACTATTTTAGCAAATGTAACAAAAAAAGTAGTTACAGACTACAACGTTTTTTTTTTGTTTTTTTTGTTTTTTTTTTTACAACCCAGTAGTATGAAGCTCTCTGTGGCTCCAGAGGAAGCTGAGTGTTATCTGACAATGTAGTTTCAGCAATAACAGCTCAGTGACTAAGTTGCATTGTGGGTAATGTAGGCGGCAGGTTTTCAAAAGGAAGAAGAGTGTGTGGAATAAAAAAATGATATCTCGGGTTCTGCTCCATCCGTTTTTTGTATCACTTGTTTTAAAACTGTTCATAATAAATCCAACAGTGTTCGACCAGTGAACTGCTTTTAAGGAATTATTTCCCCTGATAATTATTATTAAAATCATTCAAATTAAATACAAACTCATCATGAAATGATTCAGATATTTCAGACATATTAAATAAAGCCTCATCAGGACTCTTTGGAAAACACTAAAGCAAAAATTAAGTGATAAAACAAATAATTTGCATCTCGTATTTCCAAATGTATTGTTGACATTAGGTTTTAATATTTCAGTTTGATTAAACCTCATCAGGGACCACCGTACAATACTGCAACCACCAAAACAAACAACTGGAAGAAGATTTTTAAGGTATGTAAATTATATTTATTAGTAATTTGAACAACTGAGACATCTTAACAAACTTTCTATGAATACAATCGGTTACATCTGTCAATAATTTTTAGGTTATACATCAAATAACTGCTACATCATCAATACTCTGAATATAACTGCAGAACACATGTTGCATAAAGGCAGTAATGTTCCTATATAACTTAAAATGCAGTGCAGGAGTACAGTGAACACCATAAAGGACAAAATGGATTTAATGAATCGTGTAATTTGAATTTTAATAATGACAGTTGAACATGTGGATGTTGATTAAAGGACCATTGCAGCGCTGTTGAATTATTGTAATCACATTAATGAGCCTGTACAGGTTTTTCAGTTGTTATTTTTCTGGGTTTACAGCCACTGCACTATGGCTCTTGCAGGTTCTGCAGAAACTCCTCTAAGTTTTCCGCCCGTTTCCTTAATGTGTCGTTAATCCTTCCCAGAACTCTGATGCTGTTCTCCCGAAAGTGTGATTTGTGCGGTATCTCTGCCGCCTTCATGTGATACTGTATTGATCCTTGACGATCCTGTCGATCAAAGTATAGATAGTTTGCAAACCTGTTGTAAACCATCTGTTTGTCTGCCGGTTCCAGATCACTCTCCAGCAGCTCCTGATAAATCTGCTCAGCTTTAACCTGGCTGTGATTTGACTTTGCGTGTATGTTTGCGAGGTCTATTTTCTTCACCAGAGAAGACTGAGGGTAAAGAGAAATCACCTCCTCATGGACACTGATCGCTCTCTCTATTGTGCTTTGACTTGGGAAACTGCCCCTGGAAGTAATGATCCATTTGTAGCAGAGTGCAACACAGCTCTTCAGATAACGCACATCTGGATGACGTCTCAGAGCCTCCTCTGCCAGATCAATGGCCTCATCCACAGATACATATTCAAAGTAAACCCATAGCAAAGGTTTCAAACCACTGAAGCTGCTGACTGGATTCTTCAGAATCTTTTCAGCTAACTCTCGAGCTTCATCTTCAACTTCTTCTTTTTTCATCGTTTTAGCGTTCTGCTCAAGGTAGTTGACAGCGAGGTACAAGTTCTCTGGATCATCTTCCTTTGCGATTCTCATTCTCTCCAACATGTCAGCATCCAGTCCTGTGTTGACTGACGTTAAAACACTATACAACACTAAGATGTGGCTGGTTTTCCACTCCACCATTTCCGGCTGCATCCTGATGGCTCTCTGGAAGTAATCTGCAGCCAGCTGCTTCTGGTCTTTGCTGAACTTCATCAGGGTCCAGGCTTTCTCAGCATAGATCTCTGGATGGAGCTGGTCCTGGGATGGAGATGGGTATTTATTCATCAGGGCGTCGACCTTTGACAGGTAAGCCTGACTCTCTGCTTGTTCTCCCAGGTGGTGGTGCAGCCAAGCCAGGTTCCCGTAGTTCACCACTAACCAGGGACCCTCATCTGAGTCTGCTCTTCTTGTCTGGCAGAAGGCCTCTGCAGCCTTGTTGAACAAACTCAGGGCATCTTCGGTGAACCCCAGCTTGTATTGAATGTACCCCCGCAGGTTGTAGATGTGACCCAGCCAGCTGTTTCCCTCCTCGGTGCCGATGTCCTCCAGCTTGTCCTTAAGAAGGAAGAGTCTGGATCTGCTGGGGTCCAGATCCCAGGTGAAGTGGCACTGCAGGGCCTCCAGTTTGGACTCCAGAGATGTTTGACTGATGGAGAATAAAAATAACAAATATTAAAACACATCATCAGAGGTCAATCTAATACTCTCTGAACTATAATATGTTTAGATTTCCTGTTCATCTCATGTGGATAGAATGAAGGCGGGACAAACAAGTGGTTTGAGGAGAGAAAAGCAGGAAGGAAAAAAGGGAACAAGGAGCATCAAATGGACTGGAAGGAAATAAGGAAGGAGATTAAGAAGGAGCATTAAATAGAGAGCAAGCAGATACAAATGTGAGGAGAGGCGAAGAAAAGTAAGATTAAAGAAGGAAGTGAGAGAATGAAAACATCATTATAATAATTATAATTTGGGCTGCTGGACTCAACAAAACAACAAAAACATAATTATTTTTTACAAGCCGGTGAAATGTTGAAGCAGCCACTCACCTCATCATTCAGCTGTTTATTCCACACAGTTGTTCTCTTTTACTTGATTTTATGCTGATTTTAGCTCCTGAGGCTTCTTTGGGTTCACTGACACGATGTGAGTTATGTCCACTTTCTGTTGAGCAGGAAATGATGTGAGGTTGTTGAGCAGGTACGTCTATAAATAGGTGCACCTGTTTAAAGGTGTACACCTTTAAACAGGTTCAACAGGTGAACCTGTTTGGACTTGTTTTTGAACAGTTACTTTCCTCCCTCCTCCAGTTATGATCCTTGATTTTTTATTTCCCAGTAACTGAAACCTACAGCCACCCATTTGTCTGTCATCCCTAACAAACATATGCTTTCAGTTTACTTTTTATGGACTTGTTTCATTTTCCTGGTTTATACTGACAAGTAGTAGTAGTTCAGTAGTTTACCCTCATCTCTCTGTGTGGTCGTAACACTTTAAAGTGTCTTTAAAGCTGCAGTCTGGAGTTTTGAGGAAAAAGTCGACTCAGCCAGAATATTTAAGTGTGCTGGAAGTGTAAGTGCTGTGATGCACATTGCTGTATTTCAGCTGGGGTGGATTTCCGTTCTCAAAGTGTTTCTGGGCCTCTATGGATGTTTGTCTCGGATGTCTCGTTAAAGTCGGCAGGTAGCTAAAATGTGCAGCTCAGTTATCACCTCCTGATAACTATAGCCTACTTGAACAGTCCTACTTAAGTTTATTAAGTTCATTTTATCAAAACTTGACGTAAATTTCTGTTTTGGGAGGAAACTTAACAGCAACATCAACCTGACCCGTCAACATTTTAAGTTACTTTTTTAGTCTTTTTACTTATTTATTTTTTCCACACAACTCTTCTTGTAGCATTAATACCTTAAACCTGTCTGTTGTGGCTGTCTGCAGAGAATACAGTTACAGCGGTGTCTTTTAAGGTGATCGGTATCAAGCCCAGTTGGAGCTAGTTGAAGCCCGGCTGGCTCCATGTTGGTGTTGGTGACATGTTTTGAGTGAGAAGATGTAGTTCACTGTGCGCATTAACACAAATCTACATAAGATTTTACTTTAATTAACTGACAAATATCATATTTGTGATTCATGACACAACTCCAACAGGATCAATACATTATTTGTCTCTCTTTGTTCACTAAAATACAAAGTTCATATCAATAAGGTCCCACGGGGGAGACTGGAAAGGGGCGGGCCTTCAGCTCTGTCTGCTGCCACCTGTTGGTTACACTTCACAACGACAGGATTCTGTCTAACTGAAAAATCTTCTTTTCCAAACAAAAGTTCATGTTTAATCATTTCTTCTTGTTCACTTTGGAAATGTTGTTATAAAGATGTAATGTTAATTACAAGCAAGCCCGGATCCCGAACCGGACCTCATTAAGTGTGTGATGAATTACAAAGTTATTGTCTACCCGATTTATTTGCAAATAAAAATATAACTAATATAACTGATTAAATCGGTGGGAGAGGCCTCTAAATTAAAAGCAAAACAGGAGAGGGATAAAAGACATGTGCAACTCCGGCAGAGCATTCCGAACATCTCAAGCTTTTTCACCGCATCTAACTTTAAATCTTGTGGGAGCTTAAACGTTAGTGGAGAGCCAGCAATAGAGGATGAGAATGTTGACGGCATCAGCGACAGTGAAGAGCAGGACCGCTACCCGGCAGATGCCTCCACTTCACCAGCTCATCCACAGCGGGGTGCCTCGCCTTCGACTGAGACAGTGACAGACACCTGTGAATCGGCGGCCCCACCCGCATCTTTGACCAGCCTGATGGCTGTGGTGAAGCCACTGATACCGCGGATGATCCCGTGAGTGATACCGTGGACAATGCTGCGGATGACGCCACGGATGACAGCAGGGAACTGCCAGTGAGAAACAGAAATGCAGATGTGGTACGTGATGACTACAGATCCGGCATTGTGGAAAGACACAAGCAGTGACAGGATAAAGACGTTCTTATTCAGAGAGGCGCTGCAGAATTTCATAATTGCAGGTTGTTACAGAAGGCCGCCACTGGCCATCCTCTGTACCGCCTTTGACGGAGTAGGCCTACGCCCTCGAATCTGGTCCGAGGCTTCCCCGCCGTACCTGGTGTTGTTGTAGTACATAACAGACTCTGGTTTTGCCTTCGCCCCACTAGCAGCTTTCACCGAGGGGGAACTCCCGTTTTGTGTGTCCATGGTGCCAACCAGGCAAGATAATACAACTATGTAATAATTCACTTACAAGCAAATTCGCAAAGAAGCACAAACTATGTAAATATGAAACCCTGTGAAATGCCAGGGATTTTGGGCCCCATGAAAAAAAATCTAGTTGGGCCCTTGTATAGGTTGCCCATGTCTCAAAGGGCCCCCTGTCAGTGCCGGGCCCTTGGAATCGTCCTAACCTTTCCCCCCCTGGCGGCGCCCCTGGATGTGCGGGCAATATGACCGCTTATGGCCGAAATATGTAAAACACATCATACTGTCTTAGTTTTTATATAAATTGCACAAAAGACAATTCTAAATTAAAATACAGACAAAGTTATTGCACATATTTGAAAACGGCCAAAATGACCGTCTTGGCCGTTCTGCTACAAGCCTTCACTTGGACTCTTCACTGCTACTAATTATTACTCTGCACTCCGGTCAGCTGAGCTGGCTGCTCTTTTGTCGGAGTTTACGTGAACGGAAGTAAATTAAAATGTGGCGTTACATCGTAACGGTTGGTATAGGGAATAATTAAGTACAGTGAATTCTATAGTTGCAAGTAGATATTGCTATATATTACTAACCTTCTGATCACCTAATGATGCAATTTCCACTTCCTTTGTGTGGGTCCAGTGCAGTCGAACATATGAAATAAGTTGAAATTTGTAAATTCCTGTAAGTTGCATATAGGGACCGGAGCTCGGGAGCTCCGCGACAGAAACAGATACACAGAGACTTGGACACATCAGGAGAGAGCTTGAAGAAAAGTTCGCGAGGTAGTTGGACTCTGTGTTGCCCAGAGACGGCCGGCACACTGATCCTAAATGCTATTGTGGCTGGACCGTCCAGCTCCGCCTTCCCGCAGGATGCTGCCATTACCTTCTCTAATGATATGCAAACCACGCTCTACTTGCCCCTCCCCTCAGGCCCCGCCCTCTCGACGCCAAAACAGTGACAGAAAGTTGAAACTGAAAATCAGTGACACTGAAAAAAAAACTGACATTGTAAAAAAAATCTGTCCCTGAAAAAAAAGTGACATGAAGAAAAAATCTAAAGATTGTCATTGAAAAATACAAAAAAAATCCCAATAAAATAAAATGATAAGATTTTCAGATTTTAATTATTTTAATTAGTTTCTTTTTTCAGTGCCAAAACTTGTTTCAAAGCCAATACAACTGTTTTCAATACAAATGTTTCAATGCCAATGTTTCCTTTTTCAGTACTGGTTTTGTTTTCAATGCCAATTTTTTTTTTTGGGATGCCAAATTTTAATGTCACCGTTCTGGCTCCATAGCGGCGCTACTGAGCTGTGCCGTACCTGAGGGCAGTTGTGGTATCAAATTAAAGTATGCAGGAGTTTGAACCTACGTGCCAAAGTTGTTGAGTCTGTGAACATCCTAAAGTCCTTTAAACAGTGTCTGCAAAATGAAAAGATTTCAGACTTCACAGAAACATCAGTGTCCCCGCAGTGACAGTGATCATGCCCTAATTAAACGTTACATGGGTCACATTTCAGGAAAATTGACTCGCGGCTTACGTTTAAAAAACTGCGTAGTTTGCGTAAAACTACGCACGACAAGATTTCCTGCGTGTGTTGCCGTAGTTAGTAATGGCGGAGCTCAAAGAGGCAGACGCTGGTCAGCTTCACCAGGAGGACGTCGATATCAAACGTAAGTTAACTGACCCTGTTTGTCGCTTGAGCGCTCAGTTTGCGGCCTTAAAGTGTAAAATAAATTGCAGATTAGTCGCCACCAGCGCTGTGCAGTGAATTCACGGAGAATTTGAGTTCTCAACTGCTCAACTGAACGAGGGCCTCACCGCGGAGCTCCGCCATGGGACCTAAATAGTCAACAAAAACAGCGACAAACGGGCTGTGGCTAATATTAGCTAAGCTGTTGTCGTTAGCAGTTAGCTGCAGCAGTGAGCCCCTCCACGGAGGCTGTGTCACAGGGTCGAATTTGGGTTGAAATTTTACTACAGTTTCGGTTGACACGGTCTCATCACGGAGCTGCACTACAGGACCACAGAGCCGCTCAGTTTGGACGTCAACCGTGTGATTATTAACGGTTTATTAACGGTTTAACGTTCACGGAGCCGTTGGTCAAAAGACGTTGGCGTTAGTTTGGGAACAACAGACGAGCGTTAGCTAAACTTCAGGGGATGTTAGCATCCTGACACTGACGATAGGATGCTGCTAACCAGTGGTGGGAACTACATTTGCTCAAGTACAGGACTTAAGGTAACAGTTTCTCTGTTTTATGTTGTAAAACCTGACAGCTTTTAAAAGATCCCATGACGTCAAAATGGCTGTTTAAGTTGTCATATTTCACAAATACACCAGCATTAGGCCCGATAATTGCATAAAAGGGTATTTAAGAATGTGTAACTGACTGGAAAATCATTTAAAATGTCGATGACTCATCCTGCACTCCAGCGTTTATGATTATTTTTCGTTACAGCACTTTCGATTTGACAAAAACTTTGTATGGGAGTGAATGAAGAGGGACACATAATGTATTACTCCTGTTTGTCTTGTGTCATGGATCACACTAGGATGTTTTATCAATTTAAAAGAGATCATGTTTCAAGTCAATAAAGTCTCAGTTTGTTGTAATTAAAGTTAACTACATCTTCTCACTGAACACACATCACCAACATGGAGACAGCTCGGCACAGAAACAGTCATAAGAACAAAATGAAAATCACAATAGATCTGCGCGTGTTTGACAACTGCAGTGATGTGAAAGGAGAGTTGGTTCTGGTTCAGTTCTGCGAGCTGCTGATATACAAGAGCAGCTCGACAATCTTTAAGTTCGAGCTTCTGGTGAGTGTTCAACGAGATGATGTGGCTTCAGTTCTACTGTACAACAAGGCTATTCCATTATTTGATCAGTTGTAGCTAACATACATTAATTACCATCAATTTTGATAATGTATTAGTCGTTTAACTAATTCTGTTCGAAAAACTAGGTCAAAATTATCTGATCCCAACTTGTTAGATGTGGATATTTTCTGGTTATTTCCTCCTCTGTATAGTAAATTTGAATTTCCTTGTGTAGACAAAACAAGACGTCATCTTTTGGAAACACATAGCCACATTATTCACCATTTACCTTTACATTTTGAAAGATTAATCAACAGTGAACATTGGTCATTAGTTGCAGCCCTAACTCAGGCTGGTGTTCTTTCTTTCCTCTCTGTGTCTGAAGGTGGAGAAGGTGGAGATGCACCCTCAGCTGGCGACCCGGCTGCAGAACAAGCAGCGAAGCATGAAGCTGCTGCAGACGCTGATACCAAACCCTCAACCACAACTTCTGGTGACTGATCAGCTATCCACAGACTTTCACTAAAGCCTTACAGATGGATGTTTTCTGACCTGATGTAATGAGAATTCTTCTCTTCCACCAACAGAGAGACACATCTCCATCCAAACCAAACTGGAGGGCCTCGAGATCCTCGTCGACCTCGACGGTGGTAGGTTAACTTCTTCAGTAAATCTTCATCACTTCTTCTGTTTTTCTTTTATGTTTCTTCGAAGATCCTTTAGAGGAACTACAACATTTAATTGTTCACACAATAAGCATGATGACCTAAAACTGAATTCTCGGTATCTTTACCAAATAACCGCCCACTCTCTGCTTGTAACTGTTTCGCCTGATGCTGTTTGTTGTTTTATGTTCGTATTTCTCGTCCAACCGTTCAGCTTTTGCTTGTTTGCGTGATGTCTTTGTTTGTTTGTTTGTTTGAATAAATGTAGAAACTAGAATATTTTTTATTTTTCAAGCTCAAATTCAAAACTGTATCGCAGACTCACCGTCCAGATAAAAGACAAGATATTCCATAAAATAAATTACACAGAAACTCACAGGAAGGGGTGCAGATTTGAAGCAGTCTCTTCTATTGATGGTCAGCAACCTCAACAATCAGTCACCATTTTATCATTAACACGATTCCTCCGTTAGAAAGCTGTCTCAACCACTGACGAGCTCTGTGTTCGTTACTTGAAGGATGATACACAAAATAATGACATCATTTTAATTGTGTTGTCATTCGCTATTCAACAACTCTCCCAAAACAATCCAACCCATACTGAGGCTACTAAATAGCTCAACTGTAATATTATCATTGTATATAAAATATACTCTTGTATTTAATAGTTTAACTGATTTTCGTTCATTATTAACATCCCTACTCACAAGAGAAATACCATAGTTTATTTAATTTAGTATACAACTAAGATGATTTCTCTTTCAGAGACATTAAGTCAGCAGGAACATTTATACATCATATTTCTTTAAACGATTCCTGCAGCATAAACATCTGACCTGCACGGTTCCATCTCTCAATGAATGTTCTCAAAGCATCATTATGAGCTACTCAAAGTCTCTGTATGCCTGCTTTTCTGTAGTTTGACCACAAGTGCGCAGTACACAGTGTTGCACTGTATGCTGTGAACAGAGACCTCTTCACTCCAGCTGTACACACACTAAACTGAAAGCATGTTGGCTTGTGCATACATCCTCTAAATGTCATCATCATCTGCTTATAGGAGTCCTCAAGATTATTATCAGACAATTTTTTAAAGCAAATATGCAAAAAAAATTCCACCATTTTGTGATGTTCAAAATCCAGCTTTTCAGCCAGTTGTTTAAACAAGAAAGTAAACTGCAAATTCATCTGTGAAGAAAAGATTGTTTGTGTTTTTCACTCCTCAGCGGGGCGGAAGTCGTGTCCTCTGTGTCCGGAGGAGAAGTTTAAAGCCTGCTACAGCCACAAGCTCCGCCGACACCTGCAGAACCTCCACTGGAAAGTCTACGTGGAGTTTGAAGGTGAGAAAACACAGTCAAATACTTCTGGCCACATATTCAGTGAGGTGCTTGCATCGGTTTGGAATGAGGGAAAAAGTAGGCAAAGCTAAAAATTAGAGCCCCAATGATCCGTTTGTTGAAACCATCCACTAATATTGGCCAGTCACAGATATACAGTATCAGTAATGTCAGTGATGTCTGATATGAAAACGTTTTTATAGATTATATTGCAGAAAAAGATGCTACGGGTGATCCATGATTATTAGATTCCCGGTGAAGTTTACTGACTAAAATGCTAAAAGTAATGATTTCCAGAGCTGTGAAAATATCCAACCTGTGTGAAAGTGACATCTTCTACTGACATCTCAGCTTAACTGTTGATCTTTTAACAGGCCAGAGGATGTGCATCTGCCACCTGCCCTGTAGAAACCTGAAGCCCAGCCTCAGTGGAGATCAGGTGAGAAAGGAAACACACAAACTGTCCGCAGGTCGAGTTTCTTCATTTGGGAACAGCAGCAAACAGTTTGGCTTCAGGCAGCATCACCACAGTTTGACTCATTCATGTCTTTATTGGAGAAACTTGCAATCTTTATTGTGAAATGTTACATCAGTATCAGAATCAGAAAAAAAGATGGAGCTCATTTCCAAACAGAACTTCCCAGTTGTGCCGTATTCAATCCACCCAATCACAGAAATAAGAGGGGTCAGATTAAATACACACATAAATTAATTACCAACTGTACTCTTGTAAGTATCAGGAGATTTTATTGGAGATTTTATCTGTAATAGCGACCAAACTAAAAAGCAAAGTTAGAGTAAAAGAAACTCTTTCTTCACTTATCTTTTAATTATCATCAAAGTACATTGTCCTTTTTTAGACTTGCATTGCCTTAGAAACTGCAGGAGAGATTAAATAAAGTATTACCATGCTGCATATCAAAGATCATCACCTGTGAAGTGGCTGCAGTCACCAACAATGTTTTTTGTGTGAAATCCTTCAAGGCACCGGGGAGACACGTGGCTCATTACCACTGTGTCGTGTGTTCAGTCACCATCGCCAGGAAGACGGACATGATCAGCCACCTGAAACGACACGTCAACAAAGGAGAGACAGAGGCCAGTTACTCTGGGAACTCCGACGTACCGTTTGAGGAGCCGGGTAATGAACACCTACATCATCACTGCTCACGGCTCTCTTAGCCTGCCAACGTTAACAGCTGTTCATCTGATCCAACCATGAGCTAGTAACCAAAACATCACCAGTCTACATTAACAAATCACCTGATTCTAAGAGTTGTTGCATGAGGAGAAGTTTAACAAACTTTGTGAAACGACTACAACTCATTCAAAATCATTGTCTCCTTCTTGTAAATTGAACATTAAATCAGAACATTAAGTTGTTTGTTTCACAACACACATGTAGGAAGTAATTATGATGTTTATGTGTGATTTATTGTGTCTGCAGCTCCGTCTGGTCAGGCGTATGAAATCATGAAAGAACTTGGAACCAACGTCCAGCTTCTGCCGAACCACACCACCCCACAGAAGAGCGACACCTACTTCAACCGCAAGATGAAGACCAACAGGTCAGCGGGCACATGAGATGACTTCTTTTTTAAAAATATGTATGTGTTTCTGTTTTTTTAACCCTCACATCCATTTAAGCAGAATGTGTTTCTGTGTGTTTGTGTGTGTGCTTCAGGCAGCTAGTGTTTTGTTCACTGGCTGTTCTAGCAGAGGAGAGAAACCCGCTCGAGTGTCTGGATGCTTTCGGAGCAACAGGTGAGAGTATAATGATCTCATGAATTAAGAAAACAGCAGTAAAACACACAGAACTCCACTGAAAAACAAATCAATACCACAAAACCTGATGTTTTAACTGCTCGGACTCTCTCAGGGATTATGGGCCTCCAATGGGCGAAGCACCTCCGTAACACAGTCAAAGTCACCATAACGGACATCAGTGACACGTGCGTCAAAATGATCAAGGAGAACTGCGAGCTCAACCACATCCGGGCTGAAGGAGGCTCACGAGTCCCACGGGGACCCGACGGGACCAGCAGTGAAGCCAAGGGTGTGCCCATCGCTACCGTGGAGGTCGCCAAGATGGACGCCAACGTCATCATGCACCTACGACCCTTCGATTACATGTAAGTAAACCAGTCCTAGTCTTTAGAGATTTCAACATATCAACATATATATTGTGTATTTCAATATAGCTCAAATATATGAATCTAATTACCCCTTCAATGGATTTTTCTTGCGTTAGTAATTTTCTTCAGTTTACACAGATGTTGCTTGTCTGTACAAGAGGATAAACCTGGATGCATGAGTTTTTTCTTATACTGCAAGTATTGATATCAATGTTAATATTTAAAATAGCTTCAGTAGTCTATTTTTTGCATTATTAATACTCCAGTACAAATTGTGTTTTTGCTTTCCCTCTCCAGCGAGTTGAGAAACACACTGCTGAGTCCGTATTTGATCTTTTTGTGCCCTCAATGTTGTCGGTTCTTCTAATATCAATATTTTTGAAAGGTATTGTGTTGAAGTTAGATTTAATTGGTCACTTGATGTCGTGAATCTTTCAGCCACTTGGATCCTTATGGGACGGCAGTGAACTACCTGGACGCTGCCTTCAGAAACATCCGGAACCTGGGCATCATCTCTGTGACGTCCACGGATACAGGCTCTCTGTACTCCAAGTCTCCCAACGTCACCCTGCGTCACTACGGCTGTCACATCGTTCGCACCGAGTACTACAAAGAGCTGGCTGCGCGCATGGTGGTAGCCACTGTGGCCAGGTACATCTGTCTGTCCTGATGTGATACTGAGACGGGGGGAAAAAACGTCAGACTTGAATTCTGATTTCTGACCATCTGTTGCAGGGCGGCGGCTCGCTGTAACAAAGGCATCGAGGTGCTGCTGGCGGTGGCGTTGGAGCATTTTGTCCTGGTGGTGGTGAGAGTCCTCAGAGGTCCCACACAGGCGGATGAATCGGCGAAGAAGTTACGTAAACTGATCCACTGTCAGTGGTGTGAGGAGAGAGTTTTCCTCAAACAAGGAAACATGGTGGACGGTGAGTCTGTTACAGGACCGGATCTGATGGTTTGACTTTGGTTTCATTTATTTACAGAAATGCAATGCCTATAAAGTTTTTATTTGAATACTTTTATTAGAATTGGTATTTAATTTGCTCGACACATAAATGGAACTACAGTTACTCTCACATGTTGTCAGGAGCAGCTTGTTAACGTTATTCAGTGGGTTTGCCAAAATATCTTCTTTTTTATACGATGTTTTGTATGAAGCTTAAAGTAAATCCTGTTCTGTGTTTCCTCCAGACACGCTGCCCTGCAACTGTCATGGAAGTCTGCCCGGAAAGACAGCGGTGCAGCTGGGACCGTTATGGTAAACCTCTCAGCATCACACACACACACACCACCAACAAGTTCTGTGTGTAATAAACAAAAATCTGAAAGCAAAAATTGAGTTATACTGTAAGGTGACGGTCCTCGCAGGACAGTTATTGATGTGTGTGTGTGTGTGTGCAGGTGTGGTCCACTGTTCAACACAGGCTTCCTGAGGAGGATGCTGTCGGCGGCGGTGCAGCACAGCATGGACGACATCCAGCCTCTCGTCAAAACTCTGATCTGCGAGTCTGAGTGCACCACCCTCAAGTCTCTCGTCCACGGGCCGTCGGCTCTCACCAACCAGGGTAAAACTCCGACATCACACCTCTCGTCTGTAACGTGTGAGTAAAACTCGTGTTTACAGAATATTGTGCTTCCTCTCTGCAGTGGAGTGTGGTGTCGTCATTAAGACCTTACAGAGTGGAGAGGAGTCGGGTCCTGCTGATCAGTCCGGTGAGTCCGTCACAGAAAGGTTTCTTCCAGTTAAACTGAAAGAGAGCAATCTATTTCAGATGTACACATTATCATACAGACTCTTACAGTTGGATTAGTTATTTATTTTATTTGTTAAATTCCATGCCGCATCCTCAACTGTGATGTAAAAGACTCTCAGGTATATTTTGTTTGTTGACTTCCTCAGTGTTCGCAAAGTCTGTAAAGTCATGAAGCCGCTGCTGCACAGAGCTGGTACGCTGTTGGGTAAAAATTCAATAATATATCAATACTAAGCGTGTAGTGTGTCCGAATTTGGCGCTGCACTTCCTGTGCTCCTCAGCAACAAACCTGCCAAGTGTGAAGTAGATCAAATGAACCGTTCTCCAGATAATGAATAACAGACAGAGTCCTTGCTTTATAGTTTTCACCGGGATCCTCGTGATTCCTGCACATTTACAGCCACAGGATTTAAAATCAAAACATAACACTAAACACTGTGTGATGATGAGCAATCATAGAATAACACGAAGAGAAAAGCCAGTCAACAAGGAGAAACCAGTTCTGTCCAGGGCTCCATGTAGTACAGACCTTTACAGTCACTGTAGCTCTGCCATTGTCCTCTAGAGGGCAGTGTAGCTCAGACAGAGAAAATAAAAGTCTTTAACCTCCGTAACACATGATTTTTTTCACGAGTTTCCTCTAAAGATTCTTGTACTCCGGAAAACTGTTTCAGATTCTGTGTGCTCTATTTCTGCTTCTTCAAACCCGTGTGAAAGAGATATTCTAGATGTAAAGATGGAGCAGAGTATCAGAGGATATTAAACATGACGTTGAATCCTCTCAGTTTTGTTTTCTCTTTAGATCTAATTTTTTTTCTCTGCAGGAAAGAGGAAGACCGGAGAAGAGTCTGGTAATGTCGTGAAGAAGCTGAAGTCTGACGCGTCTCTGGAACACCCGTCCTTCTACTACAGCATCCACCGCCACAGCATCAAAGGCATGAACATGCCCAAGTAAGTGACCTCTGACCTCTTTGTCTCCGGGTGTGTGGCAGGTGGTGGACCGTCGAGGGAGTCAGCTGTTTGTTTTGTTTCACTGCACTGGAAAATTCCCAGAGTGCATTGTAACGAGCTTGAAGCATCTTTGGCCATTAAACGGCTCGTTTGAGGGAAATCCCACTCAAGACGACAAGATGAGAGCAGGTGGCTGCAGCTGGAGGAGCGACGACTAAAAGCTGCTGTCAACTAAAAGAAATCTCTAGCAGTGAAAAGCTAATGTTCGGCTATAAACAGACAACATCACGGTCACAAGACTTAAACGTCTCCACCACTAAGCGGCTTTCTACACAATTACTATACAGGTTGTAAAGTTAGAGCTAGAACAGTGTGTAACTGAAAGACGGACTAGTGAGTAGATGAGTCTCTGTGTTCGCTGTGAGGACGTTTAATGTCCCCGACAACCACTGTAGTCTCATTTAGACACTCGTTAGCAACAGCTAATCGTTTTTAACACACGGAAGAGCTTTATAATTAAACTGGGGGACATTAATAATGGATTTTATGTCGGAGAACAAAACCTGGCAATCCTTAAAGGGAAACTATCGCAAAAAAGCTATCAAGGCTTTATTTGTGATTGAAAAGAGTCAAACCTTCGTGTAAAAGCATAATTACAATGAAAGAGGCACTTTTAAGATTAACCGTAGTTTCGTTTTCAGGCAAGCTAATTTTCAATGGCGTGCATGGGGCTCTGGCACGCTAGCATCAAAATCTCTCTTTTTAAAACACTAAGAAGGCTCGACACAACATGAAACTTTGCTCGTATTATCACCAGGGTCTCTACACATGAACACGAGCATTGAGAACATTAATTGTGTAAGCGGAGTTTACTAAAAAGAAGGTTTTTGAACGACTCACCGTAGGAGCTGGATCTCCGGCGCGCCGCCGTCATAGCAGACAAGAAGTGTCGATTCAGCTCCTACGGTGTGTAGTTCAAAAACCTTCCTCGGTTGCTTTTTGGCGAGAGTTTCACTTTAAAGCTTGTGTTAACCAAACACTTTTTAGGACTCACTCCTGTAACAAGCTATGTTTCCTCCAGTTTGTTGATAAAAACTACAACGAGCAGCTGTTTTAGGAAATGACTGAACCTTATTAAAACACTGAGCTATATTTTTGTGAGGTTGAGCTGAGAGAAAGTGTTGAGAGACAAACAATAAGAAAAACACTGAATATTTTAAACAAAACTTTAAATCCAGGCCTGAAACCTGAGGAGCCTTTCATTTTCTTTTTCTTTTTCTTTTTCTCTGCACAGGTTGAACAAGTTCCTTCAGTACCTGACGGAGGCCGGCTTCAGGGTCAGTCGGACTCACTTCGACCCGACGGGGGTTCGAACCGACGCCACGCTGGAGCAGTTCAAATCTGTCCTCACCAAGTACAGCGTGCCAACGTACACCAACGCCACCGCCACCCAGACGGGCGTGAGCATGGACAAAACGGTGTGAGAGAAACCAGCACTCGCACTCCTCAACGCCTGAGAGGAACTCCAGCCGCTGTCCTGTTTCTGCAACCCGAACAAAGTTCTGACTGCACTGATCTCTAAAACGAAGCAGAAACTCTTTAATCAAACCAAAAGTGAAATCTGTTTTTATTAAAACTACAAACCAAACTGATCCCGCAGCAAAGATGAGCCCAGTCTATCCTGTGTTTCTCTATTTATTTCAGATTTCTCCTCAAAGAAAGTTATTTTCTAGCTGGTTTATTGTCTCTTTTTTTTTTGTTCCTCTTGTCTTACAAAAACAAAATAAAATTTGCTTTCTGCATGTGTGTGAAGTCGTGATATTCTTCAACCTGCACAGATATTTCTGTAAGCCTCTCGTGTTCCTGTCGAAGTTCAAATCAACAAAAAGTGCAACAACAGTTGAATCAGGCTTCAGTTCACAGGAGTCTAAAGAGTGACAGCATGAGATAAAGATGGAGAACTTATCAATTAATTCCAGTGAGAATTGTGAGAAAACGTACAACATAAAGACGATAAATTAACAGCGAATACCTAAAATCTTTAAAACAGTTCATCCAAAAAGTACACAAGATGTCTCATACAGCTCGTCTGCTGTCGTCTGCAGAACAGCTGATGAGAAAAGACCAGAGAAAAAACTGAATCTGTCAGATTAATGTCGCGGCGTCGAGGTGTAAAGGAGCATTAAGAGTAAATTACAAGTAATTCAAAATTGTGCTTTTCACCACCAAAATAAGCAATAATTGAGTTGCTCCATACTTAAGTAAATGTCATTAAACATGCAACAGAAACCCTTAAAAACAAAGAAGTCATTTAATTCATAACATGTGAACTGATATTTATGTTTGATTTGGCTCCGGTACTTTTATCCATTAATGTTAAATTCCCCAATTAATTTACATTACTGCTTGTTTTATTTTCTTATGTTATTTTTCAAATGTATTTACGTATTTATTCTTGTATTTTGCAAAATGCAGCGAAAACAACAGAAACAAATATGTAAATGAATAACGTAAAATAAAACTAATGAATAAAAAATGTAAAATTAGATAAAATTGGATGATTAACACAAAGGTCAATAAATACAACTGCACATTTAAACAGAAATGTACATTTTTGTGACATTTTAGATTGATTTAAAATATCTGCGGTGGTGCATTTAACAACATATTTATTGAGCCCGATCAATATATCTATAGGTGGATATTGGCTTCTTACAGATAAATCAGATACTAAAGCTTAAATTTATTCATGATTATGACCACATTTCATCTCCCAAATCAATAATCATCAGGCTCTTTTATTGAACTATTTATCGATGGGATTATTGCTTTGTGTTTTGTCAGTGTTAGTCTTCCATACATCTTGGTTCCCTTCCAGTTCTGCAGGTTTTACTCTGCTGGCGTTTATTGTTTGAGTTTACATATAAAATATTGTTGATGCGGGTTCATAAATAAAGTTTATTCAAATTTAGTGTCATTAATCTTCATCGCCATAATTACAGCTTTGATCAAAGATAATCACGGGTGATTTTTAGGCGCCTTGAGGAAGATAAAAAAGAAAAATGAAAAATGAAAAAGTGAGCCGGTTTTTCTGCCTGAGCGTCCCTGAATGACACAGGAGGAGGAGGAGGAGGAGGAGGAGGAAGAGGAGGGCGTGCCGTGCTCCTCCTCCTTCACTGTTGCTCCTACAGCCCGATGTGACGGTGTCAGTACCTGAGGACTGAAGTCTACCTGTGGATCCTCTCCCTGCCGCAGCACCATGGGGATCTCCGCGTCCAGTCTGCTGGATGAGACCAAATCCGCCTTCATCAGAGGTAAGACGCGCCGCGGACGCGCCGCCGCGCGTCGCTCCAACACGGCGGCTCGCTCCTGATAACGTCTCTCAGCAAAACTTCCTCTTCTCTGGTTTGTGTTGTCGCGGAGCTGAACGTGTAATTGTTGGTGATTAGTGGACATCGGATAGAAAACTGCTCCTCCCTTTTCCTCCCTGCGCTTCAGAGGAAGCTTGATTTCAGCGTCTGTCCGGATTAATCTGAATGTCTCATTCATTCACGGAGCTCAAATCTAGAAATGTGGCTTTATTATCATCGTGTTTTACTTTCTCGGGGAGCAGAACGATGATTACTTTCACCTGAAGTAGTTAACAAAGATCTGGATCTCTCAGTGGAAACCTGTCAGTCTGGTTTTATTGCGGCTATCCTCAGAAATATTCCACTTGTGTTTTCCTGCTCTCCAGGCGGTTTGTCTGACAGATTGAGACGCGCAGAGGGATTTAAATCGTCTTCTTATTTCCAGTCAGTGTTTATCAGGTCACTCCTGACTTTCCAGTCCTGCAGGGGGAGAGAAAAAGTGAGGGAGGAGAAAGTGCCAAGACCTGTTCCCCCCTCCTGTCTCTGGTGTCCTCTGCTGCTGGGTGTGTCCTGTCATGGCTGCAGAGGACAAACGATGCTCCTGCTTTTCTTTATTGTGTGTGCGTGACGCACAGGTGATGACAGGTGTTCATTCATGTATGGTGGCCTGTGTGTTCACAGAGCGAATCGCACAAATACTTAAGCAGAAAGTGTTTTTTAATGGAGACAATGTTACTTTAACTTCACTTCACAGTGAAACAGAGTTGCAGCATTCTGCTAACCAGCTGAGGTAGCCGGAGACTTGATTTAAAACAGAGAAAACAGCAAATAAAAGAAACAGGAAAAGACTCAAAACTCCATTCAGACTTTGCAGAATTAGCTGTCAGCACTTCCTGTTTGCAGTGAACCTGTGGAAGTACACACAACTGTCACTGAGTCACTGTGATACTGAAGAAAACCTAAAATCATGACGTTTCTAAGGCAGGTTCTGCACATGTTAGGAGCATCTTTTTTTGAGGATTCCCGAGCAGATTTATAAAGTCCTCCTCTCCTCCTCCTGATGATGTAAAGTCAAATCAATTAATCGATTGGTTGTTTGTTCCATCAAACGTCAGAGAGAGAAAGCAGAAAATATTCATATTTAAGAAGCTGGAATCAGAGCAGTGACTCAAACTGATGAATCGATTATCGAACAACCAAGTGATTAATTGATTAATTGTTGCAGCGCTGACGTTCATCAGGATTTCTCTGATTCATTCAGCGGGTGATCAATCACACTGATTGGTCAGTTAAAGGAAAAGGAGTCAGGAGGAGACACGAGACTCACACCTGAAGTTAGTCTGATGATCGTCAGCTGGAGTTGGTTTGAAGGTTTCGAGACTGAACAGCTGCTGTGTTCATGTCACCGACTGATCACAGAGAGTTCGAGCTGCTTCATTCATGCGTCCAGAAGCCGGTCAGGTGTTCAGGACGGAGGCCGCTGTCGGGCCGTTCTAGCTTTCTTGGGGTCACCTGAACAACAGCTGGGAGGTCAGTGTTCCGTGAAACAAAACTAAATAAAGGTGAAAAGTCAGAGAAGGCTGCGATGAGACAAAAGAGAGCCGGACAAAAGTGCAACAATGATTCAAAATGCAGAATAATCAGGTCTCCTTCAGCCGGAGAAAAAGGCTCGTCTGTGAAACAACACCGCCACGTCTGTTGATGCTGGCGCCGGTTGCGTTGCCGCTGCTGTTGCCCTGGTAACAGGACAGAGTATCATATGCTCAGGATGTAAATGGAAAAGTTAAAAATCCTGTGCCCGAGCATGTGTCCTCTAAAGTGGAAAATCATGGGAATGTGTTCATGTTGACACTCAGGAAGCCTCAGAGAGTCTCATGAACCTGCAGATATCAGTGACAGTTCATGTTGAAGGCCGTCAGACAGGAGTGTGACGGGCTGGGAGCTTTTTATCTGCGCTGAAAGCAGCTCGTGGCATCGAGACTCTGGGACGTGTCCGGGCGTTTCATGTTTGCCTCGTCAGTTTTTCCTGGCTGCTGTTTTTAGTGCAGGACTCAGTCGGAGCGGTGACTCTGTTCATCATCTGTCAGAGTGAAGACATTCCTCTGTCTCAGTCTGCAGAGGGTGGAGGGTGGAGGGTGAGTGGGTGGAGGCTGGAGGGTGGAGGGATGATGTGTTCGGGAGCTGAATGTCAGTTTTCTGGGTTGGGCTGAGATGACAGTCCAGTTCTGGCGGCGGCCGATCCCTCGATGGAATGATGTCACTTGTCCTCTCCGTGTCTCTCTGCAGTGTTTGGACTGTGTGATGTAGAAACGCTTTCTGTTTGATTCCCACTCATGTGACTTTATTTGAACAAACTCAGTCTCCAGACTGAATGTTAGTTCAGTAAGTTTCTGCAAACTGTTTCCGTTTGTTGCAGCTTTACGTTTGTTTTGGTTGAATTTTTCTGTTCCTCTCGTCACAGCGCTGCGTTCGTTCTCTGGTTCAGTTCAGGCTGAAAAACCACTCGGTCAGGGTGACGGAAACATTGTGGTTTCTTATAATACGTTCACGGATGGAGATCTTCTGACTTCCCTTGAAAAATATCTGCTTTTGGTCGCCACAGAAACAGCTGGAAACGGCAGCATGTGTCCTGTAAAACCACCTGCTTGTGATGCCATTCACAGCTGTATAAATCCTGTGGTGTCCTCTCAGATATACTCCACCTCTGTCCGCTCCGTCTCCTGTTTGACAGTCAGATAATAATCATATAATGTGAGCGTGATATGACACGTTTAGGTCGAACATAAACCTCAGAAGCACCTGTGGTTGGCAGAAAGATTAACAGCCAACATTACATCCTGGAGACGAGGCTGATTCGGCTTTTTTAGTCCATCAAAGTGATTTTTTCAGGGGGGATTCAGACCGAACACAGTGTGAAGACGACACACTTTGTTTAACTCGTGTGGTTTAACTCTCTCTATCAAAGTCGGGGTTGCTTCCGTTGTTGTTTCTGCATAAATCTGATGAGAAAAAGTGGCCGCGCTGCTGTGGAATTCTGATTAAAATCGAATGTTCAGCTCTTCCTGTAAGAACTTGATAATGAGGCGGTGGAGGCCATATTTCACTGATTGCTCCAGCGTGTCTCTGTGGGGATTTAAGGATTCTCGGGGGATATTCTCAGCTCAGCTTGTGAGATGTGTGTTTTCCTCTGTGAAGCCTTGAACATGTAGATCCGAGTCTGATGAAGAAGACATTTATTTATCCGAGTGTCTTTAACATCTGGCAGCGAGGTGATTCGTGTTTGTGGTCCACATATTTTATAAAAGAGGGAAAACAGAGAAGCTCAGCGGGGCGGAACATCTGTCTCTGCGTTACTCAACAGTTTGAAGCGTTTCCTTCAGACCAGCTCGTCGTCACCGCTCAGAGACTTTAGATTCACCTGTCGACGATTCTCAACTTATTCTGATGAATCTCATGTTGTCACACACTCATTCTTCTGTCCTTTTCCCCTTTATAAAGAAAAAAGATGTTGGTCTGTTATAAACTCATGTACATGAAGACGTTTACTTCAGTTTGCTTTAAGGATCAGAATCGACAGTAAATCTGGATTAAATCTTTCAGTGTTGCAGCGAAACAAACGTCACGTCAGTGTGATTGAAGAATCTCCTTCTAATGTCTGAGGAAACAGGACTCGGCTCAGTGCAGCGTTACATTAGGACCGTATTTGCCTTTGTGTGCGTATTTGCAGTTGAAATTCAAGACATTTTATTCTCAGTCGCAGAACTTTATAGTAACTCAGATTCCTCCATCGTGGCTGTAGAGTTTCTGGCGTTCCCGGCCTTGTTTTTGCTGTCAGTGTGCCGCCGTTCTTCATGCTGTGTCACTCGGCCTCCAGCTGCCATTACACAATCCCTCAGATATTCAGAGGAGCTGAGAGTCTGTGAAACTTTCCCCCCTTCAGATCTGAATGCTCTGCTCTCCACAAAGAGAGGAAACTGCTGCTGCTCCGGCTCTCAGCTGGAGCCCCACCTGTTGTTTACCCCGACCGACCGAGTACAAATACTGCACAACCTGCTGCCACTCAGACAGCTTTCACCATTAAACCTTTTGTTTTTTGTTCTTCCTGTCATCATCATTTGCTTCTTTACTGTACGATGATGTGCAGAAGTGTGTGTGCTCTGAGTTCAGACGGGACAGACGAGCCTCTGACATCATGTCAGGGGAATTTTGTCTCCAGGCAAACAGCTCCGCCAGAGCCGAGATCGAAGCCATGAAGGTTTTCCACAAACGTTTGTCCGTCTTCAGCTCGTGTCTGTGTGAGTCAGCGCTGATGCAGTTTTTCAAGGTCTTACAGCTGGAAGTTGAGCTCTGTATGCAGGTTATTTTGGGTGTAAACACCAAGAGATGAAGGTAGAAACTCAGAAGACTGTGATGATCGTACTCTGCATCATCCTGGTATGATGGTATGTGAGAGTCAAACAGGCCCTGCAGCTCGTAAAAGTCACTGACAGACGGATCAGAGAGTTTACGAGTGTTTCAGAAAAGCTTTTAAATGGTGACGCCCATCTGAAGCAGCTTGCTCCCTAATGATCGGGGTGTGTGAGCATCTTTCCTGTCTGTGGAATCACAGCAGGCCAATAAACGCTGTCAGCTCAGTGACGGGTGTTTGTTGACGCGACCTTTCTCCGTGCAGCTCTTTATCCTCTAATTGCATTGGAGGACGGAGCGAAGCATCCATTTATCTGACAGACTGTAAACTCCTGAACATCCGTCAACAACCCACAACACCCTTTAACTCAGCGCTGTTCTTCAATACTCCAAGACTCTCCTCAAGAGCTGGATTAAAAATGATAAGTAAGTTTTTCTGCTGCACAACATGTCGACAACGGACGGTGAAAATCTAAAAGGGGCATCGGGGAGATTTTTCAACGTCAGACGACAGCGAACTGTTTGAAACGAGAGGAGAGACGGAAATGAAGTTCTCAATTATCAACGATGCACAGCTAACGTATGCTAACATTAGCTGCTGTCAAATTGTAGCTAATTAATAACGATTTGTCGGATTGTGAGCTTCCCGCTCTCAGTGAGACGTCAGAGGAAAATGGCCGCCATGTGAATCTGTAGCTTTACCTGCAGAACTGACGACATTCCCATCAGCCTCAGCTGTGCTGTGTGTTTAGCTACTGCTAGTATGCTAACATGCCAAACCAACAGTGCGAACATCAACACGACCTCAACATTAGCGCTTGACGACATTAGCATTTAGCTCAAAGTGCCGCTGCAGCCTCTAAATCCTGTCAATAATTCAGTTGACAGAAGACAGTCATCAATTATTGATTAATTGATGCATTTCTACAGCTTTTAGTCTGATCAGATCTGCACACACACACACACACACACACACACACACACACACACACACACACACACACACACACCACACACAGCCCCCTCCTCTTCACACACACTCATTGTGTTTTTGTGAGACATTTTTCTGCCTTGCAGCGACTTGTCGGTCGTCTCGGGTGTTTCCTCCTGACACCAGCTCAGAGGACTCGCTGAGCAGCTGGCCAGCAAGTGGAAAAACATTACAACATTATTTCTGAGTATTTTTTGGTCTCACTGTACTTTAAACTTCTTTGTGAAACACTTTGAACCTGTTCCAAACATGTGTGTATTTGTGAGTTCTGACTCGACGTGTAGATTTAACTTGAAACTGTTTGAGAGACGTCGGCAGCGTGTCTGCATACCTGTTCACCCCGTCATCATGTGTGTGTTTGCATGTCAGAGTGTGTGTGGAAACAATAACATGTGCAGACATGTTAAAGTTACACACACACACACACTCAGACGTCCACGGGGGGAAATTCTCCAGCTCATTGTGATTTACCTGTATTTGATTTTTAATCGTACTCTCCTGAGAGACGTTTGAGACTCAGATAGAGAAGTTCACAATCCAGAGTGAGCGCTGATTTCTCACTCAGCACTTTTTGTTACACTTTTAAATCACCCCCACACACAAACACACTGTCCTGCCTCAGTGAAAATATTCACGACGTCACTGTGCAGAAATGCAACAACTCACTGTTTCAATGCACATAGGTACCAAGCGACTGATCCAGAGTGAATCTACACATTTATACAGGTTGAACCTGTAGAAGTTGTGATGTGAGATAACATTTGAGTGTGTGCAGGTGAAGTGACCTTGTGTTTAACTGCAGGGCTGCAAATAACAATTATTTTCATTGCGATTAATCCGTCAATTGTTTTCTCGATTGATCGATTCCTTGGTTTGGAATGTAGGAAAATGTCAGAAAATGTCGATCAGTGTTTCGTCCTCTTCAGTTCTTCAGTTCTTCAGTTTACTGTCACAGAGGACGGAAAGGAACCAGAACATGTTCACGTTTTAAAAGCTGGAATCAACAATTAATCGATTATCAAAACAGTTGCAGATTGTATTAATAGCTGACAACGAATTGATAAATCGTGAGTGAGTAAATTTCTCGTTACAAGTTTATTTTTGCTTTTGTGAAATTGTTCAGCAGAGTTAACGAGCCGTTCACATCTGATCCTGTGGACTGATTGAATTAGAACATGACGCTCTGAACGAGAACCTCCGCGATCCTCCTCGAACGCTCTCTTACTGTGAAACTCCAGAAATGTTTTGTGGACGATGAAAACTTCACCTGACTTTCCATCATCGTGAAGGGAGGAGAGGACAGCTGAGCTGTCTGAGTGTTTTCTAGCCTTCAGTAATTAAATTGGCCTCATTTTGTTTCTCTTTAACTGACCGGACTTCATCCTCAGACGGCTGATGAAACGTGCAAAGAACCTGTGAGAACTTGTGAAGACAGAATGTTTCTACTCCTGTCTGACGTTATGATGTTGGAGGTGGAGGAGCAGGTTTCTCCAGTGACACACACACACACACACACACACACACACACACACACACCCCTAACTCATAGTTCACATACCAGCGCGCGTCTCTCAGGTGAAGGAGAGGTTTGTCTCGACACTGCGAACATGTACAGTGTGTTCGGAGGTTTATTGATCACTGTGAGCGTTTCTTCTTCTGTCCAACGTCTGTTAATGTCGTACTAAACAAATACAACTTCTGTTTAAGATATCTAGATATACATTTAAGTTTCTAACCATATTCCAGTGAGCGGTCTTTAACATGAAGCAGACTCTGTCGCACCTCCTTGATGTATTTCTAACAAAACCTGAACGAGAGTGAAATCCTACGCACACACACGCGAGCCGCAGGATTACTCAGTTGGTTTCCAGGAGCTTTACTTGCACCTACAACATGGATTACTCTGCAGGTGTGGCTCGCCAGGTGTCGTGTTCCTGTTCAGCTGCAGCAGGTGTATCGTATGGCACACGGCCACGTATTATCACCTCGCAGGTCTCCTAAATGTTGTCACCATACCAGAAGTTTAAACTTTGAGACAACGTTAGTGTAAAGAAATACTGCTCACTGCTCGATAGCTCTTTTGATACGACGGCAAGAAGAAAAAAAGGCCTCGACACACAAAACTGCTCACATTTTTTATTTATTTATTAAAACCTTGCACGCAGTAACTGAAAACGTACCAGCACGTTTATAATAATCTATATATCTGTGCAGCCTCGGGGGAAGCGTAAGCACATATTATGTTGTTTTAAACACGCGGTATCGAAAAGTAACTAAAGTATCGATATCTTTGACAACTGGAGCCTGACAGATACTCCCTGAACTTTGGTTATCAAACACGTGTGACAAAGACTCGTTACAGGCAGATTTTACAGTTTAATGATGAACTTTATCGTCTGAAATGAAATCCGTGCACTGAAACTTAAACGTAAACTTCACTGAGAATTGAATAATTCTGAATTACCACGAGCATCTGTTTCTGCATTATAATGATTAATTACAAAAGATAAATACACCGATATCAATATATCTGTGATAGCCATGTTATATTATTGCTTCCTGATTCAACCTTAAAGCTGATTCAGACAAACCAACATCACTGGACAAACCAAAAACATGTTATTGCTACTTTTACTTCTGTCTCTGAACTCACTCGAGACTCTCTGAATCTTTGTTTCTCTGAGCACAAGAATAAACGAATAAACAATTAGACAGTCAAGTGTTTAACCAGCGGACTGCTAAGAAATCTAACGTGAGTGTGTAGCAGGGATGTATTAAGGAGAGGCACGTGAGGATAATTACATCATCGTAAAGAGTTTCCTGGAACAAAAGCTGCAGAAAGCACCGAGTTCTTGAGAGAAATCCATACGAAAACTTTGCTAAACCACCAGAAAACCTGTTTTTTGTTTTTGTGTGGACGTGTTGAGTTCTGGGATGAGCTGGCAGAGCAGATCGTCACGATCCCGTTCTCACATTAAAACATTGTGTTTACAGGCTGGAACGCCCTCCAGTTACAAGAAAACTGGAGACGTGAAGTCCAACTATGAGCATGATGTCGTCCACATAATGACAGTCTGTGGTTCATGTGACCACATTATTAGTCTGCGTGTAAACACGGACGCTCGCTGTGTGACGGCTCTGCTGCGGTCCGTCCGCTCTACACGACCCGGTTATGTTGCTTTTATGACGATTTTGTCTTCGTCTGTTTTGCATCATATAATATCTTTACGGTCTGTGCTCGCCGCTCCGCACAATGTTCAGCTTTAACTGCTTTTTTCTTGGTGCCAGAGGACAGAAAATGAGAAGCAGGCAGATGGCTTCAGTCCTGCTGATTAATAAGAACGGTCCTGAACAACAAGACAAAGCAGCGACTGTGAGTCATCAGTGACCAGGGTAATGAGATATTGATTCTGGTTTTTATTAATATTTTGGTTTTGTTTATGAAACATCAAGTTTTTCTGCACACTGAAAATGATTCAGGTGTGAGGAGGTTAGATACGGATACAGACGGAGCCTTCTGTCCGTACTTTGTGCTCATTTCAACCGTATTTCTGCAAGTTTTTCTGATAGCTCGTGGTTAGAGGAAGACATTTTGAAAGATGGTGAGGAGGTTTTAAACATCTGTGTGATGTCACTTTGCTCGGCAACAGAGACGATCAGTTACTGCAGAGCAGCTGTGAGAAGATCGCGATGGGAATTAAACGAAGGAAGTAAAAATGGAGGTCCGCACTATCCACCTAGCTGCCCTACCTATCCTTCTTCCATCCACAATTTCCTTCCCTCCTTACTATAAATACTTTCCAACAAACAATACTTCACTCAATCATTTTCTCCACCCATCTCCATCCCACAATCCATCAACAATTCCCCACCCCCCCTAATACTAACTTATCCCACAATCAACATCACCACACCTTCCACCCACCACCACCCCTCCTCCCTTCACTCACATCTCACTTCCTTACCCCCCCCACCCCCCCACCCCCCCCCCCTCTATCCCCCCCCCCCCCCATCCCCCCCAACACCCCCCTCCCTCCCACCCCCCCCCTCCCATCTCCCCCAACTAACCACTCCAACACCTCCCTCCCACCTCCACACCCCCTACACCCCACCACCTCCCCCTTCACTCCACCCCCAACCCCCCATCACCCCCCCGCCACCATCACCCTACCCACATCCAACACCCCCAACTCCACCAAACATCCCCCCCCCCCCTCCCCCCCCCCCCCCACCACCCCACCCCTCACCCCCCACATCCACCCTCCCACCCACCCCCACCCCCCACAACCCCCCCCCCCTCCCCCCCCAACCCCCCCCCCCCCCACCCCCCCACCCCCCCCCACCCCCCCCCCCCCCACCCCCCCCCCTCATCCACCCACCACCAACCCACCCCCCCTACCCCCCCCCCCCCCCCCCCCCCCCCCACCCCCCCCCCCCCCCCCCCCCCCCCCCCCCCCCCCCCCACCCACCCCCCCCCCCCCCCCCCCCCCCCCCCCCAACCCCCCCAATTACACCAGTTTACCTCTTTAGGAAACGCCGGCTGTGTGCAGCGTGCAGCATGCTGTCCTGTGCTGTTTCTGATAACTGTGGTTTTGTGCAGCTGATTATGCACAACGTGATAACAACAAAGCTCTCAGTGTCCGCGTGAGTTAAACGAATCATTTGACATTCAAAACAGCGTCGATCAGCGACGTTTGATGTGACAGTGACACTGTAGGTCAGCAGACCTTCATGTGGAGGCCGTTAGGGAACTTTAAACTCGTTTCAGAACGTGTTTCTTAGATCAGGATTGTCGGCACTTTATTTGGAAGCGATCGGATCAGATTTTTGTGTCCAGACATCTCCAATATTGGTTGCTGTGGTAACCATGTAGGCGTCAAGTCCCCCAGGAAGAGCGCCCGGCTTTGGAGCCAACTTTCATCGTAGCCGAACTGTGTAATTACATCATCACGTGAAGCACTGGAGCCCGAAAAGAAGATATTGATATTATTTCAGTTCAACTTGGCGGTTCTGAACCGGACGTAAGCCGGCTCGGTCTGTGAAAGTCTCTCGTGGTCCCCACGATGCAGACGGTCCAGATAATTATTCAGCCACTACGTATCGCCGTGTCTAGAACAATCACGCCGTCAAGTGACGGAGCAGCCGAATTATTTCAGCTTCCATCCACAGACTGTTGTTCTTTGTGTTGTCGTTGTTTCAGTCTGATCGTTTCTGTCTCTCTGACACATTTCATGCAGGTTTTTTTTGCTGTTCAGACTTCCTAAAGTCAATCTGGATAAACCAAAAAGCAGATCTGTGCTGGCAGTCTGAACACATTTCCTCAGCTCATGTCAAAGATCTCACTTCTTGTCTGACTCACTGCTCAGAGCAACAAGCTTTTAGACTCAATCCTCAAACCTTCTCTTTGTGCACACAGAGGTTGAATTATAAAGAACATCTCAAGGTTTGTCTGGATGTTTCCTCCCTCCTCCGGTCTCTGTCCAGTGTTTGCATAAAACCATTCAACCTGAAAAGGGAATATATTAAACAAACAGCGGCTGGTTGTATTTGCATTAACAGCAGCAGAGCGATCAGATTGGCGCCGACGTCACGGCCATTCAAATCATCTGTGAACAGCGAGAGGAGGAATCGACTGTCCCAGCTGCAGCCGCAGACGACCGAACCAGCTGACAGATAAAATGTGTTTTCTGTCCGGGCTCTCCGTTCTCTCTGTAAGATGAAACCTGCAGCTTTTTTACGATCGCCCCCGAATGACTCACCGCTTCTTCTTTATTGGAAAAATGTGAACCTCCAACCTGACTGAAGTAGGCTGCAGTTAACATGGTTACATAAGCAGAGTCTCTGTTTCTGTCTGTGGACAGCCGGGTGTTGTCTCTGGAAATATCTTTGGGATTGGTTTACAACCAGGAACCAAATGATGTTTTCTGTCGAGAAAACAAAAAGTTATTTACTGTTTCAGTGCTCAGTGACTCTCTGCAGACAGCTCAGAGGCACAAACCTCGATATCTCCGAGACTCTGCAGCTCACAATCTAGATGTTTAAAAAGCAAGACGAATACAGTGTGCAATCATAAATGCTTAAATTGAATTACTGCAATATATTTATAGTACATATATTTTTAATGAATTATCTGCATGTTCAGGGGCCGTAAACATTAAAGGGGATGATTTCATGCTATTTGGTATATCTGGGCTCTTAAAAACCTCTTTAACTATTACATTAAAGGCGCAGTATGTAAGAATTTTGGTTGGAACTTTGAAAAATTAAAACATTTGTGTGCAGCCTAACCCTCCGCTGGTCCCTGAGCTCCGAGTCTGAACCGCTAGCCGAGCAGCTAACTGAGCTAACTAGCTAAGAGCAGCCACAGTTAGCAGCAGTAAGCGGCTTCTACACTGATTTTTACATGTTGCATCTTTAAGATCTTTGTAAGTTTAAAGTAGTTGTAATGTTTTTTTGTAACTTAGGATCAGTAGCTCCTTGAAAACGCTTTAATCAGTGTAGAAAAAAACATCCTAAAGGCATTAGCACATTACAAACCATCAGTTTATCGGTTTATTTATCCCAAACCTGCGATAACCTCATTAAATACATGAAGGCTGATGAACGATCCCTTCACACACTTCAGAGACCTGATGTAAACCAAACTGCTGACTGTAAAAACAGCTTGAATTGAAACTGAATCGTCCTGTTGAAGGTGTTTTGTGTATTTAAGGATTCGTTGAGCGTATTTTAAAGGACCGTGTTTCACAGGAAGAGGTTGTTTCTTCATCAGCAGCTCGGAGCTGTGGATGGAGGATCTCAGGGGACCTCCTTGTTTTTTCCTCGGTCTCAAACAATGCGACGTGTAAAAAAGGTCAGCGCTGTCTCTCGTCTCCCCGCTGACCCTGACGAGGCCTGACAAGCCTTTCCCCTCTGATCAGCTCATCACGGTGGATATCCTGCTCCCGTCGTTAACAGTTTCCACCTCCAGTCCGCAGAGATGACGTTTCATTCAAGAGTTGTACCCTGCTGGTGGTGGACGGTGATTTCAGAAGGATCCTCCGAACATCTGGACCAGAACAAGAGAATCCAAATGTGTTTGTTGACCCCCTGACCTGAGAAAATTACATAAAAACTTTGCACAGTTCATAATCTTACACAAACTGTAGTTAAGACCTCACAAGCAGCTGTACTTTAAAGGAGAACACGCCAAAAAAGTTGTTTTTCAGTATCCAGTTAAGTTTAAGAGTAGGCGCACTAATCAGAGTTTCCTTGTATACATCTGGTATAACGCCACATTTGAGAAATGTTTCTGTTTATTGTCCTCCTCAACGGTGGATATGTCGTCTAAAACGATGTAACTTCCCACGTACTGCCACGTGTCCGCGCGGACGTTGAACAACACATACAGTAGATTTTGACGGTGATGGTGGAGGAGGAGGTTGTGAAGGTGTAGCTGTGTACAGAGGCTGTGTTGTAGACAGTGTTCAGGACGTGTGCACCGAGAATTCTGGAGAATTGACTATGAATGTTATTTTCCAGCACTGTCAGATGTCCAACCATGATTAGACCTCTTCCTCGGCTCATCCACCCTTAAAATGCTCGCAGGCTTTGTTTCTCCACATGTGAACTCTCATATATTTTCCCCTCTCGACTCCTGAATGCATCCTCGGCCCAGACGTGACGAAACACTGCAGGTTCTGTTGCCATAGCGATGTGCAGCGGGCGTCATCATCCCCTGATGTAAGACGATAGAACCGTGAACCCGACAGCAACCCTGACACAGTACAGTGAGAGAATAAACAGCAGCCACGTTCATCCTTTAAGTGCAGGATGTGTCACTGGGAATTACCTGTAATAGTTTGTGGATATTGAGCGTCTAAGTCTGAGTAAACACTCATCGAGCAGATTTTGTGATGTGGTTTGCAGCCGTGCAGGCAGAAACTGGAGAAGTCGTCCGGTGTGTCAGACGGAGCGTTCTTCTGTCTGCGCTGCCGAGATTTGTTTTGTTTTTCCGTAGAAACTGAATCCCTGCGTGTCGGGAATCTGTCCCGGTTAGGCAGAAATCTGAGAGGATTTTCTTTTCTCAGTAACCGTGTGAATGTGCTGCCAGCAGCCGTAGGTTGACAAACCACGGGATGGGGTGAGGGGGGGAGGGGGGGAGGGTTGATGCTGTGTAAGTGAGAGTGGCCTTGGAGACTTGGACAGAGACAAAGCGTCTGATTGGACGCTTGTAATCAGGATAGAAGTTCCTCACAGACACTAACAGCAGCCTCAGTGACCTGATTACTGTAGCGTGTGATATCATCTGGTGTTTGTTATCCAGGCGGGAGGAAGACTTTGGCCGGTCTCAGCACAGAGGAGAGAGAGAAAAGATGAGCTCAGGTTTTGTTTTCAGAAAACTGTTCTGTGTGTGTGTGTGTGTGTGTGTGTGTGTGTGTGTGTGTGTGTGTGTGTGTGTGTGTGTGTGTGTGTGTGTGTGTGTGTGTGAAGATTTCTGGCAAATGAGTCACTGCACAGAAGTCTGAAAAGTTTTGAGCAGTATTCACAAATTCAGCTTCGAGTCGAGTGTGTTTTTATTTATGCAAATTAATCTGACAACACTTGAAAATATTCAGATGGACGTCGAGCTCATGACTGTGTGTTGAGAGCAGAGCTGGATAAGATTAGCCTAGCTTAGCATAGAGACTGGAAGCAGGAGGAACACCTGAAGTGATCAGTCTGAAGGTCAAATGCAAGGCTGCTATTTACTGATTAATAATTACTCTGGTAATCAGCTGAACAACTCTCTCCTGTTGTAACGACGACGTGGAGAACAGGATGGACAGATTTATATTTCCTCTCTTCTCTCCTCTCCTGCCCGTCCAGCTCGTTCTTCACATGTGGTTTTACTTTGTGAATAATTCTTGCTTCCCTGATTGTTGGCAGTCCTGTTGGTGTCGGAGCATTTTTTTGTACGTTATTGTTCCCGAATGATTCATTCAACCTGAATTCTGCTCCAGTTTTCCCCTCTGCTCACGTCTGAATCACTTCAAATTAGTTGCTGATTCACTTCCTAAATAAAAATAAAAATAAGCCTTTCAGCACTACCTCGCAGCTGGTTGTGCTGCGAACAACCATGTTTGTAGAATCTGGTCTCGAGTGAGGACAAACATGGAGTCATTGTGTTTGAGAAGCTTCAAACTAAACTTCCTGGTTCATATTTCATCCTCCGCCCCGCCGAGCATCCTCTTTCTTATTGTTAGTCTGAAATCTGACCCGGTGCTCCAGGGTCACGCTGTTCAGCAGTGATCCTCGATCGTAATCGCTGCTTTTAAAGCTCTTTAATGAAATCTCCCACTGAAACCAGTCAGCCTGACTTTAACGACTACCTGTCCTCTCTGTGGTCCTGCAGGCGAGGCCGAGGCTGAGCTGAAGGCGTTCAGTCCGTACTACAAGAAGCAGTACTCCACCGCGTGCTTCTGTCAGTTCGAAGATGATCTGGAGCAACACAAAGAGAAGATGACGCAGCTGCTCAAACAGAGGGTACGTGTCTTTAAAACGGGCCGAGCCAATCAGGAGGTTTGGTTACAGGTTGCACCAATACGCACTTTTGTAGGTGTGACTAACATAAAAAGAAAAGATAAGTTCATCTACATTTCCAAGATCATAATCTGCAAGAAAAAAATTTGTCTCCACACCCCCGCCATCCTCAGGCTCTGTATTTATTTATTGTATTTATTATTTTTTACCTACAATGGTCACTACATAGGACATAAACATTAATTTCAGGGGTTCTGTAGGAGAAAATAACATGTAAAAGGATGTGTAAAAGAGTGGATTTAACCTCTTTCTGAATGCAAGTTATCACTGAGAATGATCAGATTCTCAGCATCGTATTCATATCTGTGTGTTCTGTGTGGACCAGGAGGCTCCTCAGGAGGCCGAGGTTCTGTACGAGGACGCCGTCCTTTTCTTTGACGAAACCAGGAAGTGGAGGGATCGATACCTGGTGGTGAGAGCCAACTACTGCCTGGAGTGTCACGACAGCCTGGAGGTGAGCGCGACCACGAGGACTGATTATACGCTCGCATTAAAAAAACAAAAAAAGTGTAATTTCACAGCTTCTGTTGTTTTCTTCTTCTTCTTCTTCTTCTTCTTCTTCTTCTTCTTCTTCTTCTTCTTCTTCTTCTTCTTCTTCTTCTTCTTCTTCTGTCTCGTCAGACTTTTGTTAAAGGAGTTCCTCCACGCCAGAAGCTGCTGCCTACAGGTGGCGCTGTTCTGACCACAGAGGAGAAGTACATGTCGATGGTGGACAAGTGTTTCCCTGACGACACCAGTGAGTGAAAGACTCGATGAATTTTATCGTTTGTCACTTCGTAGAGAATTTATGGAGCCATTTAGTGATTTTCTGTATGTAATCTTATTTTGGCGGTATGGTACGGTAGTGTGTTCTTCTTCATCTGGTGTTGGATCACCTGCCGATTGTCATGATGATTCAGCCTCAGACGTGAGTGTTGTGAAAACAGGCGACTGTCTGCTGAGCAAACGTGAACCTCTGCAGAGGACGAGCTTCTCACGTAATCACATACTTTTTTGCTGTTTGCACACAAACACGCTCTCAAAGTGTCTGTCATCGTATAGAAGAATAAATATAAGAGCGAACAGAGCGGCCTCACACTCAAAACCTATTATTTCACAGATTAACCTGCAGAACAAAAAGAAAATGACAAGTTTCATCATCACCATCTGTCATCATGTGCCACTTCACATTCAGCTGGTTTGTTTTTAATTGCAAACAGGATTACTGAGCATGTTTGTGGTGATGCCAGCAGCTCTTTAAACTCGGGCTCACACTGTAGTTTTCTTGTTGTGTTGTTTACACATCCACCTCGGATCTTAAATCCAAGAGAAGAGAAAGTTGAAGTGTGATTCTGAAGAACAAACTCCACCCACAGCAGAGCTAAAAGCAGCTCAGGTGGGAGTCCGCAGAGCAAAAGGACTGAAGGAACTTCAGTGAGAACATTTTGTAGGACTCTGCTGATTCAGCCACCGCTCACAACACGTAAAAAGAGTTTACTCTGAATATTTACACCAGTTTGACACATTAATCTAAATATTACAGAGCACGAGATGTAGCAGGAAACAGCTTTCAGGTGAATTTTTCCTCCAACACTCCTCGTGTTTGATAAAGATGATTTTCTTTGGAATATTCCTTTAATCTCAGCGTGTCATCAGTGCAGGCAGGTTTGAACAGGCCGACGGTTTCCACTGTAGTTACTGTTTATTTACTGCAGCGCGGCTGGAATCAGACGACTCGTCGCATTACACAACACTTATTCACACCTGATCACCGAGCAGGACTTACCTGTGTCAACACACCTGATCCTCCCTGATCGTTAATAATAACAATAATAATCCCCATTAGCGTCCACAGAGACAATGACTGCTGTCTTCCAGGGATCTTTATCAGAATGTCAGCTGCAAAAACTACAGATTAAAACAAACAGTGTAGTATAAACCGAGAATAAACACGAGGAAACAAATGAAACACAGAAGAGAGAAAACAAGACTGTCGTGGTTTCACTGACCTTCTTTTGTAACTCTCCACTGATCAGACGCTCACACCAACACTAGCTGCGTTTACAGGGAGCACGATATCCTGATTATAATCAGTTAAAAGTCCAAAACAGGATAAAAACACCTCAATCAGAATAAACAGTTCTTAAACCTTTTCATAAACCCATCAAAGTAAAGAATCGTCCGATGTAAACGATGTAACCTGATCGTCTTCTGGCTGTTTTTGATAACTGAACTTAAACTTTTGGGATGTTGGATGCCGAGACGATGGATGTTCATCTTCAGGACGGGAAAGTGATCAAACACGCAGGAAAAGAGATTTAAAAACATCTGACAAGGACGATGGATAATCTGTAAACATTGAAACATGAAATATAATAAAGCCGAGAGATATCTTGTTGTCATACTGTGGTGCTGACACCTGACCTGAGGGCCTTTTCCTTCAACTCAAAGGAAGTCTCATCCTGTCTGTTCGTTAACAAACTAGATCACATCCCACGCGAGCGCTCAGAAGTCATTCATGCAGACGGTCTGTTACAGAGAGCTGCTCACAGCCGGCGGCGCGCTGAGGACGATGATGCGTGAAGTGTTAATGCTCGAATGTGCAGAAAGCTGAAGTTACATAATCACAAGATTTAATTTCTACATTACTCTGTTATCACTTACTGGATGTTTAAACACACAGTAACCAATAATCAGCCTCACTGAGTCATTGTTCCTGGGCTGAAAAATTATCGTTGGTCATTAATGTTTGAGACAAATAATAGCTGGAGATGGTTCCGGCCCGGTGTCAACATCTGGACAGCTACGTTAATCTGCGTCTGAGTGAGCACTTGTGATCAGATCTCACTTACCCGCTTTGTATGCAAATAAACTTGTACAGCACTGGGACAAACAGACTCCATGTTTTTTTTACAAAAAGAAAGAAAGAAGTTCATGTGGAACACTTGCCGAATTTACAAGAAGGAACAAATGATGAAGAATTAGTCAGAGACTGAGTTTCACAAAGTTTAGAAAGATTCTCCAACTCAACAACTCGCTAGATTGAGACATTTGTTAAAGGAGTCTGGGGACTTTTTTTATATACACCCAACAAAGACAATGTTTACTGTATTTGTAATTATCTGACATGTTTAGCATCAATGAAATGTTGTTTTCATTCATAAATCAGACAGTGTGTGATCCATTCAGCTTGTTTTTGTGGCCTCTTCCTCTTCCTCTTCTACTTCCTGTTTCTCAGAGGACATCAGTTGAGTAGGCGGTCCTTCATCGCGGCGCAGGACACACGTGTCCACACCGCTGAAACAGTTGCTGTGTCTCAGTTCAGGGTCTGCATCCTCTGAAGGACCCTTCCTTTGCAGTCTTTGAAGGCGAGTCCTTCAGAGAGACCTTGTTAACCTCGTCAGCCGTTGTTAAATGGGACGGTCTCGCCTTTGGAGCATTTCCTGGTTGCGTCACCAGATGTTTTACCCTTACGACACGATTTCTGCCGCCCAGGCCCGCGAAAGTGACGATCTACGCCATTCTCTCTATTTCTTTCTTCTTTTTCGGGCGCGCAAAGAATCTTGGGATATGCGAGGCCACGCAGGATCGTGGTGTTGGGGCGTTGTGACATGATTGGCCTTCAAACGCTCCTCTGAAGGATGCAGACTTTGGTCTTAACCTGCCGATGCTAGCAGCAGATGTTTTAGAACACACCGCCTGTTTCAACCGATCCACCCACTGAACTATCACCAGACTCCCTTAACAATTGTTGTGATTTTAAAAGTTGAGTTAAAAAAACTTTGTAACCATTATGAAACTGTGTCTCTGACAGATTGTAACTCATTGTGTCCTTGTTGTAAGTTCAGCATTAAATCTTTCAGCTGAAGTTGTTTGTCTCCTTGTAAGTTTGTGGCAGCATGTCTGTACCAGCCTGTCACCATTTACACTCCATTTATGAAAGAAGAAACATGTTATTGATCTAAACATGTCACATGTTACAAAGACACTAAACAGGAACAATATAGGCTCCTTCTTTGTCCCCGTGGAGAAAGTCCCCAGACTCCCTTAACAAATGTGTCAGTTAAGTGAGTTGTTGAGTTGGAGACACTTTATAAACTCTGTGAAACTCTGTCTCTGACTCATTCTGCATTATTTGGACCTCCTTGTAAATTCGGCCAATGTTCTAAATTAAGTTCCATCTTGTCATTAAGTAAAAACATGATCTGATCACAACGTCACTAAGCTGCAGACTGCTGTCGTCACCAGCTGACCTTCATACAGTTTGTAGACACACTGTGTTTCTGTTTCAGGTGTGAAGGAGGACTTCGCTCCTCCTCTGGCGGGGATGCCCGGACAGTTTCCCGTCTACCTGCGTCTGCCCTACAGGAGAGACTCCTACTTCTGCTTCAGGCAACAAGCCAAACAAGATGCTTTCCTCTCCATCCTGTCGGACTGCATCAGACACCAGAACCAAGGTGAGGCGACCATAGACCTTCAGGACAGAGAAGATATTTCTGTTCTGCTTTCTCAGACACTTTATTAATCCACCACTGAGAACACAGCAGCTTAAAAAAGAAAGTGCTGAATTACTTGTGATTTAATCGCACATCGCTCTGTTGCGCTCAGATGAAGCGCTCCAGTCGAGCAGCTTGATGGAGGCTGGAACAAACGTTTGATTTGTCTCCCTCCATGTTCAGAGAAGAGGCGAGGCTGAGAGTCTGCGCTGACTTTCTGTCTTCTCCCGCTGTAGTTCTGTATAGTTGAACGAATGATCTCTGCTGCAGCTCGGCGATCAACTGTGATCAGCTGCTATCTGCCACAAACAGGAAAAAAAAGAGATACGTTTTCGGTTCGGAAAACATCACATGAACCACTGTCGACAGTTGCCATGACAACAGACTCACCACACCAGGAGCACAGAGGGAACTTTAATCATGTTGATGCTGAGCGCCGGGGCGAAGGAGAAATCTGAGCTGATGAATCGTTCAATGTCATTCAGATTTTTGAACGTCACATCGCAGCGCTTAATCACAGGGAACACACACACACACACACACACACACACACACAACAGAGACTGAAGACACATTGTAATGGCAGTTCATTCAAAACAAACAACATGCCTGTGTGTGTGTGTGTGTGTGTGTGTGTGATCCGTCAGACTTCCTGAAGAAGAAGACGTGTGAGGTGCAGGCCTTCCTCAAGGCCATCCAGCTCTACAGGCAGGACAAAGGCAGATACGAGGCGTGGGACATGCTGATAGGAAGTGACGTCAGGGTACGTACGGATTATTTATTTATCTGACAGCTTTTGACGTTTCCTCCCTATGTTTGTACATTTCAGAGCCTGTACTTTCTGACTTTTACTACTAAACAGCATGTTGGTTGGCAGATAGGGCTGAGTTTTAACTAACGCTGGTAAAAATGTAAAGAAACTGTCGACCATGACAGTGGAAACATACCCAAGTTATCTCCAACAACAGCCTCTCCAACTAGATGATTGATTACAGTGTGATGTTGAGGGTTAAACTCTCTGACGGCGCCGCGCTGACTGACCAGTCGTCCCGCTGGCGTTGTGTTTCGTGTCAGAAATGCTGCAGTGACTGCTGCCCTGACTCACTGTGACGTCTTCTCTGTCTTTCTTTAAAGATCTGCTCTCAGGTACCGACTTTTGGGACGGATTGATTAAATGTGAGCTGCTGTTCTGACATATCTGAGTCCGTACACAACCCTCCTCCCAATATGTTTGGATAGGACAGAGAAATGCAGTCTAACCAGCCTCAGCAGCGTTTCAGTCCTCATTATTAAACGTCACGAGGGCTTTAAACCTCCTCGTCATACATCTATAACCTGCTGGAGTTCAGAGTCAGAAACAGGAGAGCAGCTTCCTCCGTCCTGTTTACAGGCTGCGGCGTATTTGCATGAAGGGAGTGAACAAATCAGAGTCACGGCTCGTTTGCATCCTCTCCCTGTTTGCTTTTAATGTTCTGTGGAAAGAGAGAGAGACGCTCTCAGTCCTTCTTATGCTCGTCTTTCTCTCGTTTTGTTCCCCTCGGTTCTCTGTTGTGCTTCCTGCTGTTTCTGTTTTCCTCTCTGAGCAGGAATCCTCCCACAGAATGGCTTTCACGCTCCATTGTGTTGTTGTTGTTCGCTCGCATTGTGTTTGTTCAAAATTAGTTGGAGGTGAAGGGAAGTTTGACTACAGGAAGACACACACACACACACACACACACACACACACACACACACACACACACACTAATTAAAGTTAATTTGTTTGAGCAATAAGTCAGACATTTCCTGTTTTTTCTGCTCCACACACGTGCAGTAAACGTACATACCGGAGCGTTCATGTGTGCACTCTACCGCCACTTTTTTTCTTCCACATAGCTCTCGAGTGACACACACACACCCTCAAACAAACACACACACACATACACACACACACACACTGCCTGCCAGCCAGAGGTGACAAATGAAAGGAATGAGAGAAATGTTGGCAGCAGATACAACTTGAACAATATCAGCAGGTTTTAAAACAGCTGCCAAATCATAAATCAGTCAGACTGAAACTAGTCAGACTCAACTGACCCTTCAGGTTAGATGGTTACTGTGTGTGTGTGTGTGTGTGTGTGTGTGTGTGTGTGTGTGTGTGTGTGTGTGTGTACTGTTCTCTCACATGTTCACAATCAATATTCATGTAGGAGCAGACAGGTGGATAGGGTAAATATGCAAATGAGGCCAAACATGCACTGATTTACATCAACGTCCAGAACAGAAATCTGAACTACAGTAAACACCTAAATGTGCATTTTGGATGTTTTCTTTCCTCCTATTGTGAAAAAAAGATTAAAATCTGAAAACTGACTGCAGCGTTTTCACCTGTAGCGTCTCCAGGTTGTTTCTGTCAGTTCATATTGGATAATAGAATTCAAAGACTGTTAAAGTTAAAGGTAGAATCAGTAGGATTTGTCCCAGCTGTTCCTGAACGCACCACAAAGACAGCTGATTGTTGAGTCTCATTCCCAGGACGTCAAACAGACACATGTTGGGTTGGTAAAGCGTCCCGAGCAGCAACAAAGAGAGAAAATCAGAAACTCTCTGCAGATACGAGACACTAACACGCCTTTTCTCCACATTCCAGTCTCCCTCTCTGTCTGTTTACGGCTTCTTACGGCTTTTACGTCTTTGTCTCGTCTCGCTGATTGGTTGAAATCAGTCTTATGATGTTGGGAAATAAAAATAAACAAAAGTAATGAGCCTGTTTCTAAAATGAAAGGACAGCTGACCCGTCTCGCTCCGACTGGCTGCAGCTCTGTTGTATATTTTTGTGCTCTTATTCTGTAAACCTGTTTTCATGCTACTGCACCTGACAGACAGGTGTGTGTGGTAAACTGACAGTCTTGATTTAAAACAACAACATGACCTCGCTGTTAACGACAGTTCAGCCTCTGACAACGAGGTTTACTGTGTTTGTTTCTGCTCCTTGTTGAAATTCTTGGATCAGATTTGGTTTGGATCCAGAATTATTAGCAGTTGTTGAATATTTCAGCTGTTTTCTCATGAACTTTTGCACTTTTGATTGGAGAAAATCTGGTATTTTGATTCTGATCCAGGACTGAGAATTACTTTTAGTTAAGAGTCATTTGATCCGAATCTGAGTGGGAAACTTCAGTATTTCAAAACCAAATATGGCAAAATTGAAATGTCTTTTCAGAAAATGCAGCGTTAGAAATGTGTTTGTAAGACTTGTACAATTTAGCAGGTTCACAAAATGAATCTGTGTGAAATAAAATCCCCACTTGATTAATCTGCCAACTGGCAGCATCTGGTTAATCTTTGGTTATCAGAGGTTTATCAGGCAGTATGAAAGGTAAATGTATCTGCTGGATGATAATAATCAGTCCAGTCGTGTCTGTGTTTGTAGGTGATGGCCAACCTGGTGATGGAGCAGCTGCTGCCGTCTCTTGAGAAAGACATGCTGCCTCGTCTCAAAGCCAAGAAGACGGAGAAGAAGAGAGTCTGGTTCGCTGTGAGTCGCGCAGAAATATGCTGGAATTTATAACTGATGTCAATGCAGATGAAATGTGGTTCTCATTTGCAAATTGTTACATGAAGAGCTTTTTTTAAATCGATTTAAATGTACGTTTCAGCGTTCTGTTTGATGGGCTCACAAATTTAATCCAGTTACATCTGAAAACACACATTATGCATTCACGCTGGAGGCCCTTCCCTGAATTATCGCTCTTATGTAACTGACAAATGAAGTCACTCCTTAGGAAGATTTAGAGACTTTATTTAAATTCACTGATTGCACGCAGACGGTGGAGGCGGCCTACATCCTGGTCCAGGAGCATCTGTTGGAGGGACTCTCAGCGCTGAAGGAGGAGTGTCGGGTATCGGTCCGGCAGCAGGAGGTCCTGATCCACTCCGACATGGACCAGATCCTAGAGTCCAGACGGCAACTGGAGGAACAAATCCGAGGTAAATGTTCCCGTGGGTCTGATACTCTGCTGTCACACACAGGATGAGCTGCATTCCTCTGTGATAAATGTGAATGGAACTGGCTCTGGGTGAAAGATCAGCCGAGGCCAGACGGATAAAACTGTGTACACACACGCAGATGTTCTGTCAGAGTCATAAGGCTCTAATCTGAGTCAGCGTGGAGCTGGGTTTATTTTATATTTGTTCTACAGAAACACTCGGAAAGGAAAAGTGATGATGGAGAGTCGGCTGAGGATTCGTGGTCCACCAAACATTTCTGGGGGTTGGAGCTTCACTTTATTAGGGGAAGCTGACACAGATGTTAGCCTGCAGGAGAAGCTAATGATGCTAGCCTGTTTCACACTTATTTTAGGCTGTTGGAGAAATTAACATGTGATGACGAGTCTCTGTATTAATGGTTATAGCGCCTCTTCTCCACGGACACGATACGTGTTTCTGACTCGTTGAAGAAGTGTGACGGTCCCCGCCTGTTCAGGTCGTGTTCTAACATTTAACGTTTTCTTTCTGTCTTCAGTCAAAGTGTCGGAGCCGGCAGAGAAGCTGTGCTCCGAGTCCGTCCAGCCGTACCTGGGCTCGGTGCTGGAGGAGCTGATGGAGCCGATCAGCTGTGGGTTCCAGGAGGGACGGCAGCTGAGTGAAACCATGATGGACCGGATGTGTCAGGATGTTCTGCTGCAAGGAGACAAAGAGAAGCTCAAAAAGGTTCGTCAGTAAGAAATAATCTGTTATTGAAGACCAAACTCTCAATCAAAACAAAAGATGTCTGATGTCATGAAGGAGTGTGGGACCATTGGAACTGCAGTCGACCACCATTGTAGCCAAATGTTCTCGTGATTCGGCCTCAGATGTTTTGTGTTATGTTGCAGTAAACTGGAAATATTTGAGCTTTATTGTTGTCGAAACAAGCGATTTGAAGTCGTCACGCCTTTCACAAACTGTAATGAGCACTTACTGATAATCTGTAGATCAAATAATCAATGTTGCATCACAATAACTGTGTGAAATCCAAGCAGCTCATTTAACTCTTGTTGTTCAGTTTGTTTTGCATTTGGCTCCACTTAGCTGTGTGTGCACTGACTGATAGCAGGTGTTGCTATGACAGCAACCACTGTTGCATCACCGCTGTATATAAAACTGCAGTGAGGTGAGAGAAATGTCATGAATGTGAAAAATCCAGCTGTTAAACTCTGAGCGCTCCTCCCTAACCGCCTCCAGGAGACAGAAACCTGTAGCTGCAGTTCCTCTGCATTCGTTTTAAAATAAGACAAACTGAGTCATTCAAGGTACAAATTTGTTTTCAGGCAGCTGCATGAGCTAAACAGGCCGTTCTCTCAAACCCCCTCCTCTGTCTCTCTCTCAGGTTCTCTTTGACATGGCGAAACCGAACCTGCTGAGCTGCTACCAGAAGATCGGCTCGCTGCAGGAGAAGCTGCAACACCTGCAGGAGAGATTTGGCTTCTCGAACATCACGGGAGTGATTCACAGCGCTCAGATCGACCTGCAGCAGGTACACACACACAGTTCACCGCTGATTTATTTTCATTCAGTTCCTCCGCGGTCAGACAGCTCAGCTCTCGTGTTTCTCAGCTCAGAGTGGGCGGAGGAATTTCCTCTGAGTCACTGTGTTAGCCAGCGTTTATGACACACTGGTGATTGTAATGTTTCAATGCACTGACTCAGCGTTTCAGTCTTAAAACAAAGAAAGTGTCAGCGATGTGAACACATGATGAATCAGGTGGGATTTCCAGCATCTGTATCTGGGGCCTCACACAGCCGTCTGATCGGATCTCGTCGTCTTGTGTGTTTCAGCTGATGGAGAATGCAGCTTCCACGTTCGAGCAGCTGCTCCAAAAAGCCGTCCAGGACAACCCGGACAACCCCAACAACGCCAGCTCCGCCATCGAAAAGGCCAAACACAGAGTGCTCAAGGTCAGAACGTCACTGAGACGAAGAGATAATACATTTTTATAACTGTAGCCAAATGAAAATGTGACGTCATCACACCTGAGACATGACGCCGAGTCTCCTCTTTGTTCTGCAGCAATATGATTATGACAGCAGCACAGTGAGGAAGAGGATCTCCAGGGAGGCTCTCGTCTCCATCACGCTGCCCTTCATCAAGAAGAACCTGGCCCCCACCTGCAAAACTGTGAGTCACACACACACACACACAGAAAAACTATGTAATCACACACAGTAAAGCTTGACTCAGGTGTGTGTGTGTCTGTTCAGGAGCTTCAGGGTCTTGAACAGTTCAGCGACGCCGATCACTCCAACTTCATCCATGTTGACAACGTTTACGAGAGCATCCTGCTGCAGACTCTGGACAAGGAGGTCTCCAAAGGTAAGACGCCGCATACACACTGATGAGACACACAAACACCACCTCACGGGGATGGAGCAATGGTTTTAACCCTTTCTTCTCTCCTCGTCCTGCAGTGGTGAAGGAGGCAGCGAGCCTGAAGAAGTACAACCTGTTCACGGACAGCAGAGACCTGCTCAGTCAGTCCAGCCGCTCCAGCCTCTCCTCCCCGTCCGTCTCCACCCCGAACAGCCCCGCCATGGCGCTCGCATCCCCGGCTGAAACCTCCTCTGAACCGCAGCCTGCGTCTCCTCTTGCGGTGAACGGCCAGCCGCCCACCCCTGAGAAGGCGAAAGTGAATGGCGTTCTGCAGAGTGAAGCCTCAACAGACAGAGTCATTGAGACGCCTCTGGGGAAGGTGGAGCAAAAAGAGGTCGCACAGAGCGTCGCTGTCAGTCAGGAGGCAGACGTACCGGCACCCAAAGAAGAAGATATCGTCCAAACTGTGACTCCGGCTGCTGTTGAGAGCGCAGCTTTAGCAGCGACAACCAACCAGAGTGACACACAGGAAGTGAACATAGAAGCTGCTCCAGAAACTGTGACCCAAGAGGAAGTGATTTCTGTCCAAACAGAAAAAGTAGAGACGGCTGCTGAACCTCTGGTGCAGAACACAGACGCCCCAAAAGAAGCAGAAATCACTTTGACAGAAACTCCCGCTGTTGTAGAAAATATAGAGACAGAAGTAGAAGCAGCATCAGCACAGACAGAAGCTCCTGATTCCACAAACGTACCTGACAGCACTTCAGCAGAAGGCACTCAGTCCCAAACTGCAGCCGACAGTGAAGGACAGACGCACTGTGAAAGCTCAGAAACCGACTTAGAGGCTCCCTCTAGTGGTGAAACAGCTGTGCTCACACCTGCAGACGTCAGCCAGGACCTGCAGGAAGCAGAACCAGATACAGTCTCAGACCCAAATTCTCTGGACGTGTCAGTAGGGAGCGAGGCGGCTCCGTCGGATGTCGAGTCCATAGAAGAAGTCAAAGTGACACAGAGCAGCGAGGACGAAGTCTCGACGACCTCTGACGTCTTGGAGGACGAGAGGACCAGCAAACCACCTTTGAGTTCAGATGATCCGGCTGAGGACAGACCGGCTCCTCAGGCCCAGACTGAAGCTGTGAGCGCCGACATCGAGGCCGGAGCGAGCGTGGAGGCAGCCGAAGCTACGCCCGAAGCTACGCCCTCTGAGTCTTCTGATCCCGTCGTGGAGGAAACGCCCTCCGGCCCTGAAGCCCAGGCCCTCGACTCCATTAAGGAGATCCGGGACCTGGTGGTGGAGGTGTTCGAGGTGGAGGAGCTGGTGCAGCATTACCCCGATGGAGTTCCGAAAGAGGAATGAAGCATCAGGACCAGCACCTGCATCGCGGTCCTGCGGAGGGATTACGGATGTTCTGCTGAAGGAACCAGATCAGGATCCGCTTCCTCAAACGGTCCTCCGAGCAGAAACAGAGAGACTCCTGGGAAACATTCAGACGCTTCCATGAACTTTTTCTTTTTTTTTTAAACACATATGCATGAAATTACTGTAAATTATTTATACAAATCATTAACATATCAATATATTAGCGTTGTATCAAACCAACAGGTCTGATTCATTCTGACAGGATTTGTTTTTTTTTTTAACACTACGATTATTTTAGCAACAAATTGTTTTAGAAAATCTGGATGTAGAAATATTTCATCAAGATTGTGAAGAATCTTCTGGAAATGTACTTGTGCTGTGGTAGATAAATATTTTGGAAAACACTTCCTAAGAGTACGATGTGAAGATGGATATCAATCTTTTTTAATTTTCACACGTCAGCTGGAGTCGGGACGTTGTTAGCCTAGCTTAGCATCAAGACTGGATGCTGCAGTAAAAAGACACGTGTCACATTTATAGTATATATTTACTGGAACATAACTGGGTAATATTATAGAAGTTCAGCAAACACATTTCATTACAGCGCATCTTCATTTATAAACTGATCACGTGCTTTCAGTGATTTCCCGATAAAGTAAATAAACGTTAGTAGTTAAAAAACTAATTTACAATGTTAGCTCTGACGCTGCGTCGTCTCACACAATGTCCCGCCCACAACATTGAAATAATATGAATCTGCAAAGTAACTAGTAGTTAAGTTTATCAAATGAATCAAGAGGAGAGGAAGTTAAAAGTAGCAGGAAAAGGAGAATTCATTCAGGAGAGTTTCATTTTTGCTGTGAATTAATATCGGTCGACCCCCAACAAATGACATGGAACCGTGACAAAGAAACGAAGCTGAATTCTGTGACAGTTACAAACAAAAGACGACATTATCAGATTCCTGATACATTTTATAAAAGTGGGGATTGTAATCCGGATTAGACAGACTGACCTTGAGACTCAACCATGTTTCTACTTTTGCTTTTAAAGCAATTTTCTCACAGAAAAAATTAAATGTATAACTGATAATAAACATAAAGGAGTGATACTCATCGTCACTCTGAAACTTATGTATACGTTAATTATACGTGTATTAATTCCCAGATTGAGGCTGTGATGTCTGGAGGTCGGCCGGTGAGCTCATCACCCAAACGTCTTCATCATCGATTGATCGTAATGACTCAGACTCATCAAACTTCGCTGATACTGAAGATTGATATCCGTCTGAACATCTCGCTCTCAGGGAAAAATGTTGAACATGTTCTATAAAAACAGACGAGTCACTAATTAATCTAGAAATCACGGTAACAGATATCTGATTATGTTTGACCGCTTATCGATCAGCTTGATCGATACCACTGAAGCCGTAGTTCAGGCACAAGTTAATCTTTTGACCTACTGAAGGATTTTAACTGAAGAAGTAGCTCATCAGAGTGCCTTTACGTACCTCCGTGGTGCCTCCACGTGCCTTAACTCACGCGACGACGGACATCCGCCTCTGCCGCGTGGATGCGGTTGCCGTAGAGACCGGTCCGAGCCCGGACACCTGTGCTGGAGCGCCGTCTCCGCCGAGTGCCTTCTCCCTGTGTAGAGCATCTCATGCAGACGTGGTTAGTTTACAGCGATGACCTGAACTGACCGCCAGATGAATGTTGCTTAATGGAAACATTGTGTGGAAATATGAATAATAAAATAAGAGTCTGTAAACAAACATGCCCTCGAGCGATTCCTGTGTGAACTCTCTGCTCTCAGTGTTGGGAAAGCAACACAAACAATAAATGGATTTATTTGCCAATAAAACAAACACAGCACGATGCTTTGATTATTTATTTACGGTCCACAACATTTTTATTTTATTTTTTTAACCGATCACAGACACGGCGCACTGAGTAATATCAAAAACCTGCAACTAATCCAACATCTGTGACGGATTACAAACTAAACACAGTTTGACTTCAGTAATATTCCCTCCATTTATTTGATATATTGCACCACAGAAAAAAAAAGTAGCTCATATTTCAGCAGGCGAGCGGCGCTCCAGGCACATCAAGGACGAGGATAAAAAAAAACAAAAGCTGCAGCAGATTCTCTTTAACATTTGTTCATATTTAAAACACATTTTTCAAGATAAAGGCTGTTAACATTTCTTCTTAAATTACATTCACAGATATAAAGATAAACGACATCTTAATCCAAGGACTAGATTTCATAAAGACGCCTGCAGAGCTTCCAGTGTAGAAGGGAAAAAAATACATAAACATAATAATGGTCACTTTTCATTTTTGGTCTATAATTTTCGGAGACGTTTCCTGACAGAACTGTGTCATTTAGGATTTATTACAGGAAAATACAGACAATTCTCTCTGACAGTTATTGAAGCATTTCCACTTTAACTTCCATGAAAGAAAAAGCTCCATTTAAACCAAAATAAATATTTAGTAATAGTTCAGTTCACTGGGAGCTGTATCTGTCGTACATGTTGGATTGTTTGGTTTCCTGTAGAAATTTCACGACTGATACTGCCAGAATCAGAAATAAATAAATGTCTCACTAAATATGAAACTGACAATCCAATAAAATAAATGTAGCCTTTGATTTATTTATAAATCATGACTAAAATGGCATTTCTGTATTAAAATGATTAACTGTTGTATTAATTCCCATATTTATTCACTGTAACATTTAACTTAATATCTTATTTATTCATTTTTAAATGTATTTTTCTTACACATTTATTTTCTGTTACCTTCGGATTTTGCCAAATAACACAATGAATCAATTAAAAAAAATGGTAAAATGCATAGTAAGATTAAAACAACAGAGCATTAATACAGAAGCAAAGTAAAATAGAATTTATGCTTTTATGACATTTCACAAATTAATGTCTACATTTATTTCTAATTCTTATTTTATGGTGCAATATTTTCTTTTATTTATTTCTTTTTTTAGTTTCAGTCCTTTACTGATTCAAAGATGACACGTTATACAAGCAATTAATTGGTATTAATTCAATTTAAATTGTACCAACAGTACTTTCTGTCTACAGTATTTTCCCTATACTACTAACAATAATAACAATAACAATAACAATAACAATAATAATAATAATAATAAGCACCAAATTCCATAGTTAATGCATAACTATTTCCAACAAATATCCCAGTAAATACTTGAGAACATTCAGACCGTGACACAAAGTGTAAATCCTGACGTAGAATTATTTGAAGTGTTGCATAAAGCGTCTCAGAATGATTAAAGGGATCAGACAGAAAGAGTTTCTCTCATTTCTTCATACTTTGTTCTCTTCAAGCCTCTAAAATCATTGAAGAGGAGACACCACAGATGAAAAGAGGAAAAAAATAAATAATAGATAAACAAAAAACTTTCCCCGGAGTTCACTTAAATTAAGATAATTATCTTTTGTAGAACCAGCTTTGTTATATTTCATGTTTAAATGTAAAAATGAGGCATTTTGTTATTTAAAATTCACCAATTTGCTTAAACATGAAAGCAAACACTGAACAAATCCAACAAATCCAGTTTCATCCTTCTTGTTTAATGTTGTCGACATTAGAGCCAGAAGTTTTTACACGGGGAGTTTTGGATATTTTCCTCGATCACTCAATAAATGAAGAAAATAGTGTCAACAGCCATCAAAGATCCATTCTCTCCATGTTTTACTGTTAAAGTTATTCATAGAGACTGTTTAGAGTAATAAAAGTGGAATGTTTGGTGTTTGGAAATTTCTGCCTCAGAGTCTGAAGAAAAAAATCATTTAAACATTTGGATTTTTAAAATTCTAACTTATTTTTTCTGTTTACTTTTAAATTTAGACAACCAGACTTCAGCATGAAACTTCCTCAGTTGATTTCTGAGGGATCAGGATCCTAATTTAATATGTACTTATTTGCATAAATGCCCAGAAGAGAAATCTGAACTTAAATAAACATTTTCTTTCTACTCACAGAAGAAAAACAGATAGAAAAACTAAAAATGTAACAGTGCGGGTGGAAATGTTTTCATCTGTCGCGTCTCCGCTTACATTAAACTCACTTTCTAGTTAAAGACTTTGAAGTCGTTCTCTAATTATTTATCATCTGACAGTGAAGCTGGTGAGCTGACGCCTCCAAGCTTTACAAAACATCTCTGCTGAAGGAGAAATCTGATGTTTTAGATCTTTCTGCATGAAAGAATCAAGACTGACATAAACAGAATCAGTCAGGGACATTTTAGTGTTTCACTCGGCTGCTTATTCTGTGACCAACACCACCAACTCATTCAGAGTCGTGTTTCCAGGAACTATTTAAAACGCAGCGATGAGCTCTGCTTCTCTTTTGATTTAAATAATGTTCATAACTCGTCACGTGAGGCAGACTGTGGTGACAATCACAAAGTCTGAATGCAGCTTATCTATAAAAACAGGATAATATCGAGGGCTCTGGATTCACTTCAGCACAGTCAAGTGTTAAGTTACAATTCAGAATAAAACTAAAATTAAATCTTGTTGAAACAAGAAGAAATTACTTCCAGTTGGTCCCAGCGGAGATCCTGAATTAGTGTCAGTAGTATTAAGATGATAATTCTTGCAGTGAGACACATAAAGCTAAGACACGTGTTCATATTATTCCTTCACATCGGCTGCAGAGTGAAGACAGTGTTTGTACAGTATTCATGTGCGTGAGGCTCCAGGTTTACCGGGAGGCCGTGCTGTAGTTGTAGAAGAACGGGTCGTCAGGGTGGAAGCCGTAGGCGCTGACGGGTCGGTCTGCTGCGACAAACTGCTCCGACACACTGAGACAGCAAGAGAGGGGAGAGACGGGGAAATTAATACAGTCTGATGGAACCAGACACAGAAGTGAGGAGGACACAAATACATTCATGGATGACTCTTCATTAAAAGGCGTGAGTCGGCCGGACGGTCACTGATTCAGTCAGTCGCTCATACAGCCGTCTGAACATCAGGCCAACAAGTAAATCACATAATATATTTCAATAAATATATAAAACACCCAGAGATACACTTTCCAAATGTTTCTGTTCAGTGGCATTAAATCCACTGATGTGAGTTGGACAGGCATGGAAACGGTCGGTTTAATGAATCAAACATGTCGCATCCACAGTTCCGTGGTGGTGACCGGCTGGTTGCTGACGGCAGTTTCTGCTATTTAACACATCGCCTCCATTACAATTATCTAATAACTTTGGTTAATAGTTGCTTTGCAGATTCAGATTATTCTGTGTTTATAGGCTCTCACTTGTGACGGTAAATCTAAGATAGATAGTGCTGAGTGAGAACACAGAGTGTGACTGCAGACAGAGACAGAATACTGCAAAAAAAGCACTTTTAAATTAATGAACTGCCATTGTACCCAAAAAACGCAAGACACAGATAATCTGGAAAATGTGGATTATGTCAATAACCAGAGTTAAACTGGAGGGCGGGGCGTGGAGGGTACGCCATTCAACGATCCCCCAGAAGAAGTTGGACTGACTGACTGGCTGTCCACATATTTTTGTCCACATAATGTGACAGTGAGGACAGAAAGTTTAGGATCAGGGATATATTACTTTCATACCATCAGACCAGCAGGTGGAGCTCTGACACCAGACATCTCTCAGGAAACCTCCACCCTGCCGAGGTCAGACCGATCACTCAGTCACAGCACAGATGAGAAAAAAAGAAAGGCTCATAAAAAGTTAATGTAATATTCATCTGCCCTGCTGCAGGTGTTGGACATCCACAATGAGTGTGTGAGTTACACACTGCTCATGGCTGGAGGGGTAAACAGCAGAGCGGCCAAGTCATAAAAATCCTGAGAGATGTCAAAACACGCCGCCGTGACGAGGGCGGAGGCTGGCGGCCAAACCTGGAGGACCTGGCTGCCCTCTGCCCGGCAACAGGGGCCTGTTGGGGGGATGATAAAAGGCCTGAATCTACAGCGTATAAATCAGTTACTATGGGGATGTGGATACGGAGGGTGGGGGACGATTTCACGCTCCATCTTCTGACCAGCTGCTGGGAGTCTGGCGGCAGCGGCGGTGGTGGTGTTGGGGTCACAGCGATGGGCCTCGCCAGGATGGAGCGTTTGATGGATAAACTGGGCTCTGATGGATGACACCACCTCTCACACGTATCCCGTCCGTCTGTGCTGCCGGCCGGCCCGTCGTCCTCAGCCCAACTCCTAAAATACGAGCTGTTTGCTTTGCCCCTGCAAGCGCCTATAATGACGTGTTGTTTTTAGCCAAATCACTTCCAGCGATCAGTTACACAGCTTGCACCATATCCCCACTCCACCTCCTCCTCCTCCACCACCTCCTCCCTCCCTCCTCTGTTTTGCCTTCGCCCCCCCGCCGCCTCCCCCCCCAACCACCATCTCCTCTCCCTCCTCCTTGGGCAGAAATATGTCTTTTTCCTCTCCGCACGCTACGGCTGTCAGGGGGGATTTGAGAGCCAGGCTAAAGGAGGCTGGAGGAACACTGGAGCTCTGACTCACACCATCCGCCTGCCTGCCTGGAGAGTTAGACCTCAGCCTGGACTTCCAGGATGTCTGCAGGACCTGTATGAGTCCTGATGTCCAGTCTCTGTCCTGACTCACAAGTTCAGGATGGGACAACAACTATGGTTTGTTGTAGACAAAGCTCCAACCATGATACTTGCACGATCACGTGTAATCGCAAATGCATCTTGCCGGCTTTAAAGTTTATACCTCCGCGTATCCAGATCGTTCTGTGTAACAAACCATCCGGCTGATGTGTTCTCTATAAAATGTCAGAAAATAGTGAAAATGGCAGATTATGATATACATCATCACTCTTAAACTGTTCTACCTCTTTACATCACAGACACAATACAGATGTAAAATGGTTTTATAAAACTTAATTAGATTTTTTTTTTTGTTTTTCTATCCTGTGTATCAGTGTATCTACCTGTGTCACTTTTCTTACAGCACTTTTGGTCTTCACCTTCTGATTCATCAATAAATCATCAGATGTCTGATTGCTAACTTGGAAATAACAGCTAACAAACTCCAGGATTGAACTGCTTACGATGCATCAGGATCAGGGGTGTTACTCCATCAGAATAATATGATGTTATAAGAGCCACACGTACTGATTGATGATCATTTTTGACAAATATTTTCACTTTTTCACAGGTTTTGTCAATCTTTGTGACCGATATTACCATTTCAATATGACTAATGATCAGTGAAAATTAACATTGTTGCTTCACAATTTTCGTTTTCACTGAAAGTTATTCTGAAATCCTGATGATGTGTAATTTGTTGAGGCCTTTAGATGTGTAGGTCAGGAATCTCTGCAGCTCTACAGTACCTCACTGCGATGCTGTTTGTCACACGTTGTAACTTATTTATTTATATTTTGACAATATTTCCATTATTTGTGGAGCCCACAAGCAATTACTAAAGTAAGGTTGTAAAATGTGCATGTATTCATTTAAAAGTGCTGAAGAAAGGGATCAAAAAACTAAGATGGAAACATTGGAAACTCGGCTCTTAAATGAGGCAGAACTTGATTTAAAAACTCTGAAGCCGAGGGTTTTTAAAAACTGATCCCACGGGATGATTGTTGCCTTCTTTCTTTCTTTCATGTTTTGAATATTTTTTAAGCGGTGGACTTTAGAAAGACGCTGCTGCCGTCAGCTGTGATATTTCTCATTATGAAACATGTAAATTAACCTGCCAGCTTATTCACTTTGTGTGTGTTGTGACACGCCGACATAATGAGGCGATGGTGGGTGCAGACCACTGAGACAAGGGGCCCAGTGTTCCCCGCTCGGCCCCAGAGGAGGCGGCGGGGACACGTCCCGTCCCACAGAGGACATTCCTCGGCAGTGAACAGGAAAAGGAATCAGGCCTTTTTCCTCCTTCGGTGTGACCCTTCGCCTCCCTGCGTCCGTCTCTACAGGGCCTCACTTTCATCTCCTCCTGCTGTCACTGCTCAGGTTACAGATAAGCAACACGCCAGCCTCCACACATCATTATTATTTCAGCATCGATTCTGAGTCGACGGGTCAAATGACCTGGTATCGATGTTTTCATAAAACAAAATGCAGACTTAATGAACAATATGAATTCCCCTAAAATGCAATAGAAACAGGTGTGTCTCATTCAACCTGTATAGACAGACATTAGCAGCATTCAATCGGCAAAGTAACGAGTAACTAAAGTTATCAAATGAATATAGTGGAGATGTAAATGTAGCAGAGCAGAAGTAAAAATGAAGTACAAATACCTTAAATTGTACAAAAGTGCAGTACTAGAATATACAGTTTGTACTTTGTTACATTCCATCGTTGGTTATTTTGTATTTACACTCGGTCTAAAAGCTGAATATGATGTTCATATAAATAGCAGTGATTGTACAGCGTGACGTCCATTTTAAAAAAGGCCCCATTCACACCATGTTTCACACATAGTTTAAAATAAGCGTCGGAGCTGGCTTTGATTATTATGTTAACCTGGATCACTCAGAGTACAGCGGCCAAATTAAAACAGTCTCACAGACGCCGATTCCCCCGGCGCTCTCAGTATATTTAAAAGGTATCAGTTACAAAGCTGAGAGAGAGCGAGCGAGGCGAGCGACAGAAAGAGAAAAGAAAGAGAGAAAAAACAGACAATAAAGAAACGAGTGAAGGGGTTTCTCTTTCTGGACGTCCTCCGGTTGGACCGACTGTGTCACAGTCGGCCTCTCAACAGCCGCCAAACTAAACATTCATGCCTGCGAGGGGGGAGGAGGAAAAAAAAAATCTATCAACGCGAGCTTTATCGCACGCAAGGAGAAGTTTGATAACAAATAAGACAAATTACTCACAACAAACTCTCCGTTTCCTCAACTATTCATCATCAGCAGCGTATCGAATCAGCTGCCGCTTGATATTGGGACCAAAAACGGATTCAGGAGAAACTCGAGCGATAACAGGATTGATTTTTAATTCCTAGGCTTCAGTTTCATGTTTCTCTGTGGAATGTCAGAGGTGGACTGGGACTGAAGCAGTTGATATGTTGGAGCCACAGAGGACAGAGAGAGAGAGAGAGAGAGAAACAGGAACATGGAGACGAGAGACAGCCAGAGTGTTTGTTCTCAAAGCTGCAGTATTGCTATTGAGGGTGGAGCGATGCCTTCTGGGATTGGTGAGGCTTGTTGACTCAGGCCCGGCCTGGTTCAATAACACAGATCAGCGAATAGTGATTCAGAATAACAATGTGAGCGGGCAGCGCTGGCTGCTGGACGAGCCGGCTGAAGGTAAACACTCACAGTTTAGTGTTTCCTCTGTGACACAGCCAGTGTTTCTGGACGAGGACAACCTGCCCCGCTGACAGCCTCCATCACACACTCACATCCAACGTGTGTGTGTGTGCGTGTGTGTGTGTGTTGGGTCCGATATCTGGCTCAGTTTGGTCTCCAGTATTAAGATTACTGAATTCCACTACTCGCTTTGCTCAGGGTCAAATAAAGGTTTCAGTATTCGGGTCTGCAATGATTGTCACCTTCACCAAAATGAAAAGCCAAACATGAAACTCATCGGTTGTCTGGTTAATGTGCTGCAAGCAGAAACAGTGAGGTGCCTCACACCTGCATTCTTTCTAGTGACCAGCAGGGGGGAGGAAGTCTGCTTGCATGTAAGCTTATGAGAAAATGAGCGGACTTCTAACCTCATTCACAGTCTTATTAAATGTTTCTTAATAAGATTGCGGTCTTAAAGGTCCAATGTGAAGCATTTAGGGGGATTTATTTATCCATTTTTATTTTATCATATTTTCATTAGCGGTTAATCACCTGAAACTAAGAATCGTTGTGTTTCTGTTCCTTTACTAAGAGCATTTTATATCCAGAGGTGAGTACAAATACTTTTTTAAAAATTTTTCTGTACTGACAACTTTTGACTTTTCCTCCCGACATCTGAACACAAATATCTGAATTTTCTTTTCCTCACATTTTCAAAACCAGCTTGTTACTTTAGTTTGAAAGCATTTCAGCTGATTATTTTTGATCAAATCAATATGATCAAATGAAGTTAATTCTGAGATTTTTATCACCTAAAATGTCCTGTTTTTTCGACCCTCATGTTTTTCTGGTTAGTACATTTTGTTATGAGCCAGTTTGTTGCTAGAAAAATTAGCATCCCAAGTCACAATATCACATTAGGCGTGAATTAAGGACACATCAATACAGCCCTCCACTATGTGGTTCAATTCTGGCTCCAAAAAAAATTGGAGCTGGCCAAAATCCCAAACTCAAGACTTCAGTATTCCACAAACCTACAAATGACTTCACAGTGGCAACGTCCACTTCTTTTATACGGCCTGTCGCTCTTAAACAGCTCGTGTTTACTCAGTCAGAGAGTATTTAACAGAGAGAGAAGAAGTTCTCACCAACATCACTCTACAATCAAGGTAAACATCCAACATCTCCTTCACACCACTTCAGTTCACTTTGCTGGGACTGGAAAGAAAAGAGATCAATAGTTCCCTGATAGTTTTGTGTTCTCACTGACGTGTTGGACCAGGAGCTGTAAACATCAAGTCACATGGACCGACAGGTAACTCATTGTTTGGGCAGTTTTGGCATCACCAGCTCTACATGGATCCACGTGGGGAGATCACATTCCAGTAACAGCAGGTCCAGCAGCACTTCACTGGTCCTCATGTGTTCCATATGTCATCAGTAATGATCAACAGCTGTTAAAATACGCGACACACCTCCGTCTGAACTCAAACTGATCAATCAGATATCAGGCGTCAAAGCGCGTTGAGCCATTGTAATTTTATGCATCACAAATGTTGAAGCCAAACTTAGACATGTACGATTTTAAATGACTCAGATTCTCTAACTGGATTTTAAACCCGGTCCAGGTAAACCGGGAGCTTCGTACCTGCTCATGAATCCAGTCTGTCCCAGCTCTCCGCTCTGGAAGTCTGCGTAGAACTCAGGACTGAGGGCGCCGTCAGCTGAGATGATCCCGTCTGGATCAAACAATTCAGACGCTGGTTAATATACACGATCGAGTTACAACAACATGACATTTTGTGTAAATGGACATCACTCTACTCATCTCACTCTCAAAATGAAAACACCTGTTTTCTAAATTTATAAAACTATCCCTTTAAAGCCGTCAGTACCGGGGCTGTAGAACAGGTCGGGTCTCTCCAGGACGTCTCCGTTCCCGATGAAGGATTCTGCGTCCTCTCCGAACAGGAAGGGCTCTCCTTCATCCATCTGACGGTTCTCCACCATCTCCAGCCACTGACCGTTGTACCAGCGGAACTTCTCAGTCTGGATCTTCTTCCCCCACTCCTCGTCGTATTCCTGCAGAGACGAGGAGGGAGGAGAGGGTCGAGTGGAGGGAGACAGAAACAAAGACTATCAGTCCACAAATAATAGTCTATGTGCGGCTGTGCTGTGAGCTACTAGCTAACATGCTCAACCTTTATTTACACTGAAGAATTCATTGAGGGGCGACACGAGTCAATCAGAGAACACAACAGTTGTCCTGCTCTTATGGCTGAAAACAGGATGCGGGGCAGAACTTCACAGAAAGATGAGTCTTCATTTAAAGAAACAGCAGTTTAATCAGACACTTGCTGTCTGACGTTTTCACTATATGGAGAACTAAAGTGACGTCTTCAAGTTGCTTCTTTTGTCAAATAACAGTCCACAATCCAGAAACTCCTAATTTACCGTCAGAAATGACAAAGAAAATCAGCAAATCCTCATATTTAAGAAGCTGGATTCAGATAATGTTTGTAATTGATTAACTGATTATCAAACTAATCGTTGGAGCGCTGATGATCGCTACAATGGTCCATGTCAGCATGGAAGGAGAGCTTCCTGAGTGTGTGTGACGAGGAGAAACTGAGAATGTGTGTGACTGGAAATCCCTTAAGAGAGGAAGTGTGTGCACAGGTGTGTGTGTGTGTGTGTGTGTGTGTGTGTGTGTGTGTGTGTGTGTGTGTGTGTGTGTGTGTGTGTGTGTGTGTGTGTGTGTGTGTGTGTGTGTGTGTATGTGTGTGTGTCGTCTCCATCCTCTTCACTACAGCTTGGCTGTTTACGTGCAGAGGACGACTGCAGAGTTTTGTTTTCTTTTCTCTGCGGGGGCTGAAGGGGGAGCGATAAAGGCCGCCTTTGAGACCACGACGCCCCAGCCTGAAAGATTAATCATTCAGATGCAAAGCAGAGCCCCGTGGGCACTGACAGCCACCCGAGGCCCCGGACTCAAACAGGCCCATTGACCGCCGCAGAGGCCCCCGCTCAGTGCCGGGGTGACAGTGACACATTTGATCCAGTTCAGAGGCTGAAATCATGAGTCAGGTTGTGACCGAGCAGGAAGTTCCTCTAATGTGACTGATTTTAGTTTATTAGCCACTGAGCTCATGACTCAATGAGCTCATCGCAGCAGGAGCGAGGAAGTGCAACAGTTTTTGGAGCTGGAAAATTCAGCCCGGCTAAGAATATCACTGTTACTTCGGCGTCTGTCCCACTTGGAGCTTCTACAAAGCTGCTCGTGAGACCACGTGTGTGTTGGTACACGAGCAGGTCCACGATGATCAAAGGCCAACGGATCAGGACTGCACAGTTACGGCGTGTGCTGCCAAAAGGAGCCGGCACAGCCAAGCAGTGATGATTGCAAGTGTGTGTGCGAGTGTGTGTGCGTGTGTGTTTGGGTCGGCGGCTCTGCTTTCTCTCTCACCTCTGCTGTCCAGCGGCTGACACACTCCAGAGCTCACCGGCTGCCTTTCATGTGGTTCACATCTTAATAGGTCTCACTGATAATTTCAATGAAACACTTCCTCTGGCCCGCCGCACCGCCTGGCTATAATCTACAGCTAATTACGCTGATCTGAGGTCTGGCAGCGATCACACACTGACTGGGAGCTGACCACACCTGTCAGTCATGAGGTGATTCAGGAATTCATTGGGTAGTTAATCGCTGATGTCAAATCTGACTAGAGTGGATCAGGAGAAGGAGAAAATGTTTGACTGAAAACCTGCTGGAGGTAAAACTGACCCTTTCAACCTCTAACTTTGTGGTGTTCTCTGGACACCAAGGCTGGATTACCAACTTTGTTTGAATACAAAACTCAAGTACTGAAGGTTCTGCTTTATTACCTGATATTTAAAGGTCCTTGACCTTGCTATCATTCAATGATTCATCTAGATTGTTTAGTTGTGAGTTGCATAATGTCGGAACTATTTCCTTTCCACTTCAAAGCGCAGAAGGAAGCGTGTTTACATCATGAGCATCATGTCGATGAGCTGATGAACGTTTCCCTCTGCGTGGTGATACAATTCGGAAAGTAGTCTGGTAGAGCGACAATAGTTCCTGCATGAAAGTGCGGATTATCTTGAGTCACCCGGTCATGATTTCTAGAAAGAGACATGTTGAGTTTTTCAGGAGAAGGCAGACGCACCTCTACAGCCGATATCTCCGAAACTCACACCACAACGATCTACGTTTACGAATGTCACTACAGGTAAGAGAAAATATTTAGATTTTGGGGTGAACTGTTCCTTTAGCAGCCTGTTTTTAAGCGTCAATATCTTGTTTTGAAAAGCTTCAAGGTCGATTATTTTATCTGATATTCAACATCAATAATCCAGCATAAAAATAATGAACACGTTGTTAGCGAGGCGTCTGAATACTCACAGCGATGATGTCCAGCGTGTTGTTGCAGACTTTGCGGATCTCTGCGTTGTTATCGTGCATCAGGTCGATCAGGTACGCAGGGGCTTCTTGGATTAGGATTCAAGGATGGAGAACATTTGATAATCTCTGGGACATTTCAATGCTTAATCAAAAAGGGAAAGGGGAAAATCTGCACACAGCGTTTGATTTAAAGACGCAGGAGGGAGACAGGTGAGGACGAAGGAAACTACATTTCCTTCAACAAAATGAAAACTTACTGCAGTGCTTAAATCAGACTTTCCCGTCATTTTCTTTACACAGAAAGAAAAACATCACTCACAACTTGCAGAGAGAAAGCATGTTTGTAATTTGACACGAGTCGCCACCGACCACAACTATGTACAATTACAGGCAGCTCAGAATACTCAGAGGGTTAAAAAAATGAAGGGAGGGGTTAAAGAGATTGCCACCGAGATGCAGAGGGAAATAAACAGTGATGAGAGATACATACAGGGTGGTACTGGGAGTTACCAAAGGGACATCACTAAAGACTGAACTGCAGAGAAAAGCATTGGAGCAACTTGCTCTCTAAAGACGGCAGAGAAATGTCTTCAATAATTTGGAAATAAAGAAAAGGATACGAGTGTCTTTGACGATGACGTCCCTGGTTGCTTTGTGAAAGACCATCTGGTAGAAGACGTAGACGATCTGACACACAAACTCATCGTCCTCTTGTTGAGCTGAGATGGAAACACAATTAACAGTTCATTTGGATAATGATGCACTTAAATGATTCTGTGGAAACAAACTTTTGGTTGTTGTACGACACGCTGATCTTAGTTTTCTAACTCAAGAGAGAAATACAGAAGAATGTCATGATGATCATCTGATTGTTCACAGAATTTTACTTTCATTTTGTAACAATGAGCAAGATTTTACCTCTTATCTTAGAAAGTTTTAAAGTTTCAGAGCTACAATTATTCAGATAATCTAAGACCTGGAACAATCTCTGGAGCACTTTACTTAATTTTGTTGCATTTTGTTTTTCCTCCACTATTCTAACAGTCACCATTAAGTATCATACATGGACAAGTTTCAAGTCTGAGCCTGACTCAAACAAGTTTCAATTTTGCATTTGCTTTGTTTGAGACAGGATTAATATTCACTATAATAATAATAATAATAAAAAAAAAAGATGTTGTGATTTTTAACTGAACTCAGACAGAAGTTTAGTTGTTTTAATTTAAAAAGATGTACTTGGTTTTTTTGGACTTCCAAATAAATGATTGTCTGACCGATCTGACCTTTCCTTAACAAGTTACAGCCATTTATTATCCTATGTGTCCAAAACAGTTCAGAGAGTAAACAAAAGAGTTATTAAATCATAACAGAAATGTACATTTTTCAGAGACATATATGATCCATATGGCTGTCGGCCAAAAGGAAGAAAGAGAGAGAAGTTGTGTAGGAGCTCCCAGCTACCAGAAACTGGGCTACAAAGGTTTTTAGCTTCCTGACCCAGACCGTAGAAAATACTGTGATACAGGATTTAAAAATTCTTACCATTGAGCAGCTCGATGAGAGCAGGAATGATGCCGGATTTGGCCAGCATGGCTGCACAAGAGTCATCCACGGACACGGTGCCAATCATGATCACCACCTCCAGAATGAGGTCATCCTCAGCAGAACCTGACATCAGGGAAAGTACCAGTTGAGTGGATGGCTGGCAAAGAAACCTCATTGATCCTGTAAAACATCTGGCCTCCGCTGAGCCAGGGAAAACATCCATATTGTGCGTCCATACAGAGCAGCTGGACTTCAGTGTCTTCATACCAACACTGTCTGGAAAACTCCGCTTGGAAAAATAAGGTTATAAAACGGCTCTTTTCCATTTGTGTCTGAAGACATCTATTTTGTTTTAAATGATCCCTGGAGGCTCCTTTAAAAGATTATGAATGACTCATCAGCCCTTTCTGTTTGAAGATCGGGTTTGATGGAATCAGTTCTTCTGAGGTGTAGCGAAGGATGAAAGACTGCTGGACGTCTGTGCATCGCTGGAATCTGTTTGTGTCATCAGTCAAACTGTTGCAAGTGGCACATCATCACCATGTGTATCAAAACTGCACAATTTTTAGCAGGTTAGATTCATCCTGTTACTGCTACTTATTCTTTGATAAAACATTTGATTTAATTCATTACTTTGTCAATTTTAAGTCCAAATTTAGGAGTTTATTCCCTTTCAGCACCTTGTGGGAAACAGCACAGGTGATGTTCAGTCCCAGGTCGAATGACTCTGCAGTGGTCACAGGTAAGGACCAGCTCTGATGAGCAGTGATGGAAACATGACATCCGGGTTGACAGCCTAATTTTTTACCCTGTTCCTGCTAGTAATCACTGTAACATTGTCACTAGCCTCCACACTGCTTTGACTTTCCAGTGTCTTTGTGACGATGACTGTGATTCATGAAAAAATCAAAGTAAAACTGAACTAAAACAGGAAGGCAAACTCTGCCAAACTCCACCGACGTTGGGAAAGGAGACAATTTTGTTGTGAAATATGTTTGACTGGCTGCCTTTCGACACAAACAGAATATTTTTCCCCCAAAAAAATAGAAGCTCTGTAACCTTCTCACCCGTCTGTTAATGGAAAGTCAGGGGAACTTTCTGAGCCCACAAAGTATTTCTGGTGTTTTTGTCAGGCCTAATCCAATTCTCCAGAAGCCCCAAGATTCCAAATTGATTAAAAAAAGATGTTATTTACACCCTCATTGTGAGGTTGTGATCCTGGACCCAGACGATGTGCACGCTAACGTTCTAAGCTGAGCAGCTACCGTGAAGATTTCAGCTATAAAAAAGGAAGTACAAGACTTATTTTTAAAATCAAATTTGGATTTTGGGGCTTCTGCAGACTGTGATCACAGCAGACGAGCCGTATGGAGACCTTTAATGTTTCATTTTGGTTGTTTTTCCCATTTGAAAACAAATCTCCAGCTACTTCAGTTGTTTAGGAGAATGCTGTAACACTGTTTTGCAGTGAAGCTCCAGAAATGTTTTGTGGACTACGAAACTTCACCTGACTGTCCATCAACATGGGGGGGAGGGGATGATGACTGGATTTACAGTTTTGCGTGAACTGTTCCTTTAAATGAAGAACAGGTAGAAAAGTGTATCAAAACACAGATATGGGATCAAAGCTGAAAATGTAAGTATCAAAAAACAAGTTACACCGTTCAAACGGCACAAAACAACATTTAAACTTGATCCAAAATACTCTGGCAGCAAGATGAAGCGGAGATTAACATCATTTTTCTTAAACATCAAAATAACGATGCACCACATGATCAGAGCCGGCACTAACACACTGACCTGAGACCTGCAGCGATACAGCGCACTGGAGATTTATTGTGCTTTGATAAAGACAAAAAAAGGAAACGGGTGAGGAGGTCAGGGGTCATCAGAGGTAAAGATAAGGCTCCGACCTTAATGAGGGTTCTCTGTCCTCATATCATCCATGACCTGAGACACTTCACTGCTGTGTGATTTAGGGAGAGTTTTAGAGGTTAAGACAGGTCATGGGGGGGACGATTTGGTTTTTCTCTGGTTTTAAGAGGGAGATAGATGAGAAACTGTGGCAGGGTCATCCTGCAGGAGCACTTCTGTCTGTTCAAGGCTTCAGGAGGTTTACAAGATATTTCAACAAAAAAAAACTCTCATCATAAACATCTTTGTATTCATTCACACACACCTGGTTTGAGTCTGTCTTTCAGGTAAGGCACCAGTTTGTACTCCTTGAGGACCAGAGCCCAGTCCAGGTCGGGGATGGTCAGATTGGCCAGCGTTCCCAGACACTCGATCACAAACTCCTCAGCTTCGTCCTCAGTGATCTGAGCGGCCAGGTCACCGACGTGGTCCTGCCAGAGGATACAGCAGCATGAGTGGATCACATACATACCAGCTGACGGGGAGACTCATCTTACAAGACCAAGCACTGACCAGGAAGAGGCTCTTAGTGGGTCCGTTGTGCTGAGAAAGATTTCTGATCATCTTCATCACCAAAACATCCTTCAGCTTCAGTGCGCGCTTCATCAGCATCTTCAGACCGTTACCTAGGGCAACAAGGAAAAGCTAGTTTACCTCAGTCTGTTCATCCACGTGATGTGTTCATCTTTTCTTTGGAGCTCTTACCTTCACAGATGACCTGAGCGTCACTCTTGTTAGCAGCCAGGTTGATGCAGAGTGAGATGAGCTCAACATCCACCTTCTCCTCCCCGCAGTCAAACACCATCCTCATCAGCTGTCAATCACAGGTTACGAATGTCAGTTAACCAATTAATTCATCACTGAAACAACACGCATGAGTACTAGAGGTGTGGAAATTTCTGAGATGAATCCCGTCGTGAACGATTCTGACTGATGCAGCGTTAAAGCCTGCTAATCGTTGATTTTTGAGCCTTGGATGGACAATAAGTTGTACAGTTAAATTGCAAAATCGCATTCTTGAAATGTGGACAAACATTCGACTAACGTTATTTTTACACGTTGGGAGACGTGTGCAGTAATATAGAAAACTGAGGATGGGTGCATTTGAATTGTTGTGACAGGTGAGAAACAGCACATGTATGAGATGCAGAAATATGAAGACAGAATGATCCAATAGTTCTTCTTCTTGCTCTTATTTAAGTGAGCTAAAGTGTAGCAGAAGGTAATTCTTAAGCTGTGTGTACGTTTGTGTGTCTGGTTATAATTTGTCATTTTAAGAAGATCATCCCTGCAATCTCCTCCAGTCACATTAAAGACCGTCATCAACGTTTGAGCCCTGGAGAGTTGAGAAAATGATAAAAGAGTGAGTTTGTGAGTTGAAAGGAGAGTGTTAGAGATAAAGGGAAGGTGAGCGTCATTCCTTAACTTCCCCGAACACCCTCCTCCTCCCCCTTCCTCCTCACTCCCTCGGTCTGTCCGTCACTCCTGCACTGATTTAACATTAAACAGGAAAAGCTTTGAGCTGAGGGGGTTGGCAGGGGGTGCAGAGGTGCGCTGCAACCCTGCGAGGAGTCAGGAATCAGAGAGAGGGAGCGAAAGGCTGGGCCGGGCCTGGGTAAGGTATCACATACCAGGGGCCCCGGACCCCGAATCAGCCCCGTCTAGACTCTCTGGCACCTGCCTCTGCTTATTTACCACAGACGGCCACCGGAGGCCCAGGCAGGGCCGCAGCGCCACGCTGCACTATGACCAGCACAGCCACCTCCGCCCCCACCTCCACCTCCACCTCCACCTCCGCTCCTCCTGACATCTCTGCTCTGGAAACCTCACAGGCAGAACCAAAAGGTTACCCCATTAAAAGCTGCAGAAGGGGAGAGGGGCAGGTCAGTCACCAGTCTGGGAAAGTGATAAAAGAGAGAGCTGTTAAAAGTCCTAAATAAGGTGGGAAACAGGGCGAAGCAGTTTGTTGAGAATGTAATTCTACAAACAGGACAGATGGAGCCGCGTGTAGACGGGACAACAGGGGAGCTGGACTCTCTTCAGTGCATTGGAATGGTTCTGGTGTTGAGGCTGTTTTCGTAAAGATCTCCATTAACACTCTGAACTACTGTTCATCACAGTAAACATCTGGTGAGCAGCGGTGCAACACTCTCAGCAGGTTCAACCTCTGTTCTGTCGCTCTTGCGCTTCTGACCGCTGCTAGACGTCGACCAATGGGTGATAATTAAAGGCCGATATCATAATAATTCTTGTTCCTGTGTAGAGCAGGAAATAACACGATGGTGGATTAATTGGCTGATATTACACCAGTCCTGTTCCCTGCAACAACAACTAAAAAATAAATATTTGACTTCCAGCGTTCAGTTCAACAGCTATCCAAAGTAATAAATATCGAACACAATAGGATGATTACATCCCCACGCAACTTCCTGTGAAGCCATCTACATCTATCAAGTTCCAGTGATAACAACTATTTGTCAAACGTCCTGTTGGTGCAGATTCATTAATCAATCAACAAAATAATGATTTGACCACAGCTACCTGTTAACCAGCTGACCAGTAACTCCTGCTGTGCTGCACGGACACGATAATCAAATCTCCTTACTGTTGAATAAAATCAGTATACATACATGTTAATGACAACAATGTGCCATAAGATCAGTCACATTGGCATCTAAAATGAATAGAATGTTGAATTTATAGGACCTTGATGTTCATGCTAAATAGCAGCTACAGCTTCAATCTGTGTGGAAGCTGAAAGTTGTCTCCTTGATGTCATAGTTTTTCAGATCTTTTTATTTTTTTTATCAACATTAGAACAAAAAACCAGCATTCAATATTTATTTACTGTTCTGGTTATAAAAGATGGAGGTGTAACGTTGTCAAATCAGCTAAAACGGAGCAAGAGAAGGATGGACAGCATTAGAGAAATGGAGGCAGAAGAGGGCAGTGAGGGGAGAGTGAGCGGGCCTGGGGTGGGGTTGGAGGTCACATCCTGGTCATGCTGCTAGCCGGCAGCCCGAGGTTCAGATCTGCTGCTGACGTGACCTTCTGAACAAACAGCCGACTCTCCCAGCCACATCTGGCCGGCATTTACACCCAATCTTCGACAAACAAACACACACACATTCAGCTAATCGCTGATGATGTGAGGAGCGACTGACCGGGTCAACTCAATCAGGAGGGAGCGTAACTCAAAAATGTTAGGATTTGAAAGTTGAAAGAAATCAGCCTGAGGGGGTTTGAACCACGGCGGTAAACTTCATTTCCATGATCGCTACCTTTATTTCAGTGTTGACAAACTGTTCCCTTTCTGTGTTGATGCTCAAATTCAGTAATGGTCATTAAGAGGATAATATGTGAGCAGACACAGAAAAGGATGAAGTGGAGTGAGAATCTTTTCAGGGCTCAGTGGAAAGAAAAGGAGAGGAGAAAAACAAAGTTGTCATCACTGTGAGAGTGAAGACTGAGCAGCAGTCCTCTGGTGGTTTCTGGTTCCAGATGTGGCGTGCGTCCCTCCCTCTCACTAGTTCTCATGCATTAATTCCCCGTGCCGTTAGCAGCCGATGCTAATGCGTCTGTCTCGGTCTGCTGGCGGTGTACATTAGCCAGTCTTACCTGCGGTATGCAGTCTGTGTCGGCAAACATGGACTTGAATCTGTCGTCCATGCTGATGTGGTACAGAATGCACATGCTGAGCTGTCTCTGGGCCTCGTCAGCTGCAACATAAACAGACGAGAAGGAGGAAAGTCAATGGATGAATGACCGGTTGTGCCGTAACGCTCCGCGGGATGCCAATGACCACATCTAGGAGAGCTGGGTGTTTTTTAAAAATATTAATGGGCTGAATGGTCTTTTTAAACAGAGATCCCTGTTGGAGGTCAAATGGCACTCGCTGCAGAATCACAACCGGTCGACTGCAGTTTCTCAGTTTGTCGTGTCTCACAGGCAGCTAACCAGAGGAAAAACAATATTTAAAAAAAGAACAAAAGTGGAACTGTAGCAAGCTACTCACAGCTTAAGGGGAAACAGAATAACACATGTGGATTAATTTGGAGCTGAAAATAGTTTACCACAAATGCATTATTTCCTCCTGTTGAGTTACATTTGTTAAGAATTCAATCAATAAGAAACAGACTATGCAAGCACGATCATATAAAAAAAAAAAAATCTCTTCTCAGTGCAGAAACAGTGACCCAGTTACTCCTGAGAATAATCCACTTCACTGTGAACAGTTTACACATGGACTATTTCTTTGGTCGAAAGCAGTTCCAATGAAAACTGCGGACAGTGAGGTCTGTGGATCATCCAGAATAACCGTGACACTGTTAGTGGAAAGACACGTTCATGTTGAAGCTGCATTAATAATTTTTTTGCTACTTAGAGGCAGTGGAACAAACTGTCAACCTCATCAAGTTTTGATTGCTGTGTTAGCACAATATTAACAAGTCCATCAGACGCAGAGCAACGGTATCATCAGATTGGAGTCGTGCTCGTGTCCAAATGATGAATCTAAGTCCATCAGACACTCTCCCTTCAGTCTATAACAACTCCTGACAAAAAACTATTTTTTAGTTGCTAGATGTTCAGTTTCTTCATCAGCTCGTCTGTAACTGTGCCTGCCTAAAGTTTGCAGGTAGAAAGTAGTGAACAGTGAGTTTATCAGTTCAATTAGACCTGCAAGTTTGTCACTGGCACGTCTTACATTAAAATCACTTGATTTACAGTAAAGCAGATATATCAATGATTTACTTCTTTCTGTATGATCAAACCAATGGAGGCAGGCGTCTTCTTACTGACTGGAAGCTAGCCAACTAAGCTATGAAACGTTACAGCTCACAGAGTCGAGAAGGACGCCATTCATTTTTGCATCTGCACCGTTGGTGATCGGTGATAGAGAAATTAATTATTTCCGAAATGAAACTGCTCACAATAAGGTCTGTGGATTATCTTTTTGGCACTTTGAGCACGTCAATCTGAGTGTGATCCAGTTCTACTAAATTGGACGCAAGGCAGACATGTCTATAGCTGATATCTCCCAAACTCTTCAACTCACACCGAAACAATCTGGATGGATAAACAACACTGATGATTTCGTGGTGAACTCTCTGCATAGATAGAAACTCTCAGGGGAAAGTCAGAAATTGTTTCTTTTTGGAATTTGGGGGAACTGACCCTTTAATATATGCTTAATAAAATGAGTCGGCTCCTCGTCACTGCAGTTTCAGGTGCTTATCAAGCATCAGCAGCAGCATGAGGGAGATAAAGACAGAATGGATTGAGTGTTAGACTGTCGGTGAGCCCAGGACCTTTATGAGTTTGACCTCTGACCCGAGCAGGAGGCCTGGAGGAGGAGCCGGCCGGGGAGAATTAATAGAGTTCAGACCAGAGTTTGACCCGGGAACTTTTCATTAAGAGAAGTGTTAAGAGAGAGGCTCTTCACTGGACCAGAACCACTGACAGACCTCCTGTAATGCCCACCAGCCTCCAAAGCCCCAAGCAGGTCCAGTTAAAACTGGTCCCAGCCGTGTTCGGTCACCGGCCGTACAGGGAGCCTTATCGGCGAATATTAGATCCAGATGTGCTCAGTGAACCCCTGGAATCACAGGAGGGAGAGAGGGCCGAGGAGAGACGGCTTCGAGCTTTAATTGGGAAAACAGGAGGAAGCATCAATTTTACTGCCTTTAATAAGTTAAAGCTACGCTGCTCGCTGCTCCGGCCCTTCAGCACAGCCAGCGATTGGCCAGAACATGTGCTTCTCATTAGTGATCCTTTACCTCAACCAATACCTCCAAATGCACATGAAAACAACCAAGCACACACACATATACACACACACACTCGCAGGGAATAAGCTCCCCCAGACCTGGAAAACTCCCTCACGTTGCTGGTAGGAACATGGAGGATCCTTTATGGGCGAAGAGAGAGATCCCATTAAATGTTCAAAACACTGGTGGGGTTGGGGCAGGAGACAGAAAAAAAGGTGAGGGGGAGCTGTTAAGAATTAACTAGACTGTTCATGGGCAGTTAGTGGGAGAGCTAAACTCCAATTACACCCCAGCCTGATTTAAAACCGCCTAACCTTCGTAAAATTACAGCCGCACACATTAAGAGGCGTCTGGGCCTCGGTTTGTGGACTGCGCCGCTCCGCTGTTATTGCATTTTCTGGATAAATAAGCAAGCTGGGTTTGGTCGCCGGAGACATCACACACCACATAACAGGGTCAAACGCTCTTTAAGAGGGTCCCCACCCCCACTCAAGTCCCCTAATTTGTTTATGTGAAGTAAAGATGCTGCATCACAGAGTGAACAGAGTGGGTGACAACGTTGGAAATACCACTGCAAAACAAATGGCTGTTTCATTATTAATTAATCTGTTCATCCTTTTTTTACACAATTTAGAAGCTGAAACCAAAGAACGGTTGGTATTTCTTCTTGATAAATACATTTAAGAATTCAAGATACTTATGATATATTAAAAATGTTGCTTATGATTTTTTTGTGCATCGACTAACTGCTTCAGATCGAACTGGGACAGTTACTGTTATTATGTGCTGATCAGCAAATCCTGCTTAATATATTATATGTAATATTTCTGCATTAAAATGTCTAAAAATGTCTCAACCTTTTGATCCATTTTTTGTTGAGTCGTGTTCTTATGTTATTCCAAATGTTTCTGACAATGTTCAAACCGAGATAATTCAGAATTTGACTCACGTTAACGCTGCGTTTCATTCGGTCGCCTGTCGTCTGCTGTGAGAGTCAGCGAGTGAGGAAGGAAGACGGAGAACGAGACGGAACGTGGCGTTACATTTCTTTTAAAAACACGACCTCGTCTGAGACCATTTCTGCGTGACTCACATCAGAGTGATTTTTATCTGCAATGGCAGTTGTTTAACAATGAAAACAACAACTCCCATGATCCTTCACCACATCATCAAAGTACAAAAGAACTTAATTTGTTGTAATTTGTTGTAATTTGTTGTTATAGTTTTGACGCTGGTTGAACTGTTCGCTGCTGTAAAGGGCCAGAATCAGTCAGACACAGACTTGAACCTGGTTTTTCTTTTACTAGATATGGTGAATTTTGGTCACATGAAACATGTTGACACGCGTAAACATGGCACTGCAATTGTTTGATAAATTTGATCAAGAAAGTTGTGACTGGTGGTCACTAACAAGGAATATCCAAATAAATATAAGTATCCAAAAACCCTTAAATTGGATTAAATTAAGTTTTGTTTTTTACATCAAATGGTATAAAGGGTTGTGGCAGGACGTGATGTGTTAATTTGCTCTCTGTGTCTGGAACTGCTGAAACAATATATTGTGCAGCCCCAGTTGGAGTTTAAGGCTGGAACCTGGGACGGATTTAAGAGGTTGGGAACCGCCACGAGGAAAAAGTATGAGAAAGGAAAAAATAAATAGGGCATCAAAGTTTTCCATAATCCAAGTGTACTCAGCCAATAAGCCAAATATATTAAGTTTACTAAGATATAAACAGACGGATCCAGACGATGTTTGGTGTTTCTGCTTGATGACTGAAATGATGAGCTGATTCTAAAAAGTTGTTGATCAAATAACTGACCAAATGTTTGAGCTGAAAAAAAATGAAATAAAAAAATAAAGAAGCAGCTGAGAAAGAGGAATCAGTTCAGGTGCTGGTGGGACAGATCGAGTGGGAGGTGATGATGACAAGTGGAGGCTCCTTCTCCACTTTCATCTTATCACCGGGGGTCATGAGCCTCGGTTAGGTCTTGATGGAGGCCGACAGCGCCGGCCCCTCGCTGTCCTCTCTCTGCAGAGATAAGACCGGAGTCCTCATGCAGAGTGCGTCAGTTGAAAAGAGGACAGTCGGCAGTGAGAGCAGATGATTAATGACACCTCGCCTCACATACACAGCGAATTACACACACACGCAAATACACAAATACAGCAAACTCAACAGTGTCAAAACTGTGAGCCGGCGTAATATTTCAGTGTTAACTTATATTATGTGTGTGCTTTGCTTCCTGAATGAGCAACCCCCACCCGCTACTTCCCAAAAAAACAGCCCTGCCTAAATCTCTGAAGACCTCTCCACCTCTCCGGCCTGCTCCTACAAAAACAACATTTGTGCAGAGGCTCTGGCATGTTATTCTAACAAATATATTATATTAATTATGCGCCGTTACCCGAGCCTCCCCCTGAGAGGCTTCAAAAGGCCTGTCAGAGATGCTTCTGACTGTGTCACATGCACCACGGATGAGGAGACGCACCAATCGCACGCTCCGGAGCTTTTAGGAGGTCACTGCTGTAATGGTCACCAGAGGCAGATCTGTGTAAAAGCTGCACCTGCACATACGCCTCAGTATTAACAAATTAGAGCCTCAACCACTGGGCTCAGGACGGATATGCAAACACATACGGTACAGCCACAGTCATAAACACACAGACACAGTAAACCTGTTAACATCGACAGAAACAAACAAAAGAAACACAAACAGATTACCGAGCAGTGAGGAGAGTTTGGGGACGAGTCCTGCCTGAACCATCTGGCTGCGCAGCGACGTGTCGAAGGAGAGGTTGAGCAGGAGGCGCAGGGCGGTGCTCTGGACCTCCTCGTGCTCGCTGGGAAGCAGCCGAGCCAACTTCTCCACGGCCAAAGTTTCAGCCTGCACACCGCAGACAGAAATGACACAACAACACACGATTATCTGTAACAAGGCAAGTCCCCAAAACTCCAGCTGTGCAACATAAACTTACAACAGTATGAAATATGGGCCGATATATTTGTCTAGACGGGGTCCATAGAATGTTGTTAATTAACATTTTAAGAATCTTTGTTGAAAATATTAAAATCCATCAACAGAATGTGAAGAAACAACAGTTTTGACATTATGATGTCTGTGTATTGTGTTGCAGATGTACTGCTAACCGGCTAGCATGCTAACCAGCTCCCGTCTTGGTCCAAAGCTCCTTTGCTGTTGAACCTTTAACCATCACCAGATAGACCGACTGAGACCGACACAGGAGAACAGATGTGCAACGATGTAGAAGTTTTTCAGACAGCAGAGGTCATCGTGAGAATGTTTTAAAGATAAAACTGTAACAGTGATGTGCAGTGAGCTCGCAGCCAGGCTGGAAAGACATCACACGGGCTGTAGTTATTTTACTTCCAGGATCCAGGACTTTTTTCTGATTTCTTTAACAACACGAGACACGGTGTTACTCAGAACACTTTTCATTAAATTCTCGAATGCATGGAAATTGATGAAAATATTCTGGTGTATTTAGGTGACTGGTCTCTCTGAGTGAGTACAACTTCACGAGGATCCAAATAAAAATCTGGATCTAGTTGATTTAAAAACAGGCTTGATTGATTGAAGGGAGCTGTTGGGCCTCGGTGGAGGTATGCGCTCTACTGACTGCTGTGCTGGTTTCTTAAGTTAAGTACCTGAACGCTTCTCAACCACTAGCAGTGTGTATGTGCAACTAAGTTACACCGTCATGCAAATTTGCTTTTTTTTCATCCCATTTGAAAGGCTATAATTAAATTATTTATGCTCTAATGTAATGATTACTAGGGCTGCAGAATCATAACATAATAAAATAATCATATTGGGATAATTTTGACAAATAAATACAGTGATTGCAATATGATTCATGATTAGTGGGGATGATTATTTTTGCGTCACAATTTTCATTTTCACGGAAAAATCCTGATGATGAGACATTTTCCTAATCTAGAGACCAATTTTCTACTTACTTTCTCTTTTACCTGTACAGTTCTACCACCCTGTCACACATCTATATTTAAATACAGGATTTGTATTTGTATAATTGTCACGATTACATGCAAAAAGATGAAATATGTCACTGAATTATCTCTGAGTAACATTGAGGAAACATGTGTTTAACAACGTGAATCCTGCCTGCAGCTCGGAAAAGGTTCACAGGATCTACAGGTAGGTGGAGGTGTTGAGCTGATGAGCTCAGAGACAAACACATGACTGCGGACTCTTCAGGGATTCAGACTCGATCCACATGCCGTCACAGTGACCGTCGGTGTGACACAGCAGTACCAGTCAGTTAGCTTGTCTGCCTCCCTCCCCTGTGGTCTCCCCACAGCCAGATATCACGGTGACGCAACCTGCTCCCAGTTAAAACGCCCTCACTGCTACTGTGTGCAAAACCAGCTCCAGTCGCACCATCACAAACCAGACGTCGAGCAGCTTAATCAACTGCAGCCTGCGTCAATTACCACTGACATCCCCCTCCATTAGTGACAGCAGCAGGAAAAAAAAAACTTATCAGCCTGTGTTTGAGTCTTATCTGATGAGGAGAAAGTCCCAACATGTTTTCTGAATAAATAAAACCTGATGACACACAGCGCTGTATCATTAAGCCATCAGTCTTCTGTTGAATGTATTAAACGTCCATGTCCTTAAAAGGAAGCTCGTCTCCCTTGTGTAAACTGATACACTCCGCTGAGTCAAAGTGTTGAAACCATCATTTTCCTGCTGGACACATGCTGGAGAGGGTCTAAACCCCTGAGGGGTTCTTTAATCTGAATCAAAGATACACTGGAGGGGAAACAAGCAGATAAAACCAGTTCCTAACAGGGTCTGGCTTTGATAAAGACCAACAAACTGAGTCAGATTGGAACCAGGTGGAGCTGGATTAGGGAGAGCCGGAGCAGCGAGGTTCCTGTACGAGCGCTGTGGGACACGAGGCCGGCCGTGGACCTTCAGAGCATTTATTAAACTGAAATTTGATAAGCGTGGTTTCAGCTGGCAATTCTACAGGTGAACAGCTATTTGTCAAAATAAGCTTCGGAGTGTTTCGCAGTACAAATAAAGAATGATTGTTTCCTCTAAATATGACTAATTTAGTTTAAATGTCAGCGAACTATGTTGTGAAAGAACGCGGTCATTAGAGATGTAAAGAAGGTCTAATTAGGTGATTGATTCTGTTGGAGGAAACGATGATTAAAAACACACAGACGCCGTGAATTTCAAACAATGAACAGTCAGACTTATTCGCTCCAACATGCTGTTAATTAATTAAACCAAATAAAATGTTGATCCAAGAGGAGTTTTCCTTTTTAACTTCACCGCAGGATTATTTTTTCATTTTTCTTTAGAAATCAGTGATTAATGTCGTGTTTGTTGTGAGAGTGAATTAGAGGAACATGAGGAGAACGTCTGCGGGTCAGAACTGTGGAAGAATCCTGAATCCAAAACAATCCTCAGTCAAACATTTTTTATAGAAACAACTATTGAAAAGCACGAAAGAGAGACAGTTTGGCTACGCTTGAGAAACATTACATGGTATAAACTATTTGGACCGTCAGCCTCAGACTTCTGGTGTCAGTGTGTCCGTCATACTTTGGAACCTGCTGCAGGGATTTCAGACAAAACAGCCAAATGTGTTGGACGGGGTTGAGGTTAGAAAAATGTATATCTCCTCACAGGGAGATCAGTTCCAAATCATAAACTGGCTGAGATCGAAACCTTGATTTTTCCAGAGGTGTGGATACTTCTGGGTTTTACAGATGTAGAACAATGTGGGGTTTGCAGCCTACACAAAATTAAAGCCTTCTCGTGCTGGTTAGTGAAGTTGTAAAGTTAAATTTGCTCTCCTGCGGGTTTATCTTAGGTGTTTATCTCCATACTTTTGTCCACGCGGCTCTCCTCTGCTGCCTGTGTACGAGTTTGACCCACTCAGCATTCAGCTGCAAGTCTTAAGCTTTGAAATCTACTTCGGTTCATTTGACAAATGATACGCGCACCGACAGGGACGTCCTGGTGCGTTCAAGTGCACCACATTTATCCAGAAATCTATACTCTACTGGCCACGTTGTTATAATAGGAATGTTTTCCCTCTCGTTCTTTCACTACAGCACTTTTATATTTCAGAATAAAAAAACAACATCCCTTTTCCTTAGGCAGATTTTTCCTATTAAAAAAATCTGATCAAATTGTTTTTGCAAACTCAACAGCCTCAAAGAAGCCTCTCTCTGATCATTGAAGCTATTTTATTGCAGCATTTTTTAATAATTAATTATTATAATTGCTAAGGACGAGAGATGTGAAAGATGTGAAGTTAATTAACGGTTTAAATGTCATTTTGTTATCACCAGTTGTTCCGGACATCTGACCCGACATAGAAATCAGATGTAGCTCTTGGATTAGGCTAACAATATTTTTAAATGTGGGAGCTGTGGCAGAGGCCGGCAGTGAGTGATACAAATGTAAAGTTTTAGGCCCATTTTGGATTTTGTGAACTTATGAAGAAATCTGCCTCACAGTTCACGTTCATGAGCTTAATGCTGTGTTCATTTTTTGAACGACATGCAGAATAATGCCCTGAGGGAGAGCTACAGTATTTTGCACGTGTGAACACATTGTTCAGGTATCTTCATCTCCCTTTTTCCTCCTCCTCTCCCCGTCTCACCATGTCGTTCTTGTTCTCCAGGAAGATGGAGAGCTTCTTGAGGAAGGAGACGACCACCAGCAGCAGCTCCTCGTCCTCCCGGTCCAGGATCTTCACCAGCATGTGGACAATGTTTTTGTTCCTCATCTTCAGCTCTGTGCGAGTGTCTTCAGCCAGGTTCAGCAGCAGACACAGAGCAACTACAGGATCAAACACACCACAGACAACAGGATCATCCACTGTGTTTTCATTCATTCTGATCCAATTTACATTTTCTTCTGCCCCTCAGCGAAAAACAACTATTTTCATTATCAGTATATCTGTTCTGTTGTCTTTATGAATAATCAATTCAATGTTTAGTGTATAAAACAACAAAATAAATCAAACTGCCCAACATAAAAACCGAAGGTGAAATCTTCAGATGTTCAGATTCGTCTGATCAGCAAATCAAACCTCAAAGATTCTCATCAGGACGAGCTGGAACCAAATACTGCTTTGTTAGTTTTGTTTTTGAAAAGTGCTGCATGACTTTATGACATCACAATAACTGTATATTGTTCACTGCAGCTGTATGATGCCGACTTTGAGCTTAATTTTTTCACACCAGTGACACCAGTGTTTTATTGTCTGACACATTTTGTAAATACTAAATGTGTCTGATAACTCTGGAAATGTTGGGAACGCCACCGAAATCTAAAATAAGAGTTTGTCTAATGGACAGGGGGCCTGAAGGTTAAACAAACGGGCCTTCACTGCCAGTAGACTGGTGTTTGCTCACAGCGCCTTATTCAAGTCTGAGAGCACGTCAAGTTCCATTAAGTCAAGAGAAAACTGTCAGACTAATCTTAGACACCGACTACACTGACCCTCATAGCTTGACAACTTGGGGAAAAAATGCTGCTGTTGTCAGAAACAGGCAGAATGTGTAGTTTAATCTTTTACCCTTTCTTCAGGCCTGTGCACTGAGAGAGTTGCCGGCTTTAAGGTTCACCAGTGGCCTGACTGGTGCAGCACGACTGGAATGTAACCTCAGATTTCATCTGGATGCAGCTGCATCACGTTCTGGTCGAGCTACGGCTCTGTGGCGGTTCAAATGTCTACAGGAAGCAATTCAGCGTGGAAGAGTTCAGTACCTCGGAGAAGCTGCTCCTGCTTGATCAGAAGACTCTGGTACTTTCTGAGCGACTTCTCATGTTCCTTCTTCAGGTTTTGGTTGTCAGAGAATTCTTCATGTGAAATCAGTCAAGGAGCTCAAAACATTTACACAAAAAACACAAGAACACAATGTCCTCTTGCACATGAGTACATTACTATTTGTACCTCTGACTTACTTTTACACACAAACCTCCTCTGTTTTCAGAAAAAGGATATAGGCCTTCTTCTTCTTCTGCAGCTCGTCTTGCCAGAGGTCATACCTCTTCAGCTCATGCTCAATGATGTTCATACACAGGGCGCCAATCTTAAAATGTGTGACCAGGCCGTGGAACTGGGAGAAACTAGAGAGGAAATCAAGATGGAGAGAGAGAGGGAGAGAAAAAGACTTCCATTTATCCAAAAGTGGATTTTAAAGAAAGTTTTTGGGGGGATATGGGATTCCAGCTGGGAGCTGTCATTGAAATGACCCGATCCGTCACCCCTGAAGTAGTTTACACAGTAAACTGTCAAAGTCAAAACACGTTCAGTCAAACAGCGTGTCCTGGTCCGACTTATAATCAGCCCAACTTGAACCATTTCACAATCCAAACAGCATAACACGGAGATGGACGCGGGCCAAGAGTGACGATCAGTTTTCAGACGTGCACGTCCTCTCGCAGCCTAAATCGGCTCTGACAGACGTTTATGTATTATTCTAGTGAGGGCTAATTTTAGTGTTTCCTAACACCCAGTTGGAGAGCGAAACTTCAGTGCGAGGTACGCTGCCAAACGTGGATGACTACTGTATGAAGAGGGAGAGAAGAGAGCAGAGGCGACTGACTGTAACGGTCAGCGCTGTTAAAACTAAAATTCAGAAATACTGCAAGGAGGAAAAATGTTTTGACTGCCATAATTTGATAAAATCAGTTTGAGTTTTGAATGTGTGGCCAGTGATTGTGAACATACTCTGTGTACTTTTGATCTGTTTTTTGTTTTTTTTTCCTGGCCTCTCCAATGGAAGCCAATCTTTATACCGCAGTGTAAATAATATTTTAGACAACAAGTGTTCCTATAAACTGAAACAGTGAAAATAAACTTGTGCACAAAGCCATGAAGAAAAGGCTTTCACAGTTTGATGTTGAAAAAAATGTTGAAGACAACGATCAGAAATGACTAATTAGAGTCCTTCTTCTAATTGCTAAGAAGATTATCACACTGGAAACACAACACACAATAGTTTACAAAAAAAAAAAAAATATATGAAAAACATAACTGCAAGGTTTCAATTAAAACAGTCCCAGATTATTCCATACCTTTCCAACTTATGTGATGAAAGACAAAGTAAAAGCTATTAATGTGTAAATGTGAACACAACATGTCTATTTTTCTTCCTTCTCTTTTAGTTCATTAATATTTTCAGGATACAATTGTAGAAAACTTTATAAAAAGGCAATAACAAGAGATTCAAAAATCACCTCAAAGTGGAATCAAAACCATGGTAACCTATCGAAGCGAGAATAAAACAAGATTTCCTAAAACCTCCAGATTTAAAAGACAATAAAATAAATAAAACTGAAGAGACGGAGTTGGCCACCGTCACCTGTGGCTCGGTGCATGTGTTGGAACGGAGGTGCTGCTGATTTACCTGGAGAAGCAGAAGAAGATGTAAGTGATGGTTGTTGCCAGGTCCACGCTCTGCTTCCAGTCCTCCCTCAAAACTCTGGCCAGAGCTCCGAGAGCCGCCTCTGTTAACATACAAACACACATCAATAAAGACACTCAAACGCACACAGAGGCCGATACAGAAAAGGTCAGACAGGAATGAAGAGCTCCAGACGAGAAAGAGTAAAATATCTGTGTGTAAAAATTAGTCAGACAAAGCAGAGAGCCGTGCAGCTGCAGATTAATGTAAAGAAGCGTGGGGGGAATGTGATCGACCGAGGCTCCTGGGGATTTTGAGCTATGGGTGCTTCTCAACGTAAGGACGTGAGTCCCAGGGTTCGTCTCCTCTTTCCAAGCTGACCCGAGGCCTCGCGGTTCACACAGAAACTCGGCTCTTATCAACATTGGACCGGTTGATGCGGCGCGGCAGATGGAGCGAGCTGACGACTCGTTGTGACAGATACAAATGGAGCTGTGCCATCACACTGCGGCTGCACAGATGATGGCTTCGTGCTGTTGTGGAAGAAACAGTCCGGTTGTCACGGAGGGGAGCAGAACTGAAGCTGACCTGTGTTTTCTTTAAAGGGGGAGCTGATAAAAGCCAAACAGTCTCTTCTCAGGCAGCATTCTGATCAGTCCTATATATAAAAAAAACACACAACTCATTTTATGCTCCAGCTTGAATTTGGAATATGGCTGAGGTTTGCACTTTTGAACTCTAGTGATTGGATCCACTTCACCAGGGAAAAAAAAGTTTTTTTGAAAATGAATAATTGAGCGTGAAAGTTCATTGTTGACATTTCCAGAGCTGTCAGCCACGTGCAGTCACAGAGATAGCTGTCATACCAACAGTCACTGGACGGCCAGAAAAAGATCAGCGAGGACGGTCACGCAACACCATCTTCCCTCCATAAACAACCGCCTGAACAATCTCCAGCCAAAAGACATTTGAGGTCAAATGTTTAATCATCCTTAAAAGTTTTCTCTCATCCAAATCGACAGTCTAAGGAGGCTGCATAAGCTGTGCAGACTGTAAAGCTCCCTGAAAAATCTTTTACATGGTGCTGCATAAAAACAGGCAGGGTAGGATTGTACCAAAAATATCTTTCATACGTGCAACAACAACATTTGCTGTAGCTGAAAAAAACATGAATGTGGACAGTGGACGCACTGTTAATACAGGACGGGTTGTAGGTGAACATTTTCACATGACTGTCGGTGCAGACGGTGCAGAGATGCACAATTTTTAAAATCGGAGATTGTGGCGACTCCCCTGCACAGTCAGGTCAGTTTTCAAAATAAAACACCAGGTGCAGGCTCGCATGCCATGGCACAAACAAAGTCAGAAATATTAACAACAAACACATTTACAAACAGAATAATGAAACCATTTCATTATGTAGCTTACTAAACCATGGCAGAAGCACAAGGAAAAATTAGGAAATGAACACAATCTGAGAAAGTCAGCAGACGGACATGATGCTCTGCTGAAACGTTCCTGGTGGGATACTAATCCAATTACTGACAGAAACATGAGTCTATTGATTTGAATCTCAAGCTGTTCTGTGATCTTACTTTTTTTTCAGTCTGAAGCTGTCACCATGCTGATGGGACTGGACCTCGTTAGGGACTTTTTTTTTTTCATACTGGTGCCAAAATGTTTGCCGCCACATGTTTAGCTGCACAACAGCTTTGGATAAAAACAAGTCGACAACCGGCTGAACAGCGATTCAAATCTGTAACAACGTGATCAAAGAAAGTAAACACAACTCTGAATGTGACCACACACGCAACGCTACACTGTGCTACAGGCCGATTCTGGTCAGTACAAAAATATCCTTAATTTATTCCCAGCCCTTGGAGTCATTTATAGATATATTGACATGATTGCTTCCAGTGACACACATGCTGTCTTCACTGAGTACAGAAGACCGATAGAGAGCTTCATCACATGAAGATCAATATCTGCAAAACCAGCATCAGCTCGCGGTCGACTACAATTCTTTAAATATGGATGTTGCTGCAAAAAAGCTTCAACTAGTAAAAAACGGACGCTTCCCCCACAGAAGATCAACACAATCAGCACAGTTTCAAGGTGGACACACAAGATTTTGTACCGTTATGTTCTTAGAAATAAAGCTCACTATTTTCAGATGGAAGCACCCAAAGCCTCTTCAGAACCTGTATTTGTACACTGCTTTGTAAAAAGATATACCTATATCTATGTTATTCTGGAAAATCAACAGTTTGTAATCATGCTGTTGGATCTCTACAGTCTCTCTGCAGTTCTGCATTAACAGACACAGAGTAGAACTAAAAGAGGAAGTATGTTACTGAGTTATTTGGGTCATCCTTCGTACCGTTCTGTATGAGTTCCTCCAGGTTGTCCGGGTTCCGAGCCAGTTGGAAGATGAGTGTAGCTCCTCTGATCTTCTCCTGGACGTCTTCATACAGCAGCTCCACATACTCGTCGATGCGGTTGATGCTCGCCTCCTCGTCCAGCTGACAGAAAGAAAACAGTTCAATACGGTGAGACTGATGAGTACAGTCTGAGTGACAGTAAAAACAACTGCTATTGATAACAAGATAGTACAAACACACTAGAGCTTTCCTCTCTCAGTTCCTACCTCCACTCCTGCGTAAGGTGTGAAGTCTCTCGGCGAGATTCGCTTCTTCTCCTGGTTGTCTGAACGGAGACAGTCAGCGTCACAAAGAGGCCTCGCACGACAAACTACTTGCACTGTTTTGTTTGTAAAAGCAGTCATGATAAACTCGTCAGTACCGTTTGAATCTTTCCGTTTCTGCAGATAGAAAAGCAGCTGCTCCACCTCGCGGAGTTTCGACGGGTGAATCAGTCGACATTCTTCCACGACCTTCCGGGCCAAAGAGGACGTATCGGTGTGGGCGTTCAAGCTTTTCAGGCGAATACTGAAGGGAGCAAAAGCATGCAAACAAGTGAAATTACAACAGAAAAGTTATGATTCAGATACAGTTACAGGCTAGGATTTATTGATAATATCATTATTTTACTTAGAAGCATTCATTCTCATTCTTTAAATCAGCAGTACACACAGATCAGTAGTATAACAGTACACACTGAATCCTGAATTTAACGCATTATTCTCACATTTTCTGACACTCTTTGCGTTCTCCGATCATCGCCTCTCCCAGCTCCCCCAAGATGGTCGCCTCCACCTCATAATGGACGACGAGTGCTTTCTCAGTCGGGTGGACATCCAGAGTGCAGCTCTTCACCCTCCTAAGGAAACAATGTTCTCACAATAAAACACAATCCAACAGAGACTGCACTGCCTTTAGTTTATTTTCCAAACAATTAGTAAAGTTAACGCCCAGTCTGGTTGGATTCAGGTTGTATAATTTGACTGAACTTACTCAGTAAACAACATCAACTAAGAGCATCATAACCACCTGCATTAATGTTGCTCACAGGTTTAGTTCGACAGCAGGACGTCTGTATATACAATTAAATGGCAGCAGAATATTCACAGGAATAATACGAGCTAGAGTCAAAGTTCAGCTGCAATGTATAAACATGGTTCTCGGATGTAAAGCTTACTAAGACGAGGGGGATTTAGAACAGCTTACCACATTCATTAATGAGGACTTTAGGACGAGGAAACTGAACAGATAAATATCATTTGACATTATAGTATATTTACTGTTTGTTTGAGGTGCAACACCACTATGAAAACTAAATCTGTACATTACACATTCTATTTAAATGTATAGTATCACATAGACACAGCACTTTGTTGGTTGTTACTGGGATTTAGAAAAGATTTTTAGTGATAATCAGAGATCTGGAAGATAAAGACTTGTGAGTTGACTTGAGACATGATGACTGTCTGTCAGTATTTCACTGTTTAAAAGTGTTTTTTGATTGAAATAAATAAATAGGCTTTCTAAGTATTTGTTTTGTGTCTTGATTACATTACATTGATTGAATTTCATTAATCATAACATAAATCCAACTCATCGTCACACTTTTTGAACAGGTTAAAGAAATTGGACCATAATCACCTAATTAGAAAATTAATATTTCCTTGTCTTTTCTTTACATAAAGACTGGATTCTGCAGGTCACCCTGTCGTATCTTGAGGAGAAAAAAGTGAGAATCAACTCCGCTCGACACAAACTAAACTCATGTTGTTTTCTTTATTTACAGTCACTTGGTTTGAAAGGTAATATATGGACACATTTGATTGACTGAGTCATTACAATGTTTGGTGATTATATCCTGAGTCATTCTTCAGTTTCATACACACAGCTCTGTTTGTGTAGTGAGCTTGTATTTTTATTAATTTTTTGTGTTTTTAATATACTCTGTATTTGGACTGTACCGAATTAAAACTAAACGTTATCACATTAAAGCACAAATCAACCTACAACAACATCGACTAGCTAGCTACAAGGTGTTTGTATATTTGATTTCAGGCACATTTACACAATCTTAGCAGCAGTTTAAACTGTTAACATCAGGACAGCAAGTTTTCTGTCAACATTAACCGTTTACATTAATATTAAGTTCCTTAATTGTTAGGAAAAAAAGAGGGTGTGTTGTATTTTCCTCATTTAGCCTGGCTAACGTCACACACCATAAACAAACATACAGGTTAGCTAACATTTGGCTAGCGGCAGCTGCTATTAGCTCCTTTCAGCCGGTCAAACGTTCACAAATACACATTTTCATGAGTGTCGCTAACAGAACAGTCTGTTAACCTCAGTCAGTCATTTAAAATGACCTGTCGCACTGTAAATGAACAGCTGAGCATCCTGCTGGCTGCTGCTGCACCGACATGATAACAAGCTAACTTAACGGTACAAAAACAAGTTAGCTTAGCGTGAGTGCACTTCACCTCTTCAGGTAGCGCGGATCTCCTGTTTGAATACTGTCCATTTCTTTAGTAGAGAAACGAAGCCGTCATCAGAAGTGGTTCCTCTCGGACAGCAGCGGCTGGTGCTGATGCAGACGGGCGGATGTTTTTTTACTCCTTCAGCTTGTTGCCAGGGCGGCGAAACATCTCCCAGCATGCAACGTGGCGGAAGTCAGCGCTGCTGCCATCTGTGGTCAGGGAGGACGAGGCTGCTGCGGACAATCAGGCACAGGTGACGTCATATAGAGAAATATATTCATGTGTTACAGTTGCCGAATTAACAAGAAGGCCCGATTGATTAATAATTTGTCTGAGAAAGCGTTTCACGAGGTTTATAATGTTTCTCCAAACTCCATAACTCCGAAAATTTAGCGATTTTCTAACGGAGTCTGGGGATTTTCTCCACAGCTGTCAAATAAGAAGCCTGTTTATTCGTTTATTTTTAACTTTTACTTGTTTATCATCAATAAATGGGGGTTAAAGGTGAAATCACAGCATCACAGCAAACATTTGCAAGGCAGGAAACAACTCCATGGGTTTTTCCTCGCTCGTGCAACAGCTTGTTAAATCAGACGACTTGTTAAGGGAGTCTGGTGATATTGTGGTTACAAACATCTGTTGCCAACATTGGCAGGTTAAGAGAGCCCAAACATGTACTTTAGATCACTGTGAACCACATGTATAAGACAGTAATTTGTTTTTCCTCCATTTTTTTTTACAAGTTGAAGTAAAACATCGAAGACCTTTTTGATGCAGAATAACCGTTTCTCTCAAAATCTGAGCATGAGACGTCTGCGTCAACAGTTCAAGACACACCTGTGCATTAATCTGTCCAATCAGCAGCTCGATCAACACACCTCTTAGGTTGTACTGAAGCAGCAGAGCGGATGTGCTCACTGACACAGATTTAAACAAACCTCAGCTCCAAATTTTAGATAAATAATATGTTTTTGTTCATTCAGCAAAGTATATTTACTTTAACTGTGGAAAATGGGAGCAAAAACAAAAGTGTTGCATTTATAGTCCTCTGTTTTTCAATGATATAATTTGGTCTCAGCTTGTATTTATATTTAATCTCAGACATTTGCACAAAATTGAACATTTGCTGCTTTTCCTTTACATTATCAACAAATAGAAATTCTTCTTCTGTGTTAAAGAATGAAGCAGTTTGGTCAAAAACCTTTGTTGGTTTGATTCTGAAGTCACAGAAGACAAGTCAGAGTTACATAACTGTGAATATGAGCTGAAGTAACAGATCTGTGGAGGAAACTGACACTGACCTCAACTTTTTATTTGACTATTTATACTTTGTGTGTTCTCTTTGGTTAAACTTCAACCACAAGCAGCACAAGACAAAATGTATTCTAATTAGATAAGATATAACCATATTTATCTCAGAAGAAAATTCTTAAAAATTGTTGTTATTGTTATATTTAGTCATGTGCGCTTCAGGTTTTCACACAGAATCTCTCCTTCTTTTGTAAATTATTGAGTCCTACAAGTTTTGATTCTTTGAGAGCAGACAGAAATATGTTTGGTTCATAGATACAATGTAATTAAATTATTGAGAAACAAGTAGATTATAATTAATAATAAGAATAAGGCAGATCGCAATGAGAAATAACATTTGATAATGTTAAATGTACTGAACTTGTTTTGAAGATACATCAGCTCACTGAACTTCCAGATTTATTCTGACTTGTTTCCTTGTAATCAGACTTTTAGGATTTAATGCAGAAGAAAGACACTTTATTTTTTTGCAGGAGAGTGTTAGCATTGAACATTTAAAGCCACGTATCTGAAAAAATTAAAGTTACAAGTGACAAAATAAACACAAGTAGTTGTAATCGATACTGTAACTTGGTAAATCTGCTCGGCAGGAAGTATTTGCTGGTCTCAGCAGCAGCCAGTCTCCACCTTTGTGACAGCTGATGTCACCGCGCTTAATTTAGCCTCTGACTCGTGATGGAGATATCAGAATATTATCTGTGTTAAGAGTCAGAAATAAGCCGTATTCCCTGGTGACCGACTGAATGATCACTGCCTGCGTTTATGAGCACGTTAGTATCCCGGTTATGATCAGACTTTTGGAGTATCCTGGTTATTTCTCTGTGCGTGTGAACAGTTTATCCTAATTGTGAGAAATCATACTGCCTGGAGTTCTCTGATAGAACCAAGATACTGTGGCAGAAACTTCTTATTCAGGTTTCCAAACCGTCTGATTTAGTCGCTGAGATGGTGAGAAAACAACACACAGCTGCAGGCTGACGATCAGAAACATGGAGTCATGACCATACAGGGATGGAAATTACCTGCACCTGTATCTGAATACAATCAAAACCAGCATACTATATTTTTATTAGATTATTTTCATATGTCTGCAGCCATCAGGATTAAACATATTTTACAAAGCTGCCCATTAAATGTGAAGTTGAGAACAGGGACTGCAGACAGCTCCATGAATCACCAGCGACTGTAACTCATCCTGAGGTAAAAAAAAAAAAAAAAAGTGGGTGACAACCTGAAGAGGTCGGTGACTGTGCCGCATATAGCCGGCGAGATGACATAACTGAGGCGCCGAAGCTTCAACCTCTGCAGGCCAGAATGATCTTTTCTAAAAGAAGCAAAAAATCAGCAGCAGTTTGGTTAAAAGTTAAACTGCTGCTGATATTTAAAAAACCCAGAAATCATGATGAAAATAATCATCACTACAGACTGAACATGACAGAATCATAAAAGACTTTAACCTTCGAATTAATAAGACGCCAAAAAGATCCAGTTACATGTTGACATTAAAACAATTAAAGTCAGAGGTGAATCTACTCTTCGTTGTCCTGACAGTGGATGTAGTTTAAATCAGTCTGGCAGCCAATCACGTTGCACAGGACTCAGCAGGTTTATCAACAATCAAAATAAATCAGACGACAACATGTGAAACATTCAGCTCAGAAATGACAAGAGGTCGTTGTGGAAAGAATAAAACTGAGGTACAACTCATCGTTTTGTTTTTAAAATTCGAATTTCAGATTCAAAATGTGGAAATTCTTTCTCACTGTTGTCTTGGATTTTGGATATCATGATATGTCAGAACCCACTACGACATAATATCCACATTACTGATGATTTCCGATCAAAAATTGTTTCTGTGCTCATATTTTGTACCAATGCTCATCTCTGCTATATGGTCACAACATCCATATCGAGGTATTTGGTCAAAAATATTATGATATTTGGTGTATGACTGGGCCACCGGAGGTTTGAAATTATCGAGATGTATTTGGTATATTTAGCCTGAAGATAGCACAGTATCATGAAGGCCACATGTCGAAGCCTAGAATAACTTAACCAAAAAATAAAAGTGCAGGACTTGGTCTTGACCTTGGACATAAATACAGAAGAAATTTCATGTCAGTCTCTAGTTTCATGAATAAATAATCTCTCTCCGGTGTGTATTTCTTAAAACTAACGTTTTGGCCTTCTGTACATACATTAATAACAGCGTTTCACGTCGCTGGAAATGGCACTTTTGGAAAACTCCTGTCAGGATGAAGATATTCCAAATGCTCTTTTCCAGTGTTGTGTAGACTGTACAGGTTTTTATTCTCGTCTCCTTTGTTTGTCTGGTCACCGAGTGCTTCGGTTGACAGCCTGAGTTTGCGTTTTCATGCATCGGTTTGGATCAGTGTACATGTGGACAAAATCTTATGCGTCTCTGTTCTCCTTTAAATTACATTTAATGGGTTAATGGATGGATTTGAGACTTTAGTCTACAGAAACATTTTGTCTGACCTTTGCACCCTCTTATTTTTTAAGAATCTAAGAGTTTTCTAGGGGGAAAAAATCACATGCTCGACAAAAGTATAAGATGACTTGAAGAAGCCTAAACTGTGACTTTGCTGTCTGGCGTCCGAGGAGCGGTGCTGGTACAAACCAGGAGCCGTGTATACAAACATGAGAAGACGTTGCTAATTTTAGGAGCACGTTATATGGCAGCGAGGGGGTTGGACGTATGGACTCTCATGTCCTGCTGGAATCTGCAGGCTGAAGCTCCGTTGCCTCTGTTCGCCCTGAGACAGCAGGCGTCTCCTTCCCTTCCCCAGCCCCCCTCGCTCACTCCCTCCTAAGTCAGTGTCCCGAGCAGGTGATCTGTAAATCTGAGCACCGCCCCGTGAAAAAGATCCCTGCTGATCACTTGAACGCTGGCAGAGACGTGTTGAACACTCAGCTTGACAGATTTAGCAGCAGCTGGAGAAACAGTGTCCCAAACGAGCACCGTGAGTGTTACTCTCCTCTACCCTCCTCGTCAGGACACCAGCACAGCTCCCTGAGGTGGCCGCAAACGGCAAGAAATGGAGATTTCTGTTGAGGATGATGGTCGCAGCTCATCACCAAGCTTTGAGTACAAGGCCGCTCACCAGGCGGTCAGGGATCGCTGGAAAGAGACGGATGACACCATGTGTCGTCACAGCATGTCCTTCCACCTGCACCACACGCTGAGGAGCGAGTTCTTTGCCAGCTACCTGTACCTGGTGGAGAAGATTCCTCTGGGTAAGAAGAAGGGCCACACACAGGTCCAACCCCCACACCAGTGTCGCAGTCGAGAGGTCAGGATTTACAGCCTTTTCTTGACCCTTGACTCCATAAAGAGCCGGGCAAAGCTGGCGACGCATGCTGCTGGTTTTGCATGTTGAGTACAAATCACTTCACGCTGCAGCAGGGGCTTCAAAACATGCAGCACAGCAAACTTCACACTCCTAATTAGTTCAGTTAAAGTCACACATTCATTGTGAGCCAAAGCATGTGAAAGTGCACTCAGAAGACCGCTGCATTACCCATAATAATGCAGCGATGATCGAGAGAAATCAAAGCAGACCTGCAGAGAATATTTTTCAAATCAGTGCAACAGTGCATGTGACGTGCGCCGGGTTCATTCTGAATGGGATAAATGTTTTTAAATGCTACACACTTGTTGTGCATGTATAGATGAAAACAAATCTTATATTTCATCAGTTTGTTTTTGTTCTTCCTGTGTGAAGAAGCAAGAGCAACTAACCTCTAACTCTCATGCAGTTTCTCAGCCTGACTGCAAACGTGAAACACGCTTCTGGAGTTTAAATCTTTATTCTGAGCTAAATACACATCTGCTGATACTGGACAGCACACAGAGACGGAGCAGGAACTCTTTGTTACATAAGTTGTATAACAATGTGTTGCGTATTAAAGTGGGCTACAGTATAGTGTTGGGCAGCTTAATGTACCTCGTAGAGACACATCCGCAGCGTTTGTAGCATGACGAGTGTCTGTTGTGTTGGCCTGAAGGTTCTCTGGTGGTTTCTGACTTACAAAACAATCACAGGAATGTTCGCACACTTGTGATAATGACACAGATAACTGGCCAATAAGCTTGAATAATATGTAGTGTAGATTGTAGATTAGTTTGCTGTTCTGGATTGTTTCTACACGCCTGGTTATTTACAGTTAGGCGAGCCTGCTCACATGATTGCACCAGGACTCATGGGTAAGAATTCGTATGACTACATGGACTATTAATGCTCCCTCTGCACATGTGAACATGCACATGTGCTGTTTGTGATTTGTATTTTTAACAGTGAGAATGGCCGAATGGTAGCACCCACCTGCCAACACACACACACACACACACACACACACACACAGAAACATCTGTAGTTAAACTATACGTGTCGCAGCAACACAGGCGCTGCTGAAGGATCAAAGAAATATTGCAGCACCCTGTCGCTGTTCCACGAGTACACGGTGTTGCTACGTTTAGTTTATACGGTAGACCACTACAGACCAAGCCAGAAACCTCGGTGTAATTATGGACTCAGACGTGAATTTCAGCAGCCATATTAAGACAGTTTCAAAGTCAGCCTACTATCACCTTAAGAATATATCCAGGATAAGAGGACTTATGTCTCGGCAGGATTTGGAGAAACGTGTTCACGCATTTATCTTCAGCAGACTCGACTACTGTAATGGTGTCCTTACAGGACTCCCCAAAAGCTCCATCAGACAGTTGCAGCTGATTCAGAATTCAGTTCTTAGATCTTTACACTGGCTTCCTGTCTATCAAAGATTAGATTTCAAAGTCCTGTTGTTGGTTTATAAAGCATTTAATGGTTTCGGGCCAAAATACATTTCTGATCTGCTGCCACGTTATGAACCATCCAGACCTCTGAGATCGTCGGGTACCGGTCTGCTTTCAGTCCCCAGAGTCAGAAGTAAACATGGAGAAGCAGCTTTCAGTTACTATGCGCCACATACACTCACCTCTTTTAAATCAAGACTTAAAACATTTCTTTTTGCTTTTAACTGAAGCAATTCAAGTCTTTGAACTGCATTGTGACTTTTATTCTACAGTCTTGTTTCTTTTAAAGCTTTTCTATTTCAGTACTTGTTTTGATGTTTGTTTCTTGATGTTTTTACTTGTTATAAAATGCTATTTTTAATGTTTTTTAATGCAATTTTTAATGTCTTTTAAATAAATTTTTTATGTCTTTTAATGTAATTTGTGTGTGCCTGTAAAACACTTTGAGTTGCCTTGTGTCTGAATTGTGCTATACAAATAAACTTGCCTTGCCTTGCTGTAGTTCGAGTTTATTGGCATCAAAGTTGAAGGTGACAGGAGGGCAGAAAGGGAGAAATCTAGTTTCTCTGCTGATATTTCATATTTCTTCCATCTTTATTGCATAAACAAGTGCTACCTTTGACAGAAATACATTCATCAGCGAAGGTGAAGAAAGCGTTCTGGATTAAGAGCAGCAGATTTGAAATGTTCACTGCTGACGGTGTCTTCAGATCATCTAACCTGCCCAGCCGGGAGAGAGACTGTCAGAATAAGAGTCGTGCTTATTCAGCTTGGATTTAAGGCTGCTCCTGGATAATGTCTGGTCACAGGGAAATGACATGGACGAAAGTCTGACCAAACAACATGAAATCAGAGACTGTTGTCCACGTCTTTACAGAGATCTGTCTCCACCACAACGTCCTGGATCAAACGGCTGCTCTCGACTCTGTTCTGGTCCGACAGCGGGAGGAGGAGAGGTGGACCCTGAGTTTACATCACTGATACTTGGTGCTCATAGCAGATTATCTGATGTCAGACTTTTAACATGAAGATGCCGATTATCACCACCATCTTGTTGCTGCTGTCCAACAAACAGTCCAATTACAGAACAGTGCAACAGGGGAGCAGGCGAATCTAATTATGTGTTCGAAATGGAGTCAGAAGAAGTGTGAGTTTATACAGTCCAACCCTCTCTCCCCTAATGTATACACATAAACATACAAACATATATAATTCATGACCAAATACGTCCTGCAAAATATAATTTGATTTAATTTTATGTTATTTACTTGATGTATTATAGTTTATATATTGATTTCCCTTCATCTTCAATGAATATAAATATGTACAACTCCCATAATTTATAATATATGTTAGACTAATTTAAGTAATTATGTTTTCTGCAGCACCATCTTACCCCTCACTATACATATCTATATATTCACACACACACATATATATTCATACACACATAACATACTGTGTATTTACACACAGACATGAGATGGATATTTAAAGCAATTCAAGGTCGAAAATGTAGGATTTGTTTCATAAACCGTATCTTGTTTCATAAAGAAACACTTAAAGAAACTATTTAAATTAAAATATATTGAGAATGTTTATCACATCAAATATAATGTAGTTCATTGTACTTTATGTTTATTTCTTAAAGTGAAATGCACCGTAAACACACCATCTCCTTACCGTGAAGGCTACACTTCATCGTCGAAGGTGTTAAGACTGAGTCGAACCTGATCCTCCTCAGGACGGGAACTTGTCCATCATTAGAGCACGGGCTGCAGAAACAGGAGATCCTGACCCGCCGGTCGTTCTGGCTCAAGGATGCCTTATTTTCTTACCACCAACTTGATTCAGGGCCCATTAATGGCATGGCATGTCAGGCATGACCGCAGTTACTCATGTCAGTCAGACGGCTTCTGTCGGATTATTTACAGCTTTAAATGGACTCAATGAAATCTATTTTTTGTCTTTTTTTATGTCTTAATACAGTAAATGTTGCAGGAAGGAGTTTTAAAATAAATACACTGTACACTGGATGTCTAGATTTAAATTTAGACATATGATACGGGAAATAATCATCAACTTCTGACCCGATTGTTCAATCAGATGTGTTATGTTGTTACATGGAAGGTCACAGGTTGACTTCTAATGAGCCGGTCCACTTTGAAGGTGTGAGATAGAAGAATATGGCGTCTCTGGATTGACACTTCCTTGGCAGACATGTTCGTTGTCCCGCTGTCTCCCCCCTCGTCTTAGTCCTGCTCGATGTTTCTATACTTACCCGTCCTCTGAAAGCCTCCCTGAGGAGTCGCATGACATGCAACTGCCAGCTTTAGATGCTCCAATGACAAAACCCTGAAACATGTCACGACCGAGCGAGCGCTTGTGTGGAGTCGTGGCATGATTTGTCCGTTTTGACATCTATAGCGTGACTTCCAGGTGCTGAATGATTCAGACCATCTCTTGGCTCTGTGCCTCGGCCTGATGTTTCGGGTCCAGCTGGACATGAACCCCCTCCCTCTTAATGTTTCACTGTGGTGTCATGAATCCTGTCACTGGACATCCTTCACAAGAGGACAGACATTCCCCCTCATGACTCCCCACCTCCGGCCCTCTACAGCGGGAACGTGTCATCTAAGCCTTCGGAAATGTTGCGCTCATTCTCAGGATTTATTTCAGCTCAGCAGAACCGAAGTATTGAGAGTTTGGGATGGTTGAAGGAGCCGGGTGTAAAGTTTCTTAATGTCACAGTATGTCATTGACAGCGTGTTATCAAAGACATCGTAGTACGACTCATAATTGAACACTTCAATCAGCCGAGTCGTGACCTGTTGTGATTACAGAAGCGTTGTCTCAGTTTCTCAGTAATGTCAACTTCTCAACTTCTCTGCAAACAGTGGAGATGATTGAACCAGCAGCACGTTGTCTTATATCATGTAACAGCTGAGCAGACTGTAAGAGTAGCGCCGCACGTCTTTATTTATAGTCTTCTGGTAATCAAATTATCATTCTACGTCTCCTGAGAGATTGTAAACGGTGTTCCAGTCCCGTGTCATGTCGGATCTATTGTTGGAAACAACCTTTTACTGATTACCTCCCTATAACGGCAAACACTCCTGTGTCATTAGAGATGTAATCCGCCTTAAAGAGGTCACATGATGCTTTTTGCGTTTCCTTTCCTTTCCTTTAATGTGTGATGAAGCATTTTTGTGCACGTAAGTTACAAACTGCTCCTGAACTGCCTGGTTTGGAGTCGAGCCTTTACTTCCATAACTTATGTGCATCACTATGTTGCATACGTTAAAAAAAAAAATATATATATATATATATATATATATATATTTGTATTCATTACAAAATGAGCTCTGATAGAAGCATTGATGATGATCAGGTTTGAAAAAGAATATTTGGCTCTGCAGCCTGCTGCTCATCTCTGCTAGAGGCTGCAGGCTACATTAGCCGTTAGCACTTAGCATAACACATATCAGTCGCCCGCCCAGCTGTTAGTGGTCCAGTTGTATTGTGGGTAACGAAGGTGCCAGGTTCTGCAAAGGAGAATAATATTTTGACATCACTGCTGAGTGTCATCCATCAGTAAATAGATTAAATTATCCAATTAATTTGAACCGTTCTCATTAATATGACCACACCTGTCTTCATCTGTTGTCTTTCCGTCTTTCTGTGTCCGAGCAGTGAAGCTGTTTCCTGTCACCTGCGAGTACATCAAAGGAGAGAAACAGTTCTACTACAGAGCTCAGAAGTTCTACGAGGACGTCCCCGCCTCGGAGGAGGGAATGATGGGAGATTACGTGGACATATCCAACGTGGATCTGGAGGGTTCCCGGGAGTTTCTGAAGAGGTTTGTGGTGAGTGTCCAGATACGAACTCACATTAACTTCATGAAAAGCTGAATCAGATCTGTGAAACTCTGCTGCGTCTCCATCTCCATCCTCTACTGTGGCGTCTGTCTGCGGGGATATATCGATTTACACTGTTGCTGTTATCTCTGAACATACACGTCAGAATCTATTCTGGACGAGGAATTTATCATCCTGACTGTACAAAAAGAATTCCACGAAGAATTTCATGTGGGACGAGGCGTCTTTCTAATAGTAGCTCAGACGTGATGCCAGCCCCATAAACACCCCATACAGAACAAGCTGAGCCAACAGCTGTTAATCAGTTTGTACTGTGGTCATTGTTTACTGCCACTAATTAGTTCACAGTGGACGAGGACGAGGACGAGGAGGAGATATTTCTGAGACTTTCTGTCGAGAATCATACAGAGTGTGATAAAATACAACAAGGTTTAAAACTGTTTTAAAGTGATTAGTCTGAAAGGACACATTTGAAAATGACACAATACGCCACATAGAAACAGTGTTTGTGCTTCTGTTGTTCTATCGAAAGCTAAATTCACCCAAAAATTTAAAAATCAGTTGTCATATCATCATCCTGATGCTGAATCAAAAGTCAGGTGGAGTTGTGTTGTCTGTAAAACATTTCTGGAGCTTCAGAAAAACTGAAGTAGCTGGGGATTTATATATTTATATTTATATAAAATGGCTCCATATAGCTCGTCAGGTGTAATCCAAGTCTCCAGAATCTCCGAGATCCCAAATTGAAGATGTTATTTACGCCCCCGACATGCAGCCGAGCTCGTGCTCTCACTTCAGACGGAGTGCATGCTAACATTTTTAACTCGGCAGCTACAGGGAAGATTTCAGATTTCAAAAAAGGGTGTAAATAACTTTAGATATCAAATCAGTTTGTATGCAGCCATTTGATGTTTCTTTGGTTGTTTCTCTGTTTTAAATCAAGTCTCAGCTGCTTCAGTTGTTTAGCAGAATGCTGCAATTCTGTTTTACTGTAAAGCTCCAGAACTGTTCTGTGGACTACAACACTTCACCTGACTTTATATCATCAGGAGGAGATGATGACTGGATTTTCACATTTGGGTGAACTGTCCCTTTAAGCCTTCCTACTCTCACATGTCTGTGTGTGTGTGCACGGCCTCTTCGTATTCTCCGGCGGGTGGATGTCAAAGTGTTTTTTTTTTTAGGTGCTCAGAGAGTCCAAGTGCTAATTCAGGGGGATGGGTTTGGCCCAGAGACCCGGTTATTTAGAGGATCATTTTTACAGGAGCTCTAATTATAAACTGCTAAGATTGGACGCTTTAAAGGAACCTCGGGAGGCTAAGTGGCTACTTCTGCTCGGGTGCTAATGTAAACACAACACGGCCTGATTTAACACAGCTCAGCTGTGGTTCAGTGTTCACGCTGGCTCGCACAGAACAGCTCAGTTCAGCCGTTCATGAGACTGTAACAGCTGAGTTATCGCTGCAGAAGCATTGATTATTCGTGTTATTCATTAATCTGTTTACTTTGGATTAATTAATTAGTTTATAACATGTCAAAAAATTGACCAATTAGAAGAAACTTTGGAGGATAATTTCTCTTGCTTGAGTAATCGCTTAATAACTTCGGCTCCTTGCAGGATAAAAAAAATTATAAATCTTCCAAGAGACCGCAGATGTAAACTAGCTCTAAGCTAACAATGCATCAAACTGCAGCATTTCAGAAATCAATTAAATAACAACTCCAATAAATACAAAGCCAAAAGATTTATAGTTTGACATTTCTTTTCATCACCATCAGAACGGCGATGTGTGAGATTTTGCCAGAATTTTAGATTAAAATATTAAACAAAAATGAACGATATCAACAGGATGTGAAGGAATGTCTCAGCATTCAGCGCTTTTAATATTGTTTCTTCTCCTTCCATTGGGAGTCTTGGTTTTCTTTTGTGCTCAAATTCACTTTTTTCCTCTCACTCTAACATAAAGACCCGGATGAATGGCGGATCAATAAGCTTCTCTTTCCTCCAACAACTCGGCTACAATTTATCCGCTCCAACAGTCTCCTCCCCGGCCGTGAACAGCTCCTGTTTAAACCCGACGTCTCCATTAAAAACTGGTGTTGTAGGAAAAGATTTAGAATACATCCAGATTAAACTGAGCTACATATGCACGGAGCAATATGGCAGTAATTCACTGCGACCAGGAAGCCTCCTGTAACAAGCGCAGCTCCTCGGGGCCCCATCTTTCATACAATCACACACCGGGGCCCCCGGTGCCGAGGGGTTGGAGTGAGGTCAGAATACCAAATGAAAAGGAAGAAAAACCAGCGTGATTCAAGTGAGGTGACTTTTGTTCCCCTCGCGGTGGAGTTCATAGTCTGGTTGCCCCGAGGAACTGAGGTCGACTTGTTTGTGCCGTCGGTGCTTTGAGGTGCGGCGGCCTGACATCTGGAAACACAGAGAATAAAGAATCGACTTCTCTCTGACTTATAGAAACGGTAATAACATGCTGCAAGGAACTGACATTTAGTGTTCTGCGAAACATGAATACAGCTCTTCTTTTTATGGTTACCTCACTTTTACTACAAACGATCTTCATCCTGGAGATAAACCTCCAAGTAAGGTTGAATTTTGTGATATTTAAGATTAATTTAATGTGTTTCTTCCTCCTGCAGGGACCCGGTAAAGCCGGCACACACTGCGCCCTGGACTGTGGCTCCGGGATCGGCCGTGTCAGCAAAGGCGTCCTCCTTCCTATCTTTGAGAAAATGGAGCTGGCGGACATGATGGAGCACTTCCTGCTCCATGCGCACGAGGAGTACCTGGGCGACGACGCTGACCGCATCGAGACCTACTACTGCTACAACCTGCAGGATTTCACACCTCCGAAGAACAAGTACGACGTCATCTGGATGCAGTGGGTGGCTTGTAAGTACGAGAAAGAGTCTTTTGGTCACAGAGATTTGGTGTAATGACAGCAGTGAATCATCATGTTCTGTGTGAATATATCAGAGCGCTGCCATGTCGAGGTAATGAATAGAGATTCTTGCCTCTCGTGTGGTAAAGGTTGTGGTTATGGCGGATGCACGATGGTTACTGTTAAGCAGCATATACCCCTTTTCCACCGGTCAGAAATCCCACTTAAACCCTTTGAGATTGGGTTTTTGTGGGAACGTGTAATCCAGGTTTTTATCACCTCGGCTCGGCTCTGATCTAAACGTAAGACCCCGTTAAACATGCTAAACTCTGCTGCACGAACTGATGACACATTATTAAACATCCGGTGGTGGCGCGTAAATAAGGAAGTAATTTGGGAGGAATATGAACATAACCTGGATCACCGACCGAGCCGGCTAACTTCCGTTTTATCGCCCAACTAACTTAAATGGAGATAAAATAATTTCTTCTAGTCTTTCCAAATGTTATCAGACCGAATGGCTTAAATGATGTCAGTGGATCGAGTCATTTCTCTGGAGTTGTGATGCTCAAAAGAATTTGTCCACCGTTTTACAGGCGCCTCTTTCACAATTTGTTTGTTGTTGTTTTCTCAGGTGAACCTGACTTTAAAAAAACTTGTGTGGAGCCGCTAATGCTGGTGAAAAAGTGGCATTAATTTGTCACAAATTTGGTTTTTGAGTCTCATATCCAACTCGTCAGATACTGATGCTTTGTGACTGGAGGACGGTCAGTTGTCATCCCAAAGTGTCAGTATTTGGCGAGTTGGAAACAGTTTGGAAAATGTGATGATTATGGTTCAAAACAAAAGGGGCAGAAGTCGGACGAGCTGGATCTGGAGAGATTATATCTCATTAGACCTGAAGATGATCCTTCAGGCGGCGTGGCGGAGAGGACGCAGTCGGTCGACTAATACATGGAGCGATGTTACCTGAGTTTTGTCTCCGTCTCTCTCTTCAGGCCACCTCACAGACAAAGACCTGACGAACTTCCTGTTTCGCTGTAAGAAGAGTCTGCGTCCGAACGGCGTCATCATAATGAAGGACAATATGGCGCGGCAGGGCTGCAAGCTGGACCCCATCGACAGCAGCATCAGCCGCCACCTGGACATCATGAAGTGCATCATCGCCAAGGCCGGCCTGGAGATCCTGGCCGTGGAGAGGCAGGACGGCTTCCCCGAGGTCATCATGCCTGTCTGGATGATCGCCATGAAGTAGAAGTGACACTATCACAGAGTCTGAGGGGAAATCCAACCTAAAGCTGAATTCACATGTTGTCCTGCTTTTGTTTAAATCTAGATTTTTGACACGGCAAGAAATCTTCATGATGTCATCAGGAGATAAATCCTGCGGGCGGCGTGATGGCACCCGGGGCGAGTTTATGGAGACAGAAGATGAAATAAAGGTTTAAAATGGGCATAAAACTTCTACGGAAGCACCCGTACATCCACAGTGTCGGACTGTAATTTATTGCAGGACGACCGCCTCCAGGTTCTTCATGCTGATGGCAGATCGACTCTCGGTTCTCTGGAGATCATTGGAAGAACATGTGGATTCAGATTTACTGTTTGGTTTCTCCTCACAGTGAATGATTTGCCTTTTTGACTAAATCCAACATGTTACAGCAACAAAAACAATGTATATGTTAGATTTGATTTAAAGACTTTATCACCTTTTATTATTTTGGTATGATTAACATGTGATCTGTGACTGGATGCAACCCGCCACAGCCTGAAAACTGAGGGTCACGGTTTCATTTCACGTTAGCTGCCTCTAGCAGAACCGCAGTCCGCTGGGCCGAGCCAGAACGTGGCGGACAGGAGGTGTGGAACACCGATGCAGCGACGACCCGGCTGCCAGAATGAAATATTTGCTTTGCACGTTTCTGCAAAACCACACAGATGTTTCATACGTACCATCTCAGCGTTTCTACAGTATGTGTCATGGTTCATTCAGACGATGTTTATGAGCAGACTGTCATCCGGAGGAAGACGTGTTAGTGGTGAGACCCGTCTGACGCCACTCTGGGTAGTTTCAGCATGAGTCGGGACATTTTCCAGCCGTGTTTGGGCGACAAAACATGGTATTTTATCCGAACCCTAACCACGTGGTTGTTGTGCCTAAACTTGACACACTGAACCACCCGGTCACAGCATTAAATTGAAAATTGAAACTCATATCTGTGGTTTGCAGTAACGTACAATGCCACCATTTATTTGGAAGATCAGGTTGTCATCATTGCACTTTTACAATTTACTCCTCAGTGTTTTGTGACATTCTCTTACATTGCAGCACTTACAACAAGCTGCCACGTTTTCTGCCCTCTTCATATCACGCCGTGGACACGCAGCAGACAGAAGCTCCATGATGCCGCCAGCTTCCTTTCGATGCCCATGTTAACTAATTTGGCCTGTTCGGACAGAGAGCACGGTGCACCAATCTGCTGTGGCATCTGTTCGGTTTTATCTGCGTGCTGCGAGCAAATCTGGGAAGAAAACCCTCGAATAATATAATAGAAATGCTGTTTTGTTTTTACGTATTTGTTCTGCAGAGACGAGCAGCTAAACACACAGACACATACAGGTCATTTTAACTTGAGCTCCACGTATGGGCTTGACGGCTAGATTGGGACAAATCCTCTGAAGAAAATGGCCACAGATTGTTTTGTTTTTCCTCCAGATGTGGTCTCTGAGTATCTTCCAGTTGCAGCGCTGCGTTCATTTACATCTGCATCAACTCGACACTGAACATTTCCCTGATCCAGACCCAGATCACATGTTAACACCAGGTGGAGACGTGGTCTTAATGTCACCTTCACAGCATGAAGTCCTCTGCTCACCTTCTACTGCAGTAGATACGAGGTTCATTCAGTTTCGATCGGGTGTAAATATTAATATAGTTTTTATGTAACGATGTGTTTTATACTTTTGCTTGTAACATTGCATTAATAGACATAGTTTTTATATTGATCTCTTCTGTGCATTTCTTTCTGTGTTGACTTTATGTTTCAGCTGAGGAGGTTTTAGCTCAGGCAGCATGTGGATGAAGTTTAATGATTTCTGAATGCTCTTTTTTTGTGTGTGTGTGTTTAATGTTTTCATCTCACGGTCAGAACAAAGGCTAACAGGATTACAGACGGATAATCACCGTTTGCTATTATAATCAAGGCTGGAACATAAATGACGAGCAATTTCTTTACATATTCCTCCAGTTACAGCCGTCACAGTGACGGTGCTGCAGAGTGGGCGCAAAACACACAAGATAATTGAGATCCTCTGAAATCGTTATGGTAATTCTTTTAAGTATTATTACTGTTATTATATATATTTTTTTTTTTACAGACTAACAGTAGAAGCAGCACATTGTTTCGGGCTAATGACTTTCAGATGGGCCCCTGAGGTGGATGGTGGGGCTGATTATTTCCTGGTTTTGACAGACAGTGCCTGCTTTCATATCTGCCCTGGCTTCATTTCAAGCCTGTCAGATGTTGTCTGCGTAAAACACATCCAGGAGTCGCCTCAAATATTCACCATTTGCGTGCGTAAGCGCTCGACGGGAGCGGTGCGGAGTTGTTCCTCCCTGAGCTTTTTTATGAAAGGATAGTTTGTCAATGAGCAGACTGGCACTGAGAACGCACCAAATCATCAAAGTGTTGAAGGCGCGATGGCGTGAGATGATCTCCACGGCGCGTTTCTCTCGTCAGAATGACTCTTTTGAGATGTGAATATACCAAACACATTTTCCACATCCCGTATGAATTAAAGATCAAAATGCCCCCAAAGTTAAACGTGTAGGTATTTTTTTTCTCTGCCTCAGCAAATAGCAGCCAAATGTGCTGTCACCTTTTCAGGAGTGGTTAGCGTCGCTGACAGTCAAGGCTATCATTTCTAATACTTCTCAATGTCTTCTGCAGCCGCTCGGCAGCGGTTTGAATATATTAGCCGGAGTAACACTAATTTATCCAGTCACGTCAGCAGAGCAGAGCTTTGGGCCTGATTCCAGACGGACTGTATCTCAGACAGCTCAGAGACGCGGGGCGGTGGAGTGACCGACGCTATACTCAGGACAGAAGTCATCACCTCAACGTGCACAACGCCGCTGGGAACAGCTCAACTTATAGTCAGAGCTCAAACAATGGACGGAAATTAATACTTCTCTCAGTTTGCTTAGAATCCTCTGATCCATCGCTCACGTGCAACGCCGACTCGTCAATTTAAAATGGTGGCGCTGAACCATCACGCTATAATATCTCTATTAGTGACAGTACTTTCATTAATGCTGCACTAATGAATATGTTTTTTTTTTATTTCCGTACAGCAGTGGCTATATATGACAATCATGCTGAATATTTCTGATATCAACTGGCCCACACAGCTAGCAAATCCTGTCATAGGCTAGCTAGCTAGAGATAGCCACAGCTAGCCTCAGCTGAAGCTAAAATAATTGTTGATTGAACTGTCAGTGACTTAACATCATAGTGTTTTAGTGTTATTCCACATAAGAAAAGCAAAAGTTAAATCCAGTCAAATACTGTAGATGAAAACTGTGAGACTAGTTCTGCTGGAAACTAACTAGCTAAACGCTAGCTTAACAGAGCAGCAATAACTGCAAGGTTTGACTCTTAGTTAGGTGTCCTCAAGCTTCTTTATATCATTTATTTACAGGTGTACTGAATTATGTGTTGAGTTAAGACCTTATACATATTAAATACACAGTTAAAACAATAAACAGCTAAAAATTAAAAACTACACAGCTAGCTAAAGCAAATGCTGTTTCTAGGCTAGAGCCACAGTTCGACTCAACTGCTCCCCTGACTGTTATAACTGTTTATTATATTAATGTCAGCGAAGTGATATATTAGTTTTGTAGTTGTTGCACATGAGAAAGACAAAAGTCAAGGAGAATAAATATGAAACTAGTCCTGCTGAAATGCTAGCTAGCCAAAATGCTAGCCTAGTAGAGTAGCAGCAGTAAATGCCTTTTTCGCCTCTAAATCACAATTTGGTGATGGAAGGCAGCTTTTAAATCACTTATGAAATGTATTAATGTGTAAACTGAAGTATTGTAGAATAAGTTTTACTAAAAAGATACTTGAATGCAAATCACCATGACAGACACCTACCACATTATTATTTCTTTGAGGATAGTTTTGGTTTTCTTTCCGTTTAACACCGAGGACATCATCAAGAGAAAATGGGAATTTACAGCTGTTGACGCTTTTACATCTTAATACTTTATTCAGAACTTGAACCAGAAAATGTACTCGTTTGATTAAGAGACTCGTCTAAATGGACCTTTCCTCCTTTGCAGCTCTCTGGACCGACTTTGTCAAGCCCCATTACAAGTTATACAGCACTAAAGCTTTTTCAGTATTTTTCATTTTTTATTGTGGGATGTGATGAACACTGCAGCCTCTAGGGGGTGCTAACAGTACTTCAGCTGGTCAGTCATTACTCTTGTTGTAAAAATGCAGCTTCCACCCTCCTGAAGACAGTAAACACCCCCAGGAAGCAGCAGAGGGGTCATTTTCCACAGCAGAGCCACCGGCTCAGACAGCCGGAGCTTTCATTGTGAACAGACTGAGTCTTTGTGGAATCGGCAGCCGAGAGAGAAACCTCAGTCAGCCGCTGGAGCCGGGATGGTTTCAACGAGACAGCGAGAGGAGCGAGCCTAACCTCCACTCCCTGGGAGAATCCGTACCAGAGGAATGTGCCTCCTCTTCATCTCCAGTTCTCATAGTAAATCATGTCACAGAAAAAAAAACCTTCATGATGTTTGGGCTGCTCGTTCGCTGGCTGCCCATTCAGGGTTTTTACTCTCCCAGCATGTCGTCGAGGGTTGAGGGTGGGATTTTTCGCCACACTCAGCTCTCCTCAGCTCGGAGAGCAGGGATTAGTTACACAGACTTTTTTATGGGCCCGGTCCTGAACATGTAATATTTCACCCAGCGATGTGGGTTTGGAGCTTGGATCAGGTGCTGCTGACTGTAAGGGTTTAATCTGTGAGCCAAACATAAGATGACAAATGATGACTGCCTCAGAGCACATACAGCAGGTCCTGCCTTCAGCTTCACACACACACACACACACACACACACACACACACACACACACACACACACACACACACACACATCGAGCTGTTTTCATCTGAAAGTAAACTCTGCAATACCAAACGGAGGAATCATTTGTCTTCCCAAAAATGACCTTCCTGCTGAGCCGTGTTTGATGGAAAGCATTGCTCACACAAAACAAAAAAGAATTTCTTCCCATCTGGAGCTTGTGCAAAAGGCATGTGTGTGTTTGTGTGTGTGTGTGTGTGTGTGTGTGTGTGTGTGTGTGTGTGTGTGTGTTTATGAGTGATTCAGGGAGCGATGCAGGGCCCTGTGTGTTCCTGGGTGTGTTGCTGAAAACATTTCTATGTGTCGTTACATTTTCCAAGTTTCATGACAACCTGCTCTCATCCTTCTGCTTACAAACAACCAGCCCAACAGACTCAAACATGAACCATAATGACTTCTGTTATTAGCTGTTATTAATTTGGGAGATGGAAGGGGACGGCGGTGGCGCTACACCGATGTGGGAAGGCTGTTCAGCTGCACTTCAACCTTTGCTGCACAGTATTTTAAAGGAGCCGTCGAGACAGTTTCTAGCCTGTGACGACAGAAACAGGTTCTGAGGCCAAAACACAATCTTTTACTAACCGTAGCCAAGTGGTTTTTGTGCCTAAACATAACCAGGACATAGGCACAGCATTCACACAACAAAAGACTGAAAATTGACCCTAAAGAAACATTAATCAAGTTATGTTCGTTAACTTTGAGGCGACCGGCTCTGGAGGAGAGAGTCGTGCAGAGCCAGATGTTCTGGAGGAATAAACACCTGAAGTCTCATCAGATTCTGCTCTGATCCAGAGCCCGACGGGAGGAGAGCTCAGAGATTACTTTTGGACTTTTGGGATTAAAAAGTGGATTTATCTTCGCTCCTGTTCATCAGCCTGGCTGCAGCAGTGGTGGTTCGGCCGAGGTGACCTCCACTGTCGTGGCTGGAGGGGAGATGTACTTCATTAACCAGAGCCAGAGTCTCTGCTGAGTGCTGAGCTCAGTCAGAGGCTGACTTGAATTCAAACCTCCTCAGTGCTCATTAGTTTACAGATATTGTACAGTGAAGTAATCTGGCTGTTTGGGGCGAATGAACACACATGATCCTGTGGTCAAACTCGCTCAGGTAATGTCACATTTAGTCTCGTTTTAAAGTTACAGCAACAGGTGACTAAAGAAAAGTTACAGAACTTAAAGTATGTAACAAGGCTCGAGTCATTTTCAGGCAAATTTAATGCAGAAACACAAAACTTCACCTGACTCACTCTTTAAACTACGTCACCTGACATTCTATATGCATCATATTTAGACAGATCCCCCCAAAAATGGGAATGACTGGCCGATCACCTCAACGAAATTGGACCTTGGCATATTTCTACTGAACGCAATTTTAAATCTAACATTGTGTTATTCACGCAGTTTGACACAAATGGCCTGAGCCAGAAGAGTGGAGGCTGTTATAGCAGCACGTTAATGCCCATGGAGTTACAATCACGTGTTAAACTATCACACATGAGTGGAAATTGCTCGGGTGTCCACATACTTTTGGCAACGTGGCGTTTCCTATAAACCTCCTATAAACAATTAAGTTTTGCCTCCTGACAACAAACAACGTGCAGGTCTGAATAACATCCAGCACATCGCAGCTGGAAACCACCAGCACAGATGATGGCATCTGTGTGTGTGTGTGTGTGTGTGTGTGTGTGTCTGTGTGGTAAGTGTAAGTGTATACATTAATTCAGTGTAATTTGGAACAACAAACACCTCATTTCATTGCTCTGAGTGAGGTTTGAGAGCAGAGCCACCCAATTAGATTTACCCACAATTCATGCCGCCGCCGCCACCCCCACCCCATCAGTGTTGCCGTGGTAGCGTGTTGTCTGACAACATGTGGAGCCGCTCTCGGGGCCCCGGCGCTCTCGGTGCCCTTGGAAGCTCCGTCCCTCATGCTGGTTTCAATTCCATAACCTTTCAGATCACGGCGTAATGAGTCGAAATGGCTCGCACATGCACATTATGCCCCGACGAATCATTTTTCCACCGAGCCAATTTACTCCCATGATTAAATCTTTTTTTCCTACGTGAGTCAGAGCAGAGAGCCAGGCGAGGCCGAGGTTTGGAGCGTGTTGTGTGTCTTCAGGGAGTCAAGTGTGTGTGTGGAGTCAAGTGTGTGTGTGTGTGTGTGTGTGCTGGGCATCGGAGGTGGAAAGTAACTCAGTACATTTACTCATATTCTGTCATTAATTGCAGTTTTAAAGGTTCTGTTACTTTACTTATAATATTTTCAGACATTTTCTTTTACATTTCAGATGGAAATATTGTACTTTTTTCTCACAGTAAAGTGTTTTTCCTTATTTTCTTTCCTCCCTTTTGTCCTTTTCTTGACATCACTCTTTATCATTCCTTCCATCCTTTCTGATTAATTTGACTCTTTTCATCTTCTCCTCTCTTGCTTCTTCACTGTTTTCCTTCCTCAGCTGATTTGAGAGCACAGAAATCTCCCAAACAGCAAAAGGATTCCAGTCGAACAGTTGACACTCACTAAACAATTTTTAAATACTTTTATATTTGCAGGAGCAGTGGTCAAACCATTAGCACTTTGCTAATAAGACCGCAGTGTTAGCGCACTTCAGTTATCCGTGTAAATACACCAAGAGGTGCATCATCGTCATCGTGCAACGACGAACGTTAGCTTCCTTTTCTTCACCGATTTTGTCATCCTGTCTCTGTTTTTCAAACAATAAGCATTAGATGCCGTGCAAAATCAAAGTGCGATCATAAACAGGCAGTATCAAGACGGCTGCTTTAAAATGGCATCACCTCAAGACAAGTGTGACGCTGGTTACAAACACACCTTCAAGTGAAAATGCAAGACCCTGTTCAGCTGGACTGACATGTCGGGTCAAACCGAGTCCACCAATCCAATTTCTGTTTGGAAAAGGGCTCCTTTAAAATAATTTACTACTTTGGAAGTCATCGCACGATTAAAATAATTAATCCTGCGATGACTTCCAAAGTAGTAAAGTCAGTTTTTTAGAGTTTTGTAATTCTTTCTCAAGAGTTTTGGCATCCGATAAACCTTCAGACTCATGGATGTGTTACTCAAACTGGACTTCCTGGATCAGATTTCATGTGAGTGGCACCTGAAACAACGTGCCTGCACCCCGTTTACATTTTACTATGCGACACATTTTAATCTGAACACTCGGCCACGTTTCTTTATTTTTATCCATAAGTACATTTTTGCAAGTAGCTTTCAACCATGAAAAAAACTTGTGTGTGCATGTGTGGATATCTGCCAGAGTGTTTGTGCGTCTGTGTGTGTGAGTGTGATGTGATGTATTCATGAGAAGGAGGGCAGAGAAACAGGCCTCGCTGCTGGAGCCATTAGCTGCTCCAGTAAATCTGCTGGGACCTGAGAGAGTCGGCCCGTCAGCGGCAGGTATTTCCTGTCTCTTGATCTCGGGAGGCAGAGCTCATTTCTGCCGGTGGGGGTTCGGCTTCATAATAAGTTGCGGTTTGATGCCAACAGTTTATTATTCAATTTCATTTTGTGGAGCCTAGTGTGTGTGTGTGTGTGTGTGTGTGTGTGTGTGTGTGTGTGTGTGTGTGTGTGTGTGTGAGCCCGCTTGCCAACTGTTGTAATTGGACAATTCTGTAAAACTGCACATTTCATTTATTGGCAACGTTCTCGAATGTTTACTGCCAATTTTTTTTTTTTTTTTTTTTAAATCAATTATTCCCACAATGTTCCTGCATTACGACGGCAATTTAGTTTTAGGTTGAGGTGTGGTTATCATAAAGCATAAAGCAAAAACACTTTATTAAAGCTCCACGAAGTCAAATTCTTTATATTAACAATGAATTAAATGCTGTGTGTACTGTGAAAGCGGTCGCTCGCGGCGAGGAACCCCGCAGAGAATTCACACCAGTTTTTATTTCAAACCTTCGCAGTTTCCACTCCAAAGAGTCTTACAGTAAATGTGTTCAATCATATGGATCACAACCAAAAACTGTAAGAGTCCTGCCAGTTCATCAACATATCTCTGATCAGCGTCCTGATGTAGCTGTTCTTATTCTCCAGGTGTGTGTGGAGGCTGGGTGGAGGGCAGTGGATATGGCGTCCTCTGTGGATCTGTTCACTCGACAAGCAGGGATGTTGCTGGGGAACCACTTTCTCACAACACTGAGAGCCACAGGGTGGTAGTCATTAAGTGAACCTTTCGCCAAAATGCAACCAAGGCTTTTTTTGCGAATGCATATGAGTCAAACCTTCGTGTAAAAGCATAATTACGACGAAAGTGCCACTTTTAAGATTTACCGTATTTTCGTTTTCGGGTCAAACTCATTTTCAATGGGAGTGCTACGGGCACTTTTATGCTAGCATCAAAATCTCTATTTTTAAAACAGTAAGAAGGCTCGACACAACATGAAACTTTGCTCGTAGTATCACCAGGGTCTCTACACATGAACACAAGCATTGAGAACATTGTTTGTGTACACAGAGTTACTAAAAACAAGGTTTTTGAACAACTCATGTTAGCAGTAGCTTGTTCCGCTCGCCGCCGTCCTGCCAGTGGAGAAGTGTCGCTCTCAGAATGTGACGTAACCCGGAGGACAGTTAAGGTGGAACGCTCCTAAAGCTTAGTTCCATATAAATGCAGGATAATTTGTTGTTTTGTCGTTAGCGAAAAACAACATTGACCTTGAAGTTGAAAAAGGAGCCTCATATAAGAAACAATACTAAAATCTAAAGCCAGAAAAGTCACGTGAGATCTCGCGTGGATAGTTGTTGCTGGAAGCGTTCCAAAAAAAAAAAAATGAGTTTGACCCGAAAACGAAAATACGGTAAATCTTAAAAGTGGCTCTTTCATCGTAATTATGCTTTTAAACGAAGGTTTGACTCGGGTACATTCACACAAAAAAGCATTTTGGCGAGAGTTTCACTCTAAGACTGAACACAGCTGACTCTGAGGTACAGGGATAATGATCACCTGTTGTTTTGAGGCAGAACAGTCTCCTGTGAGAGTGAGATATTAAAAATGTCAGTAATGACTTCAGCCAGCTGATCGGTACATGTTTTTGAGTAGACGGCCAGGGATGTTATCAGGCCGAGCAGCTTCGCTCATATTCGCTCTCGGTAGGATTTTTACTGTCATCGCAGCAAGCGCAATGTTGGAGCTTCTGCTTTCATAGTCTGTGATGTTCTGGATCTCCTGCCGCATCATTTTTAAAGCTGTTAATGTTGAAATCTGTCTCGAGTCTCTGCTGATGTCTCCTCTCTGCCTCCTTGATACCAGCTTTCAAGTCTTGCTCAGGTAGTATACTTTCTTCTCACTTGACAGAAAGTATAGCACCCGCCGGCCTCATATTTGTGGCCCCCGGACTGTTATTCCTTCACCATGTGTTCTGGTTGGGTCAGCACGTGTATACCGGGACGTGTCTCCATGGCAGCTGGGTCACTCACTGCTGCGAGCGCAATTTTTAACTTTCACTTTCGTTTTTTGGAGCAGTGGACAGTGAAAATCGGCAATTCAAAGAAGAATGGACTGAAATATTTGCATTCATTCTCCCTCCAACCAGCACAAGACCAAACAACAAAAATAAATGCACTGAAATTGTCATAGCAGTGCAAACACGAGTGCTCACTCAGAGTGGTGTGGATTCTGGGTTAGCACGAGAAGCCATTCTCAGATGCAGAAATAATAAAAGAATGCATGACTGAAGTGATGGACACAATGTTTGAAGGCAAACAAAAAGAGGAAATATTCAACTATGTATTTTAATTTATGTCAAAATGGAAATTACATTTTATTTTAGTTTGTATTTTTGTTGCTGTGTTGAATGAAAAGGACATTTTGTTTTGAATATTACAGTATTATTGCATGTGGCCTGACCGACCTCAACACATGGACCTTTGAGATTTGTATTTTTGTACCCCTGGTATAGCACCTTTCATCCATGACCAACCAAGAGCTGTGTCCAGAGGTGGAAAGCAACACAAGTGTTAGCTCTTTTATTCGCTTCTTCGCCTCTTAACGAGGTTTCTTGCCAGTAGCAGGTGGTTAAATTCAGCCCTCGGGGTGTTGCTGCTTCTTCATCGGGCAGAATGGACGCTACAGTTACTTACGATCGTCTCTTCAGGTACAAAGTTGTTTTTTTCGAGACAGTAAGGATCCAGGCTAGCTGGTAAGCATGCTAACTTCAGTGGATATCTCACTACCTTGCAACACAACACAAAGACGTCTTTGACACAACATCAACATTTTATTTTTAAGAACTCTGGTCAAGGTTCGAGAAAGACTGTAGCCACGGTCGTAAAATGTTGTGGCCTTGTGGGGATCATTAAAGTGTTATCTTATCAAAGAAATCTTGGAGTATGAGTCGTAATTTCCCATCTGGTTTGTTTTTATGCACTATAACATCCTAACTCTTAACTTCCTCCCCTTTGTGAGACACAAAAGTCAAAATTCACATGATCACAAGAGGTCACCCGTCAGATAAACATAATTATAGGTCGTTTTAGGCATTTCAACAAACCAACGCTGGTGTTTTCCTGCTGAGGACAGTCTTGGTGCATCGGTTACACAAACAGTGAGACGGAGAAAGAGACAGTGAACGCCTCTTTCAGTCAAAATGCCTCCTTGTTCTCTCCCTCCCTCGACTCCCACGCGGGAAAGGGCAGCAGCGTCTTCGAGCTTCTGATGTGTCTTTTCTCCTTTCCTGGTCGTAAGCCACTCGAAGATCCTCAACCTCAAGCGGGGTGTTTGCGTTCGGAGGAAAACAGGATGTGAACTTTTAAGACCACACTAAAGGAGTTTATGATGCAGGGAGACATTGTTCAGTCGTGTTCCAGCGCTTGTATACAAGGGGAACATTGAAACACCCCGGCGGTTAAGATGTGAGGGGGGGGGGGGATTTATTGGACTCACATGGGCGACATTTTTAGTCAAACCTAACAGTAATTTGCCCCTCAGACTGTTCCAGGGGAGGAAAGCTAGAAGTAATTTGGGGAGAACTGAGATGATAAGTGACACTGATCGTTAAAGTACACACATGAATCAAAGCGTTTCACAGCAGGGATTAAATATTTAGATTGATGTGGATAGGAAATACTTTTTTTTAATAATGGATTCTAACGCTGATTGTGCCTTGAAACAGACACAACATGTTTATTGGTTTGTTTAGTTACACATATGAGAGAATTAAAGGAAGATATCCACTGATGTTAAAGGAAAGCGTGAGGGAGAATCATAAAAATAACCACTAAAATGTCTAAAATGGACTTTATGTACTTTCAGTCTGCAGGTCGGAGGGTGGACGTCTGGACGTAGCCGCCATTGTTTGGATTGAAAGACCCCATCATGTACTATTTAAAATGGAAACAGGTAATTTCCACCCTGTAGAGTTTCAGAATGGTTTAAGTTGGACATAACTTTTCATTAATTTAGTTTATAATGGAGACATGAAAGCAGATACTGGATCACTAGTCAGCCTTCATCTCCCGGGAGATTTCGTGCCGCACAGTTAAAACGATGTTTAGGAAGACGCTGATTGTGTCATTAACTTATAGCCATTATATTCTGTAATTAACGTTTATACATAAGGATACATTAAAGCAAAAAACGTGTCTACTGCCAGTTTAAACTCTTCACTCTTTATTGCAAAAAATATGTATAATTACACCAAAAAACGTCACTTCTGAACAGACTAAGTTGTTTACGTTGATTGAATGTTATATTTACATCTTTTTCTAATTTAATGAAGATTAAAAGAAGAGTATGAAGTGCGAGAGGTGTTCATACGTCAGGTTGGTGAGAGCCCGAGCGGTGAGACGCTGCCACACTTACAGCCTCAATCATCACAGTATTTATGGTGTGAGGAAATTTGCTGCCATGTGTTCAGGAGCCAAGACTCAAAACCTGAACCTGATGTGAGCCGAGTGATCCTGACCTGAGATGGCAGCTCGCAGCTCGATGGCAGAAACTGTGTGAAATCCAGCGCTCACCCATCATTCGCCTCTGATGATTTGCAGGGAGGGAACCGAGGAGGAGGAGGAGGAGGAAAGAGGGGAAGGACGGGTGAGCAATCCTACTAATTTGAAGCAAGTTGAGCGATTTTATGAACTAAGCTGTGAAATATGACTTTAATAATGGTTGCAAATGGCAGGGCCGGCGTCTGGGAGCAGGGGGAGGGAGAGGAATATGGCGGGAATAAAAGTGTGGAAAATAAAGAAGTCAAAATTCCAACGCTGGGATCAACACCAGCTCACCGCCGCCTCCCTCTGCTCTCGCTGCCACCCTGGCAAAACCCACCAGCTAATGAAATGTGAAAATACTTGTGGGCGCGGCGACTATGGGCTCAGCGAAATCCAGCTCCATAAACTGATGATTAAATTGATGTCCCTGCGGCGGGGGATAAATTCTGTATAGACGCTCCACTTTGCTTTGGCGGCCTGCAGGGTGAAGTGAAGAAGAGGAGCAGACCGAGACAGCCGACGTCTGACGGGAGGTTTAACGGGTACGGCGGTGGGGTTTAACGGGGCACCACCCTGGCTTCACCCCTGCTCTGTGGTCGGACTGTTAAAACCATGACGCTGATGTTTGGATTGTCCTTTTACAGCTCTCGCTCCTATATTTAGAAAGAGTCAAACAAACTGAAAATAATGACTCTGCAAAGTCTCACTAACAAGCATTTAATCAACTCAGCTGGTTTTCCTGTTTTGAGCGTAAATGCTGGAGTAATGTGAGGCATTTATCAACATTATAGCTGAGACACCTCCCTGCCAACATAAAAAGCACATGTTGGGAAAGTCCCCCTTTCAGCGAGCGCAGCCTCATGATCCTCCTCTTCCTGTGGACAGGATCTCTGTCTGTGTGTACACAAACACATGATGCCTGCCACATTTGGTTCTCGATAGAAAACATGCTCACATTTCCCGATGAGAAATGAGACTTTAATGACCGAGCCACCACGGGCTGCTCCGATCGACCCAGCGATCCTTGGAAAGAGTTAAGGGATGTTGTTCATTGTCACATGACATTAGGAGCCCCGACAGAAACTCTCCACCTCCTCCTCCTCCGAGCCGCCTCCTCCCTCCATCCCTCCATCCCCCAAACCCCCAGCCCCGTACGCACATCTTGCCTGCAGATGTGGCGAAACCGCAAACACTTCAAAGTGCCTCCCCTCAGACCAACAGCGTACCCTGACGCCAACTGTAAATGTCCTGGACACAGTGCACGGAAAATATTAAACCCCCCTGACTCGCAATGAACAGCCGGGCTGAACCGGGCAGGCAGGAGGGCGGGGAGGGAGGCAGACATCTACAAAGGCCTCCTAAAAACACTTAATGACTCATCATTCTGCAGCGCAACAACAAGAGGAGAGTCATCTCTGCTGTCTGTCTGCCGGTTAGAGACGCAGGAACGCTGTGGCTTCTGCCGCCGCTGCTGACGGACGCGTCTGCAGCCCACTCATCGCTGCGTCAGATGCTTACCTGGCATCACGTGGAGGTGTGTCACCAAAACATGTCCAGCTGTGAGTCATGTGCAAGACCAAAGTCTGCAAAAAAAAAAAAAAGATGTGGAAGGAGGAAAGAAAGCGGCCTTTTGCTGTGATGAATGTTGGTCTGATTGTGTTTGGAGAAAGAGGTCTGAAGGCCTCCGCAGTCAGCTCGGTTAAGATAATGATGTAATTGGCCGGGGCCCCTAAAGAGCTCCATCACGTCCACACACAGACTTTTTTTTTTGGGGTGTTTTTTTGTAGCTTTAGCCATTATTCTTATTGGTTATGATAACATTTTACACAGCGGCTTAATTGCAGGGACGCAGGAACACAGTAACAGCTTCATAGCGTCCACGATGCATCGCTTTATGATCAAAAGTCCAATTTAACACAATTATATAAACCACTGAAATGAATAGATCAAACAAAGGTGGACTATTTTATTATCAGCCAAACCGTCAGGTGTAAACATCCGTTAGTTTCAGAGCGATGGTGCAACAAACCTGCCGTACCTACCGCTTTAAATACAGAGCACAGCTCTGATGGACGGCTGTGTTCCTAGTGATGAGAAGCTTAAAGCTGACTTTAATAAAACTGTCGTCTTGTGGACTTCTTGTTTGTTTACTCTGAAGATGATGAGTAAATGGCTTCCATAACTGATACAAAACTTACACAAATACCATACAGTGAGCATTAACAGCAAACATTAACAGTGAGCGTTGAGCAACATCTGAGCATGCATGTGAAATCGTCTGCAGCAGCACATGTGCTCTCTGAAATGCTCGCCACTTGCCTACGCATCACGCGTGGGATGGCGTGCCTGCACAGAACTCTGCACGCAGCTCCACCGTGCAGCTCGCTGCCGTTTCTCATGGAAGATGAAATGCGCTGCTGGCTATCCCTGAGGGACTGCTGGGAAGGGTTGAAAAACGAAGGAGGGGAAACATGGCAACGTCTCCTCTGATTCCACATCCCAGGGAACTTTGACCTCCAGCAGAGAAAACCAAAATAAAAATCCCCTTCTCGCTGCCAAAGCCAGCACAACAGGAAGATGGGGTCGTGGAGGAGAGGTGGAGGGAGGGAGAACAATGAAGCCTCTTTCTTTCCCTCCAGATGGGTGCCTTTTTGACAGCTCAAAGCTTTTGTTCTGCTAGAATAAGGGGGCATTGCTGCGCTCTGCGAGGTTGCCAGACATTGTAGGTTTTCTCATGACGATGCACCGCGACAGGGTTTAATATCACAGGCTGGAAGATCCTCCACCGCCGAGGAGATGCGGTGAGGAATCAACTCCAAACCAGTGTGATGTATTACCACTTGGCTGGCCTTTTATACAAGCTAACACACAATGCACACAGTCAGCTACATGCACACACACACACGCGCACACACACACACACAGACACACACAGCAATGCATTCAGTTCAGGTGCATCGGCAGCAAATCATTGACGTGTACTGCTGCTTACAAAACGACCTTTTCAGTATCATGTGCATTATTTCCATTAATTGTAGATTGTCTATTTTAATTTTGCCCTTTTTTCCAACATGAATCTGAGTTCTATTGTTTCACACACTGTAAATAAATAAACAACTAATGTCACATGTCAACATGGAAATGAACATTTTCACACGTGAATTACACACAATTAGCTTTTTCTCACATGTGGAAACAAAACATTGCACATGAAATCACCTTTTGAAATTTGCTTCCTCAGATGTGAATTCCTCATCTTCACACATTTCTTCATGTGAACTGTTTCCACATAAGAAATATAAATGTTCACATGTGTATTACAAACTTGTCTACGTGTACAATTCACTCTGCAGGTTCAGGACCACGTCGCCCCGAAAGAAACAAAAAATCTGAACTGTCTTTTGGCTCATTTTGTGTTTTTTTTTCCTGTTTTAAGATGTTTTGATTTAGACAAAGAAACTTTATGATATCACACAAGAAATGTTTGGCTTAAACACAACAAATATGAAGTGTGCTCTCACATATTTTGTTTTTTTCTGGTACGTCGGAGTTACTGTTTATCAAATAACACATTTGAGATGTGATTTTCCAAAGTCTTGGTTTTGGACTCACACCCCAAAAATGGGATTATTAAATATACAAATAGAAAAATGTAATACGTGCAATAACATGTTTTATTATTCTAACACATACATTTGGGTTCACTGTGACAAATGTTGGTTATTTTGGTAATTAGGAGCCAAAAATATTGCTCTTCAGTATTTCGGGTATGATGTGTGCGTCGTACAACACATTTTGAAATAAGTAACAAAAAACAGATTTAGAGTTGGTGTTTTTTTATATTGTACAACAACTAACAGGTTCAAGATGTGCAAAACCAAATTTGGGGATTTGTGATCGCTGTAATACATTTTGAGTTAATTTCGAAAAAGCTAATTTATGATCATCGTTTAACATTCTTTCAATGTTTTTGTTTATTTGGCATTTTTGCCGAAGAAGACAGTGTTTGCCTAAGCAGTGTGCATGTGTGTGTGTGTGTGTGTGGGGCACGTGTCCAGCCGTTGGATGGATGAGGTGTGATGCTGGCTTTATTCTCCCATGACAGCGCAGCAGTCGAGGCGCAGAGCAGCGACTCGCACGTCTCCGTCTCACATGATTCCTCACTCTGACTGACGGAGTGGAGGAGGCAAACAGTGACTTAACCTCATTACTGCTCCAACAAAACTACTATGTGGATTTGTTTTCAATTACAGTCTAATTCTGAGCCCTCCCCAAACACACACACACACACACACACACACACACACACACACACACACTAATCTACACTTTCTCATGCTGGATATGAAATGTCTGTGTGTGCAATCATAAATATTTTACGGCACAAATGGGATTCAGATCTGATTATGGGTTCAGAGAGTGAATGCGTGTGTGTGTGTCTGGTTGTGTGTGTGTGTGTGTGTGTGTGTGTGTGTGTGTCTTGTGCATGTGCGTGTCATGACCTTGGACACCGTTAAGCCAACAGATCCTCCATTTATAAAATCAAAGTGGCTCCATGTGTTTCATATCACACGTTTGACTCACGGAGGATGCTGTAATCTCCGTTGCAAGTCATTCTTCCTGTGACGGCTTAATGTGTGTGTGTGTGTGTGTCTGTTTTCATTAAGCTAAGTTCTTGTAATAATCTGCCTTCTGCGGGCCAGAGGTTAGTCAACTTGTTGTACAAAGCTCGGCAGCGGGGGCGGTGGGCGGCGGCAGCAGCGGTGGGAAATGGATTCTTTTTCACCATGACTCAGGCGCTCGTGAACGCTAACAGACGTGAACGTTAACAGGTGTCGCAGTTTGGTGTAATCGTTACTTCAATCATCAAATGTGTGTGTGCGCCTTCTGTGTCTGTGTGTGTGTGTGTGTGTGTTTGTTTTGGTGTGTGTGTTAGGAGGAGCACTAACAGACATGTGAGATTGATAAAGTTCCTTTTGTTTTTGAAAGTTATGTTATTTTTTTGCTTTAATGGGATTTGCTTCAGTTTTTTCCTCTTAATTCCCCAAAGTCACAACTGAAGGTGGCTCAGGTGCCCCTTTGGCCCCTCTGATTGGCCTAAACACTCACCTGTAACTCTTGTGACCAGTTGCCCCCAGTATTTGCCCAAAGTTCCCACCTATCACCCATTTTCCATCAATTTTACTCTAAATCTTAAACCTGTTCTGTTAAAAACTTTTGGAGCTGCTGCCACGAAGCCAACCAGCCCATGTGGGAAACAACACTTCCAAATAAGGCGTCTGATTGTGAGTCACCCACATGGTGCACTCGGGTGCCCTTATGTTCATACCTACTCGACTGTACAGGTAGATTGCCATTCCTAAATCAACATGGCTGTCGCAGCAGCAGGTGTGCTGGACCCTTGTCGTACAGATGCAGCTGGTTAGGTTTTGGTTTTACGTGATGTTATTGCCTTTTGGATGACCCACGTCCCTCTCTGTTCGACCCTTGTGACACGATGATTGAACAAAATGCCTCCAAAAGCCCTACGATAGGCTGAAGAGCCAAGCCCCTCCCACCTAGAGGGACCAAGTGCCCCTCTGATTGGCCAAAGCGCCTCAAAAGTTCCCCTGATCAGCTGAAATACCCCTCACAGGTGCCCCTCTGGTTCTGCCCCTGGCCCAGAGAGGATCTCTACTTACCACACACACACACAGTGATTGTCAGCCATATCTGTTACTAGTTGCCTGACCGTGGGTTTGATTTGCAGCAATGAGACAGTACGTGTAATGACAGCATTAAGGCTTGTTCTGCATATATAGAGTTTCAGGGAAAACGAAGACAGATGCTTCTCCCTCGCTGCTCTTACACGTCAACAGAAATAAGGACAGAAAACACATTCCTGGTGGCTGCGCTGGCTGTGTTTAGTCCTGTCTGTGTGTGTTCTGCCCCGGCACTCGGAGCGGCCCAAAAACCAGGCGATGCTGGATGTCTTGACTCGAGGCCGGGGCTCCTTGCCATCGTCAGCCGGTAACGTGAGTAATGAGCTCTGTCAGACGCTGGCGGCTGACTGATGTTTTCCACCGCAGACGAACCTCCCTGAGCGCTGACGGCCACATGCTAACGACAGATCCACGCATCTGAATGTCAGCGTATCGGACCGGCTCCTATAGAGAAAGGCGATAAGATGACTGGAGCGATACGACCGCTAACTTCTCAGCTCGAGGTCGGGACCTGCTGGAGTTTCTAGGTTCAGTACTGTGTGTTCTTTGGTTGAGATTACAGCACGAGGGAGCGAGTACGCCTGCAGGACAATCAGCGCGCACCACAAGTTCACTAACACTTTGTTTTTTATTACCCAGAAGACATCTGAATCTGAACTTCCTCAACTATTTCAACGTTTCGACTGTCAAAGCCTGTTGTAATATCGATATGTGCTAATGTGTCTTGAGTGGTTTGGAACGGAACATTTGGGGGGAACGAGGAGCTCTGAGGGAGTACGGCGGAGTTTCTGAACATTTTAAGACGTGAAAACCGGACTTGTTTTTGTCAAATCTGACAAGAGCAGGACTCCGGTTGTTCAGCCTGTGACGCAAAAAAAAACCACGTCAGGGTTTATAGTTATATGTTTTCAATTAATCATAAAGATTTTCACACGTTGCAACTCGTTGTCGTGAAGCATCTTCTGAAATTTGAACATTCTTGGCACCTAATTGGAGTTTTCTAAACTTGCAGAGGATTAATGTGAAGAGACAATTAGAAAGCAGCTCTTACTGAAAGCTAGATCTCATTAACTAAAGCAAATATCCTAAACTCGCCTCCTGAGCTGCTGTATGAGGGCTCAGTCAGACAGGGTGCAGTGTCTGAGGTCGTTTAATGGCCGCTAAACTTGCTGTAAGTGATGTTTTTTTTAATTAAAATAAGTGTTAAATAGCTCAACATTCCAACAGCAATCACTGTTATACAGCGTTTGGTCAGTAACCCATGTCTCTCCTGCCCTCCCCGGCCGTTAGAGACAATAGAAATGTTCTGGTATCCCTGCCCTCGTTATCCAATCAGGACAGAGAACTCCTGTTCCCGTCAGCTCATGAACGTGCAGCGAACACGACCCTCCTGTTTGCTGCCACGTCTGGCGATTGCTTCTCCGTGTTCGTGTGGTGACGCAGAGACGAGGTCGAGCTGCGCTAACTGCAAAACAGACGTGAACACTGACAGAAGCTTTAAGTGTTTTGCGTGCTGCTCATGTGCCCGGGATGCCTTGTTGTTTTAGACGATGAGAAAACTTCAACGCAGAGCAGAAAAGCTCCTGATGTCACTTGATTCTTCATGGAGGTAAAAGTGTTGGTGCTGGATCCCCGGAGCAGTGTGACTTTACCAACTACTAACACAGACAAACTACTACGAAGACAAATAACTTCTTTTCGAAAGATAATACATCTACAGAGCTGGTAGAAGGTGCAGAATAAAACATTATTATTATTGTGTATTGATGATTTTACAATGTTTGTCTAACGGGGGTTGTCAGACAGTCGTATAACTTCGTTGGTAGTTGCCAGTTTGTGGGAGAAAAAAAAACGTAAGAATGGCTCGTTAGCGTTAGCAAGGTAGCTACAACATGGCAACATGCAGTTGATGGTTTAGCTCAATGTCATCAAAACCTGAAATATCGCTCTGACGTTAAAACAAACATAACTTGAAAACAGACGATCAGCAGCTCAGCAGGTCCAGGTTGGTGGTGACGCTGGACCCGACGGTCGACAGCTGATTCCTGACTGGTCATGACCTGAACATCGTCATCCAGGTGGAGCTCCTGGACCAGCTGACGGTGTAGTGGCGTGATTTCTCTTTCCCCCAGTTTACTTTTTGGGAATACCCTCAATTTCACCGGTCCAGTTTTCGTACAAATATATCTAAATAACTACATACTAAGTGAAAATTAGCGATTAGCTTGCTAAAATAAAAGGTGGTGACTTAACTTAACAGCAAAAATCACTTATAGGCTTCAACTAAAGATGTTGGTGTGGTGTGTAACCTCGGTCCGATCGGGCCGTCTTTCTGTCCTGCAGCTCACATCCTGGTCGAACAACGATGTCGTGACAGATTCTTTCCCCTTTAGCGGTGAAACTTGGAAATCTCGTCTCTCAGCCTGCTGTGACCCAAAGTAACGACAGCTCATTGAAATTCCTCTCATGTGGGGAGCCGTCTGACACCGAGTAACGACCCGGTCCGATCCGCGGATTGAGAAAAAAATGACACAGTGGAACCAAAAGCAGATTCAGCATGAAGACCCGCCATTGTCTCTGAAACAGTTTGTATTTGATCGACGGCTCGACTTCAGATAATTTAACCAACAACAAAAAAAAAAAGGTCCCTATTTGTTTTACGGTGAGTGATTGTTTCCCTCGACGGGCTGGTGGAAATTTAAAGAGAAGAAACCAAACAAACAAGAGGAGCATTAAAGAGCGCTGCTTTAACAGGACACACCCTTTGTGTTTCTAACACATTAAGGAAACCTTGAGGCCACTCGTAAAATAAAACAACATCTTTCTCTCTCGGCCATAAAATAAAACAAGGTTTGGCTGCCTCCGCAAAAAACACACAGGCAGCACTTTTCTCCCTGTTTTCCTCTGAGAAGAAAGATTGTAAATGTGTAATTAAATTAATAAAATAGTCCCGGGTAGTAAATCACTGCCCCCGAGGATGCCTGATTGCACAGCTGTGTGTGTGTGTGTGTGTGTGTGTGTGTGTGTGTGATGCAGAGGTGGGTGCGTGCAGGAGTGTGTGGTTCAGGGTTTGCATATTAAAAACAAAACAGCAACACAGACTTTAAATGTTCTCCAGTCCTGAAGGCAAGGCGCTCACTCAGTATTACCTCCAGCGGTTAGTTAGCGAGCTGAGGTGGGGGCGGCGTGGCATTCGGCTTCGGTACACGGTGCCAGTTTCTGCCATAATAAAGGCATTAAAACGCTCCTCGTTAAACTATTTTGGGCACAGGGGTTGGCGTGGCAGGGTGCTGAGGGCCGGGAGGGGGCTGAGGCACTGGCTGCCAGTGATTCTGTGCCAGGGCACCTCGATGTCACTGGTGGCTGGAGGGATATAATTACAAACACATGCTTCTTAATGGGGCTCCGGGGGACCCGTGTGATGGGAGAACAGAGAGGGAGTAATGTTCAGGGGTGTAAAAGAGAAAAAGGTGCAACAGCGCCCAAATACGGCCTCGTTCACACCAGCGCAGATACGTGTAGGGATGCATCTTTTTCCCTCGGCAGCTTCCCTTCTGGAAAATGAGTCTTTCTACCAAGACTTCCATCAGCGGAGAAAAGGATTGTTCAGATTGATTGAGCAGAAGTGTGACGTCCTAATACCGCTGTCGAATGTGGCGTTACGATGGTGACACGGTTGCAGCCGCTCTAGACAATATTCATGTTTCCAGCGGCTGCACCACGGCGCGTTTCACCGGCAGGAGAATACGCAGTGAGTCTATTTGCACAGAGCAGATCGAGCCAGACAGGAAGTCAAGACAGCGGGCCAACACCCGGTGCCGACCCTCAAATCTACAGCAAAACAAAGTCTGAAATATTAACAACAAGCACAATTAAAAGAGGCAAACAGCGGTTTAGCTACGTAGCCTACTCAACCGCTGCGGACGCACAGAAATCACAGAGAAATGACGCTCCGCTTCTGAAACGCTCCCAGTGGGATACGAAGCTGAGTCCGTTCCAAACCTTTTTGTTTTATCTGGTAATCTCTCAGTGCACAATGAAAAAAAATCATCGGCCAAATATCGTTAAAATAGCCAGCAGAATAATTGGCATGCAGCAGTCTTTGTCTGATATTTACGATGGACATATTCTCGGGCTGATCTTGGCCGGATCGACCGTCCACTCTCCCATCTGCTCGGAGATACAGACTCCCCGGGGCAAAGAGCAGTAACTTTTCATTTTCTTGTTCCTGAGTTCCAAGTGTAATAAATTCACTTAATTCGCCCACAAGTGAAGACAACAAATTCAGTTGTTTCAGTTTTATAATACCAGACGACTTCGCAGCAGTGATTTTGTCTTCTGTCTTCATGACTGCAGCGTAACAGACGAATCACACTGACTACGTTACAAAGTGTGAGCCGGAGACTCGGCTGGAATCGAAGCTACAACCTGGTTTCACGTCGTAACGGACCCGCTGGTTCATCGTGTCACTGTTGGTCATAATAAATATGCATCTTTTGGTTGCACCTTCAAAATAAAAGCAGTAAAAACTACTTGGTCGCGTTTACGAGAAGATCGTGGTTTCACTTAATAAAAAACCTTGTAAACGCTAGAGAGAAAAATTGTCTGCTGCCACTTTAAAACTCCAACCGCCTCCCCATGCCGACGTTCTGGCTCTTTAAACTGTCTTCGTCCGTCATTATTGCTCAGAGCTGTTATCGCACATTCATACACCTGTATACGTCACCTGAGGTGAGGCAAACCGTGACACTCACACACTGCCCTCTAGTGGATCGGTGGGTCTGTTATAGTGTTGGAGTGACACTGGGCGTCAGTTCTGAAGAATTGTCTCACATCAAAACACTGCACAGCAGATTTTAATATCATGAGACATGTTACAGCGGGTTAACCACTCGTGTTACAAAGAGGAATGTGGACTGCAGATTGTTGGAATTGTGAAAACACAATGAATGTTGGAAAAATTCATCCCGTAAACATTTGTTATCTGCCATTATTTTGATCTGAAGTGATGAATTAAAAAGGAATATTGACGTTGGTGACTCTCGTCATGGTATCACTTGGTATTGGATCAAAACCAAATGCCGTGGCAGCGTCCACATCTTGTTTTCAGCCTCGATGACGGCAAGAGAAAAACAAGTTGTCTCGAAAGAGAAAAGGACTTGATGTTCCAACAGCGATCTGAAATGGATCAAATTAAATGTTCCTTCGTGTCACAGCGTTGAGCTTTTTTCAATTCGCCGGTGGTCAAACAGAGACATGAAAGTAAGCACTGACGGCACCTGTATTGTGTGATTGGCTGTCTTTAAAAGAACAAATGAAAGATCACAGAGGACACAGAGCTTCAGAGCTCCATCCTGCTGATAGACCATGAAGAGGAACGGACCATGTTTGTACCAGATGCTGGTGGAATTAGGGGAGATTTAGCTGCTTTTCAGTTGGTCTCTAGAAAACAATGTGAAAGTGCAAAGCGTGTCGAAGGCTACGACACATAAAAGACATCTTTAAAAGCATCTGCATCAGCGTGTACCCGCATGCAATAAGTCAGCTCGGGTCACAGCATCAGGATCCGCGGCCTCTCCTGAGCGACGTTGTGTCAGGAGTGTTTGACTGACATGAATAATAAGCGAGGCCTGTGTCGCTGCGGCGGAAAGCAAAGTGTTGTGTAACTTTTGAGGTGGCTGATGATGGTGATGATGATGGGAAAGCAAGCGGGCTCTGCCAGCCTAACCATGGCAACCCCCTCGTGTTTACGCTAAATGTGGGACGTTTAGCGGCTCGGCGCTCTGATGTGGCTCGGAGCTAATCATGTCACCGAGAGGCAGAGACAGACGGAGAGAGGGAGAAGCTCTTTGAGAAATGATCAACACCAACAAACGCACTGATGAAAGAGCTTGGCCGCAGATTCAAACGCCCCATTTCATGAATAAATTTAGACGGGCGTTAAGAGAAACTGCTGCGGTGGCGACAGCAGATACATTTATGAGGCTGTAACTCAAATTAGACAAACAAACGGCAGAAATCAAATTACTCGGCTGTCTATTGTGCTCCGCTGGTGGAGACTGTTTAAAGCTGTTCATCACAATCAGGGCTGATTGATTGTGCGCTCACATGACAACTGAACATCAGTTCACCTCACATCGTATACAGTTTGTATCTGAACAGCAAACAGCTGCTGTCCAGCCAACACAAACACTCCATCCTCGTGGGTACCGCAACTTCAGTTTAATCACATAATGTTGGTTTATAATCTCTGGAAACCATGAATATGTCAGTGGGGTTGTAGTTAGTGTTACGGCAGCACAGGAGGAAGTCAGGTGAAGTCTGTAGAGGGAGGAGTTCTGGGAGGACCGCTGGGTCAAACAGGCTTCAGACTTTCACCAAGGACACAGTAAGACCCCAGAACACGATGGAGAAATTATAAATCTCTTCTGGCCCGGGATCCTCCAGGAGGAGCTCGAAAACATTCCTGCTAAGAGAATAAGAGGCAAGAATACCTGAGAAAGTCTGCGACCGCGATCCGACCCGGACGAGCAGCATCAGAACATGGATATATGGATCTCGGTGCAGCCACCGAAATGTTTCCCTCTAACTGTTAAAAATAAACTTAACCACAACCTTCATTCTGTTTGTCCTCTAAGATTCATCACACACTGATGTTTCATGGCGTCCAGCTCTGACAGTAAAGACTGTTTCTACTATAGAAAAGTTTCACACACACACCTGAACACGTGTAGTCGTCACACACACTGATTCATTTCTGGTCAATGTTCGCGTCCAGTTCCGGTTCCTGTCGATTGTCTGTGTGTGTGAGTTTGCTGATCTTTGTGACTGGTTCCCATGGTATCAGACCACCATGTTCCCGGTCCCCCGGTATCAGCTGGCCTGTTGTGGTTTCGATGATGCAGCTCAGGAATCTGTCACCCCGAGCAAAATGCATCGTGGTGTTTAGAATCGGGGCCCACAAAATATGGAGGCGGTTTCTGAGGGGAAGAACTCGGCGACTCGGTCCCTGGATCTGATTAACTGTGTGTTTGTGGGAGGATATCTTGATCAATGTGTGTGTGTGTGTGTCTGTGTGTGTGTGTGTGTGTGTGTGTGTGTGTGTGTGTGTGTGTGTGTGTGTGCGTGTGAGACAACTCACATCGTCCTCCTTCAGTTTATCATCTCCTCAGATACCCTTGTCTGGTTTTTGTTCAGCAAGAAGAAGCAGCAGGAGACATACAAGAAATACGACCGTGTAAAAATATTAAATTTCAACTAAAGCACTTTCAGTTCTTTAGAAGTGAAAATGTGTGAAAATAAAATTGCTTGTGGATAGAACAGTATTATTTCTAGGAGGACGATGAATATTTTGAAAGAATGTCAAAAAAAAAAGAAAGAAGAGAAGTACATTTTAATGTTTGGATGTTTTGGGAAAATACGGAACGTTTTGGAAAATGTTCGGGGACGTATCACACGATGATCCAAAAGGGATGTTTGCATGTTTCCATTTCACTAAGACAACTTTGGAAATAACAAGGAAATTGAGGAAAAAGGACATTTGGCTGTTTCTGGGAAATTGGGAGGATTTTTCAAATATAATAAATGACTTACTCAACAGTCGGAAAGAGAGAAGATTCTTTCTTAAACGTGATATTTTTGAAGACATACAAGAGCGGAAGAGAGAGGACATTCTTGAGAGAGGGGGCATTTTAGAAAGGGAAAACACAATTTATGTAATATTTTACAACAAGTACAATTTCTGATAATGTCATACGAGAGGGTTATGTTAAATGTAGATATTTTCCAAAAGGAAAGACATTTTGGAAAGTTAGCACAGCTTTGGAGCCTGAAGACAATTTTGGAATCTAAAGGTATTTTTTGGATTAGTTTGAGATATTTGGAAGTGTGGACATTCCAGAAAAGGAAGACACATTTTCACATTTTATTTATAAACGATGTCCAGTCAGAAGCGGTCGGGTATCTGGGGACACGAGGACGATTTGCAAAAAGTCAGGACATGTGATATTTTTGGAGATCGAGGACATTAAATGAAAATAGAGCAGAAAATATTCAGTAGTTAAGACAAAAGTTTCGATGAAAAAAATGTAGGACACTATGGACATTTATGAAGAGCGTGGAAGACGTTTTGGACATAGTTAGAAGGACATCAGACTTTTGGGGGGGATATTTTATGTAGAGGAGAAAATATTTATTAGGACCAAATGGGTTTATTTAAATAAATAACAGTGAGGACATGTGAATTTCCGAAAGTGAAGACACATACAGACAGACTTTGGGAATGTAAGGACAAAATTTAGTATGTAAACAAAGACAGTGGACAGTTGAAGGACATTTTCGAAACCGATATCAACATTTAGAGACACTTAAGGATGGTGATATTTTTGGAAAAACTGTTGAGTAACGTGAGGACGCCTCGTTCGGTCCTCTCGTCGTGTTTGGAATGAATTCTGTGTGGTCGTGGTTTTGGTCACGGTCAGTGTTGGTGGGGTTAAGAGTTCATCATCATCAAAACCTTCATTCTTTGGATTCATCTCGTGATGTCTCCTGATCGTTTAATCCGCCCTGCTCGCTCTCTGTAAGAGACCAAAACAAGTTCAAACGCCGTCAAATGTTCCCGAGACGAAACGACGTCAGAGATCTTTTACCAACTGGCTGCTACTTTTCATAAAAGCCTGTTTACAGGAATGCTTTTCTATTCATCGGAGATCTCTGACCTCTTGTTTCAACCCACATTTGTATTCCTTTACATCTCCACTCCAGAGATCCTAATAAAATTTGATTTTGAAAATAACCAAATCAGTTTTATGTAATGTTTATGAAGAACATAAAAACAAGGCAAGGTCGTAAATTAGTGTAATTATCACAGCTTTTTTTGTTCGAAACAATGAGTCATTATGGCTTTGCATATCCACAAACACGACACATACTTGGAGTTAATGTGAGTAACTCAGCCGCGGCCTGCTGTGTTTGTGCCATAAATCTCTCTACTCTGCTCTCGGCGGGGCTCCTTACCTCCAGCAATGGCCAGAAAAATCCCACATCCACGACCACCGTTTCATTTTGTTCCCCCGTGCAATAAAATCAGGTTATCGGGGCGTGGCGAGCGAGCTGAGGGAGAACTTGTATACAACACAAGACTACCAGAAACTCCAGGGGAGATGATGGGGCACTGCTGTTCACGGTGTACCTTTGCCAGAGACGGCTAATAGGCATTCTCTCCATCTCCCTCTCCGTAGATTGGGTCCAGATGTGTGTGTGTTACACTCTGGGAAATGGCTGAGATGAGAGACAGCGAGGCCGCCAGAGCCGCAATAAATTCGTGGAACGGCTAATGAATAAAACAACAGCGGATTAAATGTGCCATAGCTAAAAATAATTTGATTAAGAATCTGATTCGGCAGCCAAATTGTTGGAGGCCATGCTGGAGACAGCTGTATCTTTATTTGAGCTCTGGTGTACGAGACCACATTTTCCCTCCTAATGAGCTTCTACGAGCCTTCGATCGAGTTCTTTTTATGGGGATTTCTGGGCAGAGCTCGAGGCTAATGAATCAGTTGTCATCACATGCGATTGCCTGTTTAAAAAGTCCCAAACTTTTCTGACTCTGCTCCGTCAGGTTCAGCCAGGGTCAGTCTGCACAGAAACTCACCCTCTTCAGCCAATAACCTGCAGCTCACCGTCATTTTCATCACATATCTCTGGAGGGACGCAAGACTTTATAGGGCCGTTACAGGAATATTTCATATTGGGGGGCACATTATCTGCAAACATAGATATCAATTACATCGTAGCTAGCTTAGCATAAAGACTGGAAGCGATTGGAGACAAGCAGCTCCACCAACGTTAAAAAATAGAATACAAAGGCTGACGGTTGTGATGCCTCCCATCTTTGACATATTGCTCTTGAACAGATGCAAAGACTGCAGCCGAATGCTAACTAGCTTGTACCTTCTCCAGCAGCATGAATGGAAATAACTCTCCATACCACCAGCTAGTTGTTATTAAAAAGGGAAAAAACTTTCAGAAGCTAAAGTTAAGTACTGGACCTTTGTCGCCACATCTTTTCACCGTTATCAGTTACAGTCGCTGCATTGTTGGATTCAGGCAACAAAACTACCTGGTTTGGTGAAGGGGAAGATCACGCTTTGGGTTCTAATAAGCACATATATTTTGTCGCCTGACTTCCTCCTTTGCTCCTTGTATATTTACCACAACAAAGGACGACCCGACCACTCAGATCAGGTCAGGTTAGCTGCTTACTGTTTGTTCCAGTCTATGCTCCGGTACGCTGGGATCACTCTCGTTACAGGACCCACGAGATTAAATTAATGTCATCTTCTATTCTGGCTCCCAACAAGAAACTAAACCGACATATTTCCCCAAATGTCTGAGATTTCCTTGAAATACTTGAAGGAAATGACACAAATAGCAGAGGAGCCCGAGGAGAGTTAACATTTGCAGTTTGTGTGAGAGCCGTGTGATGGTTGAGAGGTCCGCCTGCCTCGGGCCAGCTCTGATTCACATCCTTAGTTCCACTTGTTGTGCTTCCTTTGCGTCCTTTTGTTCTCGTCCTGGCCTCCTCTCTCCGTCTGAGTGTCTGTCTCATCTGACTGCTTGTGTTTTTCATCTCAACACAAAGTGACAGCCCGACTCCACTCCTGACTCTCACCCATCCGTCCTGCTCGCCGCTCCGGGCTGCAGCTGGGGATCGGCTCCCGGGTCAAGCCCAAACGTCAGACTGTTGAAGGGCCTGTTGAAAGCCTGAACCCTGTCCAAAGAGCTCACAGGGCCCGCACACCCAACGGACTGCCAGGGGAAATGGAGCTGAGGGGGAGCCGGTGAGACCATGGAGAGACAGGGAGGCATTGTTTCTCCTCCTTACAGGTGGGACTCCTCAGAGTCCGCAGCACAGACCTCTGTTCAGATGGATCAGGGACGCTCTCCAACAACATTAAGAGGGCTTGGCGTGAGGCTGGCACGACGCGGACTGAAAGCCAAGTCTGGAGGGAATGGTAATGATGGCAGACGAGCTCAGCTGCAAACTGTATTCTGACGTTTGATAGCCGTGAAAATTGGTGAAAATTCCGGCAAGGAATGCCCAAACCCACAGAACTGTACTTCAAATAAAATTCAGGATCCCAAAGTGTTCAAGAATATCAACATGTTAGCTTTAATTTAGACAGAAGTCTATAAAATCATTCACCAGACATTGATATTTCTTGCAATATCTTTCCTTTTGGTGGTATAGTGCTGCACTAACACTTGACTTAAGTTTTTTCAATGTCAAATTGAATGTAATAATTCATTTTCTTTTTTCATTTTAATGCTACATAAAGACACAGTTCAGTTATTCCTAAAGTGTGAAGGGAAAAATCAACACTCAAGAGATTAAAACACAAAAACAAATTCTGATGGAAGGTTGCAGGGAGAGAACCAAACCGTTGAGAGGCCGATGATGAAACAGATGACTGAATCAAAGAAGCAGCAGAAAGAAAACAGGGAGGGCAGAGAAACGCACAGGAAAGCCGAGCGAGAGACGCCGAGGGTGAAGTGAATGAGAGATAAAGGGAAACAGCGTGCATGATGTCAGGCCGCTGTTTAGCGCTGCAAACTGGCTGCAGATGGCGGGACGAGAGGTCAGGGATGGAAATTAAAGGACAAATTCAGAACAGCAGCCGAGGGGAGAGAGGAGGCGCGGTGACCGGGACGAGGGGAGGAGGCTGAGGGGTCAGCGCGGACCGGCCTGCAGATTCTAAACAGCAATTACAAGTTCCTCCAGCTTCAGCTCAGAGCCACCTCCTGACCTCTCATCATCCTCAATTTGATTCAGGCTCCGACTCTCTGATACACGTCTCCTCGGATCGGCTGTTTATTTTTCACAGTACTTCCTGTTTGATTGGGCACCACAGGCTCTGTGTCTTTATGGACGGCAGGGAGGTCAAAGGTGACGTGCGCACTCACGGCACGTGTTAAAGGATCCAACAGCAACTGACCCGTGTCAATTTATCTTTATATGTTACAGTTATGGCGGAAAATCACAACAGAAACAAACAAGGTTTATCTCTGCAATGCCAATCAAATACATGTTATTAATATAACCAAAAATCGCAATCACATTGCTTCAATGGGTTTTACAATCAACCGCCAGTTGTCTGCCAGGAAGTCGTTGTTATTTGCACAACGTCATGGTGATTTCTGTGACAAGCTGCAAATTATAGAACTGCATGTAGGCAGTTAATAATGTTTTTTACACTGTATTTACTGTAAAGTGCCCCGAGTCCAACAGGTAACCGCTAACGTTGGCCTGGATGCTGATGTTGTTGCATGCAGGACGACTGTCATTAGCTAAGTGTTGTTAGCTAATGAACTTCACAAGGTTTCTGCTGAAGGTAGGAAGCCTAAACTATTCATCAGGAAGTGCTAACGTTAGTGACTTGCATTAAGGGAGATAACCTCTTTAAAACAGTTTCCCTTGAAGCCCTGGTACTTCTTCTTTTTTGCGAAGCTTTCAAGTTCCTCCACTGTCTTGGCATATTGGATATTATTTACTTAAATTAACCAAATAGTCATAGACAATGTGATGTGACCGACACCAGTTTTGTGTTGACAAGATTGATTAGAGACACAATTTGAAAACAATAAAGTTACGTAACAGGTCGTCAAGGTAACATGTGAAGGTTGTTACACAATTCATCGTCCTGGTTCCCTCCCAGAAAATACATTTTGTTTAACTAGTCATGCATAAATTAACTTGAGACTGACGTCCATTTGCTGCGTTAAAGAGTGGAAGAACTTTCTCTGGTTCTTGGAAGACGCGTCTCGACACGTGGACGACAGATCTGACATGTTGAACTTCTGAACTGAGTGCAGTCATCATGGTAACCTCCTCCTCCATCAGTACCACCCATTCCTACAGGGGATTTATACACTTCCCCCACCTCTAACCCCGATGTGCCTCCGCAGGTCATCTCAGTAATGAGCCATGTGCTCCCCTCTGGCGCTCACTAATCAGGGATCCAAGGCCGTCCCATCCTCGGCCCGACGCCGCGGCAGCAAAAACACACTCTGAACCCAAAGTGGTTGTCTCTCTGCCATCTGGCCTCCATGCCTGGCCCTGTCTCCACTCTGCCGGCGATTTATGCCCTCCTGAGGTGTTTCGCCTTTTAACTCGCACATAATTGGCCCCCAGATGCAAAAAAGATGTGGAGGCCAGTTTTTATTAGTTGCCAAGCAGAGGTCATTGTTTTTGCGTCGCTCCGGCTCCTGAGCACTGCCAAGGTTAAAAAGACACGCTTTATGTCTGTACCTTGACCAATTACTGAAGGAAATAAGGAGGCTGTACAAAGTCATGCATACATGAAAGTAACGATGGAATATGGAGCTGAATGAGGGCAGTATGTGACGGTGTGCGCTGAAGGACAGTACTAAAGAAAGCAATAAAAAACAAATCACACAGACTCAGCTCTTTCCTACAAATACCTTCTGTCCTCATTCCTGTCTGACGACCACCTCCACGCGCACAACTGACTCACCAGACATAGTGCTGCTGTCAATTTGTATGACTTAATGGGAGATATTCACAAGAAAAGCACACGACAGGACAGGAATGAGAAACTTAACTGTTTTCTGGACAGTTGCAAAAGTCCAGTATGATTTTAAAGTGTGACCCCACCAAGTGATAAAAGGTGGAACCTGTTCTGAGGGCAAGACTGACAAAAGCCCCGCATGATTAAATCTAGAGTCTCTAGAGTTGTAAAATCCTCCAGTATTATAAACCTGTGTGCCGTGTTTTTGACTTTAAACTATTCCTTAAACCAGCCTCCCTGGATCATATTAATCTTTTATTCTTTAACTGAAGCAAGAAGTAAGGCGGTGATGTTCTTCTGGTCTGAATACAAACTAAACATGTGTCTTACATGTTTGAACAGAGATCTCAGACTCAGTGAAATTACATTGGGGACACTGGCCAGGCTGTAGCATACAGTAGAATGTTAAAAAACTATGTGTACATCTTACTAACTGAAAAATAAAAAAAAATATTTTAAAAGGTTGTTTTTTTTTAATTATTGTATGGCTAAATAGAGTGATCGATCAATAGATTGATAGATCAGCTTGTCCACTTAAATGTCATGCTGCTTTCACACGAAGCACTTCTTCAATTAACCTCTGACCCCAGTGACACACAGGCGGTCTCTCTACAAGAAACGATCTGGGCCAGTTAGAGGTTAAGAAATTGGCGTAAAATGGGTGTAAAATGAGATTAACACCCTGAATATTTGTTTTTAATTACTAAAATTAAGAGGAGTGTTAATGTGATTACACAGAGTGTTGGCTGTGAACACATTACTATTATTTTTATTTTATCTGACGAAATACCATGAAACAATAATTTGAATTTAATCTGAAAAAACAAATCCTTCAATGAAACTTTCCATAAGGAGTTACGGAGCGCGTCTGTAGTACACCTTATAGATGCCTTTTAGATTATTACCTACAAAGTAATAATTTATTCAAAAGACATATTTAAAAGTAAGTATTTTTAAGTTCTTAAAGAATAGATCATGATGGGAGACCACAAATTGTGTTATCTTACATTAGGTATAACGTTAATTGTTTTTTTGTACAGGCGATATCTGCAGCTTCAACGTCACCGGTCTGTTTGGGGTCCTTAACGTGGCAGTGATAAACAAAGATGGCGGTGGCTTTTATAGCCTCATAGAGTTTTACTGAACTGAGGAACTTTAGAATGATGATTTTAGGTCATTAATCACAACATTTCATGTATGCATCATTTTGCCGTCTTGTTTGTGGTGTTTTAGGTGTTCCGTTGTAAAATGAGCGGCTGGGCCGGTTTCTCTGATGCGGAATTACGGAAGATTCAACAGAAAGGTAACTGCTAACGTTAACCTGAGAGGTTAGCATTTGACTTTGCTTCGGCTTCCCAGTTGACATTTTAATCCTCTTTAACGTTTAGGCTGACTCGTGTTATCCTTTGGCAGTAATTACGGAAGACTTTATATACCTTATATATAGACTGCGTGTATTTTCAGACGCGGGGATGCCCGCTGCGGCAGCCCGCGGTCGGAAACCGGCTCCAGCCAACCGGAGTCGGCAGCAGCTCCAGCGGGAGAGGGCCCTCCAGCTGGCCGCGCAGAAAAGCACCGGAGCCCCGGCACCTGGCCTCCTTCTGGAGCAACAGCTCAGCACACCACCGCCCAAGGAAGAGGCTGTGTTTCAGCCCGTGGCCCCTCCAGCAGCTCCGGCTGTCAAACAGGAGCTGCCGCTGAAACCAAACGAGGTGAAGTCGACTGAGAACCATCAGCCGCGTTCAGAGGAGGAAACCCCGGCTGTGAAAGAGCTGGAGAAACAAGAGGTGGAACTGTTAGTATGTCTTTTATTCTGTCCTCTACTGAGATTAACTGACTGTAGAGCATTATGTGCGATATAAACGACCTCTGTTGTTTCCTAGTGATTGTCTCCTAGCTGTTCTGTTAGAGCATCAATGTTTCAGCTCAGCCCCTTTTATAACATAAAATAAAAAAACAAAACATAATTTTACCCATAAACCAGCTGCATCATCAAGATATTTCTGATAACATCACAGATCTACGGTCTGCCCCAGCAGTACATGGTGCAGTATGTACAAACTTTGATTTTGGTCCAGACAAACATTAAATTGTTTTGGGCAGACTGTAGACATCTATCACACAAATACAATTTGCTGGATAACCGTCAGTGACATGGACACATGGTAGTGAATATACACAAACAGGTTATTACCATATGTGTGAGAGGAATCTGATCTAAATTAACTTCAGGTGACTGTTACCGGCAGAGTTTTGCCCAAAGTTGTGTACTATTCTAAAACACATACTATTACTGATGTTACTGTCACTCTATCGCTGCTTAAACCTTTTTATGTACAGTTTGTGTTAGGACAAGCATATGTTGCACCACAGATCTAAGCCTTTTTAATCTGTGGGCATTTTTGTATGTTAAATCCTCTCTGTGTCTAATTACAGACGGGAGAAGACGCGTCTGGAGCAGCTGCAGCAGGAGCAAAAGATAATCGAAGAGAGGAATAGGCGAAAGAAAGCTCTGCTGACAAAAACTATCGCGGAGAAGTAAGTATGGCTGTCTTGGTTCTGTGGTGAGCAGCATGTTATCGTGACCAGAAGACCAAAATTGATTAAATTAATAGATTAAATTGATTAAAATGTTTGTTACCTTCCACAGATCCAAACAGACTCAAGCAGAAGCCGTGAAGTTGAAGAGAATCCAGAAGGAGCTCCAGGCCCTCGATGACATGGTGTCCAATGACATCGGCATCCTGAGAGGAAAGATAGAGCAAGCCAGCTGGGAATACTCTGCAGCCAGGTACAGAGACCGAATGAGGACATGTGGGGAAATGTGGGACGTCAAATTGCGGCAGAAGTGCCTTTTTAGTCAGTATAGAACATTATAGATCCCGTATGAAACTGACAGAACAGCCGAACTCAGAGAAAAAAGTTCAAAGTGGTGTTTCATGTTGTTGGTTTTAATAATCATGGTGTCGGATATGAGACATACTGGTTTTGATCTGCGTGTGGGAAGAATGAACATGCAGGAGTTCGTCCATTCTAAACATAAAGTTCAGATTTCGCTGTTCACTTCTCTGACTGTCGTCTCTCATCTGTGTGTTTCCGTCTGATTCGAGTCACTAAGAATACACAGAGTTGATTGGCTGAGTAGCATCCTGTAACAGTATTTAGCATGCATGCAATTAGTCTGTGAATTTCCTCAGCTGCTAGTTCTGTAGAAGCAAGAAATGCTGTTCTGTTTAGAATAGAAAATTCTCAGTAACGTATCACCTATATGTCTGAGTCCAGACCCAGACCACAGTCCTTTACCTGTCGCTTTTATTGCTGTCAGTGGTCTTGAATGTAGCATCGGCCAGTGTAATCTCTCGTGTTTCGATTTGTTGGTTTGTAGCTGTTTGTCGTAGCAGCCGACACATTGTGAGGATTTGGTTCTAAATGTTCTGACACTATCAGAAGTTTGGTGCAGGCTGTCTGTGGTCCTCAGAGCTCTGAATGAGCCGTTTATGGAGGTGTCTCACAGCCAACCATTTTTTTCAGATTCAGATTCAGAATACTTTATTAATCCCTGGGGGGAAATTGTTTTTGTTCCAATGCCCCGTGCAAAGTAGAAATAAAAATACAGCATGAATGGAAACAAGTGATAAAGATGAATATGTAAATAAAATAAAATATTAAAGTAGACATTAAAATAAAATATTAAAGTAGACAATAGAATACAAATAGATAATAAGATAGTAAAGTATTGTATACAATCTGAAATATATACAATATACAATGAAATGGCTGTAACCTACAAGTTAAATGAGAATGGATAGTTATATTGTTTGTTTTGTTTCATAAATAGCCAACTGAGTCTGATCATCAGAGGGAGGAGTTGTAAAGTTTGATGGCCACAGGTAAGAATGACTTCCTGTGGCGCTCAGTGGTGCATTTAGGAGCGATCAGTCTCTGGCTGAAGGTGCTCCTCTGTTCGACCAGAGCGTTGTGGAGAGGGTGAGAGCCGTACTGCAGTATCGTCCGCACCTTCGACAGCATCCTCCTGTCTGACGCTGCTGACAAAGTGTCAAACTCCATGCGCATTTCACCTCGCTTCAGTGAAATCAGCCTAAAAATCACATAAGTCAAGTTATCGACCTGTCTCAGTGGGATATGAACTCACTCTGAATCAACTCTTTTAATGAGTCAATGTCAACATATGTAGAAATTCTTGAGGTTCAGACGTTGGTTGGTTTGGTCTGAGTTTGACCGTAAAGTCCATTAGCAGGTAAAAGGAGTTTAATACCACAGAAGGCTGAACAAAAAAGTTGCATCAACTCGTCGAGCTGGTTCGAGTTTTTCTTTGTCATTTTGACAGTAAATAACGAGTCTTTGGTTTTCACACTGTTGGTTGAACAAAAGAAACAATTTGAAGACGTCACTTTGGGCTCTGGGAAATTGTGATGAGCATTTTTCACAATTTCTTGACCTGAAAGACTAAATGACTCATCGATGAATCGTGAAAAAAAAGTCAGTAGGTTAATTAAAATTAAGATGCAACTAAGTTTCAGCCCTGCTGAACAACTGTAATCCAGACTGCTCTTACACATCGCTTTTCTCACTAATGAGGAGTTCACGGTGCTTCTCATTTACAGACAGCACAGCTCGACCTTTGGGAGTTATTTGGTGCAGAGTGTCTCTTCTCGAACTATTCGTAGACAGACGAGTTTGCTCATTACTGGGACATCAAAATGGTTGTAAATTTGAGCCGAAGAGCTCTCAGGGTTTTAGAAAATCATTTGAGTATTCATCAGAGACAAACAGTTTGATTTGAATAAACAAACTTCAGATTCAGTCGCAGTCCTGCAGTAAACTGTGGTCACTTGTAATAAAAGTGAGCAGGTAATGAACTGTACACCGACTGTAAATGCTCTCACTGCCCCCTGCAGCTTGTTTCCAGTATTCCTGTGTTCTCAAACTCTTTGAACCAGTTTAGCAGGCGCGGTCCTGCTCAGACGTTCGACATGCAGAAACTAATGAAGCCCTGAAAAAACTTGATAATATGAGTGTAAAAAAAAACTTTTGAATCATGTTGTTAATCAGTGCAGCATTAAATTCTCAGAAGCCACAGAAGATATAGAGACTGTAAAATCTTTAATACACAATACTTTTTTTAGCCACACTGATGCAGTCCAGCTGTGTTTGACCTTGTGCTTGTAGCTGTGATTTTTCTCAGCAGCCTGCTGTGTAGTGAGATTAGCTCCACGTCATGAACGCTCCTCATTACAGATGTTTGTATAAGGGGAAGAGGACCCGGCCTTCACACACTCTGCACTGGATTCTCCTCTGATTATGTTGATTTAATGAATTGTTGAGATTTCTCTGAGGTACAGAATGAAACCCTGTTTGACATCATCTGTTTCCAAACACTGTGTGATGTTTCTCACAATTAAAACAAAGTGTCTGCATTCAGAATTTGTGGGAGGACCCGTGTGTGTCCTCAGCAGGGCCGGGCTCGAAAGTATTCAGTGCTTCTGCCAAAATGATGAACCAGACCTGGACTTCACATCCGACCCGAGTGATCCGTACACAAGTGTTCAGCTCTCAGACCGTCAACTCACAGCTACATCAGCATGTGTCTGAGTGAAGAACTCTGATCCGATCTCACTTCAACTTTATAAAGTGTCTCCAGCTCAACAACTCACTAAACTGACACATTTGTTCAGGGAGTCTGGGGACTTTCTCCACGGGGACAAAGAAGGAGCCTATATTGTTCCTGTTTAGTGTTTTTGTAACATGTGACATGTTTAGATCAATAACATGTTTCTTCTTTCATAAATGGAGTGTAAATGGTGAAATCAGTGTAAACAGTGTGTTCAAACAGCTGATCAATGTTGGCAGGTAAGACTTTAGCACTTTAGACACAGAAGATATATAAGGTAATTTCTCTACAACAACAAAAAACACCTGTTTTCAATTAACAAAAGAGATTCTCATGATTAGAGCTGCAACTAACGATTATTTTCAATTAATCAACAATATTTTTCTACACTATTTCGTTTATTGGTTGGTCTATAAAATTACATATTTTGATAATTAAATATAACCCGGAGCATTAAACCATTAAAACAGTTGGCGATTATTTTTCTGTTAATCAGCTCATTGATTAGTCGACTGATAGTTGCAGCTCTAAACGAGAGTCTGATTCTGATCAGACAGTCTCAGAACCAAAGAACCAAAGAAACCTGATCATATAAAGGATGAGGGATATCTGAGGATCGGATATTAAGTTAAACAGTCAGAAATTGCTCACATTTTAAAAACCTAATTATCAATTTTGGTTGATGAATTATTCAAAAATGTATTTTCAAAATAGTTCTTGATTAATGTTGATCTAATCTAATCACTTAACCTACGCAGTCCAACACCTCACACTCTTCCTCAGTGGATTTAATGTCTAATATTCTAACTCGTGTTTTGGTTTTTATACCCGTGAGCTTTTATACATTTACTGGATTATTCCTTTCACCTGAATTTTTTTTTTTCTGTCTTCACGTTAAGCTTTGACAGGAAGCAGGTGTTAAAAGAGGAATCTGCATGATTGAGCTCTCAGCATATTTGGTCATAGTAGATGTTATCAGCAGGAAAGGAATGCAGACAGGAGAGCTTTGATTTGTTGCAGCAAATATTCAAAACGAAAAGAAACACTCCTCCTGTCACGATCTGTAAGCGAGATGTTCAGTGCAGCGTGAAAATGAGAAGTTCTTCACGCCTGTTGTTTAGTTTCTCTTCACATTTTCTTCCTCACGTATTCTCTCAGAAAGCGCTACGAGAAGGCGGAGGCCGAGTACGTGACGGCCAAACTGGACCTGCACAGGAAGACGGAGGTGAAGGAGCAGCTGACGGAGCACCTCTGTGCCATCATCCAGCAGAACGAGCTGCGTAAAGCCATGAAGCTGGAGGAGCTGATGAAGCAGCTGCAGCTTCAGGCCACTGAGGAGGAGCTGGAGAGGCAGAGGGTGGAGGAGGAGGAGGCGGAGAAGAAGAGGAGAAGCTGTGTGGAGACGCAGAGAAACGGTTCAGTGGAGAATCAGGAGGGAACGATGCAATCAACCAAAGACTGTAGACCCACGGAGGAAGAGACAGTGAAGGAGGAGAGAGGAGGTGACGTCCAGCAGGAGCACCACCCGACGACCGACGCAGCAGCGACCGACGCAGCAGCAACTGACGCAGCAGCGACTCAACAAGACTGTAAAACTCTAGAAAACTGTGTTCAGAGTGAGGCCGAGGCCTCCTGATGCTCAAAAAAGACAGACACACAGTCATCATCTGTCAGCTGAGCTGTAAAATATCTGGACATTATCACACATTAATATAAAATGCTAACGCTAATGTTTCACACTGACACTGTCGGCTAGATGAGATGTTGATGCTGTAACGTCCCGGCTGGGTGTCCACGTCACTACAGACTGACTCAGAGTCTCCGGAACATTTTGTTTTTACACGATGATGATTACTGCTACCAGAAGTCGTGGGGAGGTGATGGTTGATGCACAAACCACTAAAGGGAACTTTTATCTGGTGATGAAACGCCACATCTGTTTAATCTGTTTAAACAAGACCATCAATGAGAAGATTGCTACTTCGATATAGTTATTATAGATAATGTCTCCGGGTCAGATTCCGAATTATCCGGGTCAGAGAAGCCGTAAAATTACAACTATTTTTTATGGTGGAGTTCTGAGGGTGAGTCGAGTTTCAAAACCTGAGAAAAAAACAAATTCTACTTTGTTTTGCTTTTTGTCCGCAGCAGCTGCCAGAATCAATAAAAAATAAAAGTTCCTTCTAGCAGCGTTAACCTAATTATAGCCAAAACCTTGAGTTGCCTTAAACAGAACAATAAAATGTTAAAGAGCAGCTCCAATCAGAATTAGATCGCCGGTATGAGATCGTTACCAGGGTGAGGAAGGTTACATCTTCACCTGCAACTCTGCAGATTAGTTTATGAATTCTTTATTATGCTGATAAAAGATGTCAGCTGGAGTTATTGCATGTTCTTGACGATGTGTTTTCGGTTGCAGATTAGTAGAATACACACATATTTTTAGCAGACAGAGTTGATCTGTCAAAAACTTTCAAGTCACAAAGAAAATTCCAGATTCAGATCAAAATGTAACGATGTGCTTTAGTCAACGTTCGTCCGGCTGCTTTTGTTTAGACGTTTTTTTACCGAGAACTTCACAGAGCTGTTATCTGTCTGTATGAAGTTGTTTTATGGTACTACTTTTATGGTTTTTCATCAGCAGCGGTATTTTATAAAAGTCCAAGGACACCCGGCCCTCCGTACATGTGTACCTGCAGCGTCAGACACAATCATCTTCAGCTGCAGTAAAATATCTCACAGCTATTATCCTCCATCGCTGTCTTTACGTGTGTCCTTCCAAACAAAAAAAAAAACTCCTCTTCCAAACATGTGGTTTTACATCCCATGTGAATTATGTCTCTGAGCAAAGGTCGAATTCAAAAGCTGACTGTTTCTGATTGTCGTTTGTCTTTGTGGCGACAACCAAAGATGGGTCCTGTTTACTTCCTGGAACGTGTCTGTCTGATGCAGACGCTCCGCGGCGTTCATCCGAACAGGAACCGTCCTGTCTCACGTGCTGCAGATGAACACGTTAGCTGGCGCTGCGCTCGTGTTTCACAGAGATGATTCGGGTTTTTGTCGGTGCTGCTGAGGAGCAACGGGCCTCCTGATGGTAAGATGATACCTGTTAATGTGTGGACGGATGCTTTCAGCTTTTCGCTCGCTGCACGTGTTGAACATAATATATGACAATAATCTAATGTTAATCTTTATATCTGTGGGCCTGACCAAAGTCTGTATACTCTGTGTATGTGGAGCGAATGACTGTTGCATATGAGAAGTTATTTAAATGGGTAAATATTTAAGAAGGTGATATTTAGATATGCAGTATGATATTTTACTAAAATAAACTTTAAAGGAGCTCAGTTCCCTCTCGTCTATTTTGTCCTGTGTCGTAACTTTTTTTTGATAATGAGTTATCTGCAGGACCGCAGCTTGTGGTCCTGGAAGGAATTTACACGGGGGAGCACTCTGGGACTCTCACGGCTTTTGCAAGTCGTTTTTTTAAAGTGCAGTAAGTGTTTCTGTAAACCGCTTTGAGATTTTACAGCGCTCCGGTCACATCTGGCCGTCTGAAGCAGAGGCCGTAAAAGCAGCTTTTTTAATTAGTTGGGAGGTAGAAGCTCGGAGAGGGAGAGTGACCACTGTCCCGTCTGTCCCCGCTGAGCCTCCAAGGTCAACGTTTGAAGTCCCGAGGAGCTGATGTCAGATCAGATTTGACCAAATTAGAAAGACATTTAAATACAAAAAAAAGGCACAATTATGTAATTTCCCCTCAGCTGTGACCTTCACTGTGAAACAGAAACCACGAGTGGAAGATAATTAAGAACATTTACTCAATTACAATTTCGACTTACTCGTTCTATACTGAAGTGTTTTTTATTTCATGATACTTTATACTTGAAATGTTGTAATTTTTTCATTTATTCAACCACTTTTTGTACTTTACAGTTAAGATATTTAAAAAAAAAAATAAATTGTAGAAAGTCAATCTTTTCTGTAACTGAGTCATAAAATCGTATTTGCTTTTTAAAAAGTTCAAAAAAAGTAATTGTTGTTTCTTCATCCTGCAGAAACTCGCGTATCTATAAAACTGTTAATGTAAATTCTGCTGTAAATACTTTGATTTAGATAAAAAGATCAAATTAAAGAAATGGAAATATTCTGCAGACACAGATTTATTTTTCCATTTGTTTTAATAAAATCACGTTTCATGACTCAGTTAAAGACTGTAAACTGCAACATTAAAATATAATTTAAATAATATTTTTTAAAAACGAATTATATGGATATATAACAATATTAAAGGTGCCGTTTAAACGTAATTAGAACATTTGCTTTTGAAACTTTACGTCGGGCCTGCGGTCCAAAGTCGGCCGGCCGACAGGTTTTATTCAGTCCGACAGGTTTTATTCGGTCTGCAGACGCTTAGAGGGAACAAAATATAGAATCTGAGTTGATGCTTTAATTTCGTGATGTAAAAAGCTCCTTTAAATATGTAGAAATCCTAATTGTTAATTATTATTTTTCATTCTCTGATCATGACGGCAGCGTGAAGTTCAGTTCAACCGAGGAAATTAAAAATACGGAAGCCCTGAGAAACATTTTGTTTTTATTGATTATGAAATAAAATTAAAAAAAAAAAAAAAACAAGAGAAGAGAAGAGGAAGAGAAAACAATTTAGATGAGATTTAGAAAATAGGTCACTAGAGTTTGTGTTTTCTCACTGACCTCTCCGGGCTTCCGTAGATTAAAGGCCTTCCTTCTGTCACCTTAACAACATAATACAATAACGAATGCTTTCCTTTTATTTTTCACTTTTGGCTCTTAAAGGGAGAAAGTTTGAGCATTTGTGCAGTTTCTCTTTTTGCTGCATTATTTCACCGAATATTTCAAATAAAAACATTATGAAGAAAAGTTCAATTTTCCAACAAACTGAGACTGAGGAGAGTGTTTTATCCTCCTGCACATGTTCACATGATCCTCCTCACTGCTTCAGCTTAAAATGGGAATAATAATAATTGTCACGACTCCTTGGGAGGAGGAGGAGGAGGAGGAGGAGGAGGAGGAAGAGGGGATCGTTGTGAAAAGAAATGTGTTTTGGATTATGACAAAGAAAAATGAAAAGATTCATGCTGCGGAGATTAAGGCATCCAGCCGGGCTTCAAACTGCACAAACGGCTCCTACATTTGGAAATACATTTCCATTAATGTGTGTGTGTGTGTGTGTGTGTGTGTGTGTGTGTGTGTGTGTGTGTGTGTGTGTGTGTGTGTGTGTGTGTGTGTGTGTGTGTGTGTGTGTGTGTGTGTGTGTGTGTGTGTGTGTGTGTGTGTGTGTGCGTGCTGGGCCGGACTTCAGAGGGTTTATAAAGTAAAGTGTGATTTATGTGGCGCTGGCGTCCCTCGACAGGTCGAGAAAGACCCTGAAACCCGAGAAGTCCAAAAGCCGAGAGAGAGAGAAAAAAACAAAAAAAAAAGCCCCAAAAATCAAGTTTTCCTCCAAATCTGCGCCATCTGGACCAGCCGAACTTCACCTCCACACCGCTGAACTCTGAACTCACTGTCGGTACAACTGTGCAAGACAGAAAAAGAGAAAAATGCAACAAATCAGATTCAGATTTGATGTTTTTACAGTGAAGTTTCGGCCTAATTTGCTCTGGCAATTAACAAAAACGCGCGTCCGGTTTAATTTAGCTGCTGGATGATTAACCCAATCTCATTTTCTGTTTTAATTTAATGCTTCACTGTTGCAGCCGAATTAATGTTATTTCCCAGAAGAACCGACATGCAGACTCCATATTTAAATATCTGGACAATAATTACAACATTTTATCTTTCAACGAAATATTTAAAGAAACTTTAATCGAATTTGGCTTCGTGCGTAAACAGATGATGGGAAATAAACTCAGCTCGACTGAAAGCGCGTATTAAATATTAAAAATAACTATAAAACATTCCGATTAATTTCAAAACGCTTAAAATTGATTCAACCTACAACCTGAAAAATTAACTAAAACAAGAACCTGAAGAAGCAGAAGCGCTCACTGATTAATGTCTCCTGATTAATGAGTAATAACCGGCGTGTTCCGCCGTGTTTCCGGTGGTTTTGGCGGGTTTATAATAACGAGAATGAGCGCGGCTGAATTAATTTCACACGCGCTCTGTAAACTCCGCGTGTTGTTTTAATCAGGAGCAGATCTGCTGTTTAATGTCGGAACACCACAGACCGTTTACAGTTACAACATGTGAGCCGCCTGCAACAGCAGAAACAGAACCAGAACCGCTCGTAAAACATAAAGAGGGGACGCTCATAGTTCATATAATACAATTACATACAATTACCGGGAAGGGCGGTTGTTTATATATGTCGTTTTCACACCACAGCGGAGTCCCGTTCTGGTTCAGGATCAGCACTGATGGCGAGTTTCAATAAGAATTAAGAAAGAATTTCATTGTTTTATTGTTTGACTGCAACCAAAAATGTTGGATTATGAAAACTTTAAAGGGCCATTACGTAGAAATCCATCCATTAGTAAATAAACAAAGGTGGCAGGGTCCGCCACATGTAAACAGAGTAAAATAGTGCAGAATTAAGTTGTCCTTAAAAGGCAGGGGTCCGATATTCGAGACCACACAGCTTCATCCTGTTTTACTTTGTTTATGTGTGGCGGACCCTGCCACCAGCCATAATTCATAAACAGTCAAATTATTAAACAATGAGAATTCTGTAAAACTGAAAATGGCAGATTTGTTTTATTTATCTTCAGCTGTTTCAGTCATTAAAGCAAATAGTTTGTTGGTTCTCTTTAAAACTACGGACTGCTCCTTTAACGCCAAACTTATAGTCAGTATTATATTTTTGGAGCGTTTAACGACGATCCGATCGATTCCATCAGCAGATATTTGCTCCTCAGAGATAAATCAGTATCTGTGTTTATGTTGCCTGATATGCTCCGATATTAAAACTTTCACTTATTTTTTTAGATGATTTATAATTATTGAATTCTCTGTGATGTTTACTGTGATTTTACACATTTAAGTTTACTGTTAAACTTCAGATGTCTATGACACAAGTGTTGGATGACCACATTTGAGGGATTGCTGCAAATAAATGTCTGCATATCGGCCAAAAATCAATAGTCATCAGGCTCTTATTTACTTATTTATTGAACCATTTATATATATTATATATTTTTTTTTAATGTGGCAGTATTAGTCCTCCGTACTGTGGTGAGTAATTGTCACCAGATTACTTCCACTCCAGCTCTGCAGTCTTTATTTTGCTGTAGAAAGGTGGCAGGGTCCGCCACACATAAACAAAGTAAAACAGTGTAAATTGTGCGCTGACTGTAGTACACTCGTGAGTATTTATTCATTCTGTTGAGCTACTTTTACCTGACAGCTGCAGTGCACCAGTGAACAAGCAGGTAAAGCTTTTATATATTTAAATATCTGATTCTGAAACACACTCGTCCTGGTGCAGCAGCGTTTGTACGCGGCGGTGTTGATACATTCAGAGCTGTCAGTCAACATGCATTCACATAAATCCTCCGTCCTGGTCTTAATGTGTTCAGCTCAGGGCCTGTGTGCAGTCCTGGCCTGGGGGGCTGATGATGATGAAGGTGATGATGATGAGGATCCCAGGCCGCCACCCTGCCGCCGCCGCTGTCCAGTGACCCCTGGTGCTGATTGGACCCGCGCTGTGGCCCCTGTCCTCTTGTATTTCCCTAATTGGCAGTGAATGGCCTCCTTGTTGACTCCTGCAGCCTCATGTCGCTCCCTCTGCGCGCCGCCTGATTGCAGCGGCTGCACCGGGACTTCTTCCTCTTACAGCGGCGAGCTGCTGCCGCTGCCGAGCTGCAGACGTCTCACACAGTCCGAGCTGATTACAGGCGGCCGTCACAACACCACAGACTCAACATGTCACTGCAGACATCAGGACGTCCTCAACACTTTTCACATGGAGCTCAGCTAAATACATTTAGGCTGCTCAGTGTTTGTTCTCACGAGGAGCCGTTCAACTTCACTTCATACTTCTGCATTTTAGAGGGAAATTTACTTTTTTTTATTATTACTTGGCAGGTTTTACACAGAAACACATCAGAATTTAATTAGATAGGATGAATGTTGTGGATTAAACTGCTCATCACGTCATACAGGAGTTCATGAAAGAATAATCCGGTGACTTTTACTTTAATGATACACTGAGTGGACGATCCAGATGTTTTCGGCCTCCTGGATCTTTTTGTTCATCTGGTTCACTTCTGTATTAATTGTTGTCTCTCTGTGTACAGTCACAGTTGCTCTGCAGCTCCCTGCACCAGCATTTAAACAAAGTTAAAGCAGCATTCTGTAGAAATGTTAATGAGCAGAGAACGATCTTCATCGACTGATTAACAAACTAAACAATCAAACTTTCTTTGTTTTCATGTCTGAATAAACTGAATGAACAAACTGACCTTAGAGGACAAAAACACAGTTTATACTGTTTTACTTTGTTTACATGTGGCGGACCCTGCCACCTCTCAGAGACGTTCTGGGACTTTATTTTCCTCTGAGTGCAACTTATTTATTCACTTAATACAACAAAAGTTTGTATTATTACCTCATTAATATTGTAAATATTAATATTCAGAGTTTGAATTTGTTCTCCAAAACTTCATGTTGCCTCTTTAAGTTTAATTGTTTAATTTTGTGCACTTTGAGTGAGATTTATTTGAGTTTTATTTTCTTTCGTGAATTCGTAATCATGCCGTGAAAATCTGATATCACAACCAATTTTAAATGATATCTTCGATCCACTAGCCACAAAAATGTACATTTTATTATTGACACCATGAAAGACTTGCTGATATTTTATTATTTGATCTTATGTTAAATGTGAAGTCTGACTCTGAGGAGCAGCTCCATCTGCCGTCTGGCTTCAGGTCCCTCCTGGTTCAGGTCTTGGGTTGTTTGATTAAAAGCTTAATGTCGTGTTTTCACCTCCTTTAATTTTCAAAATCTTTCTCCAACATGCCGTGCAGAGACGGATCACACACTCTCACCTGTCCGCTCACTTCTCCTCATTAAGATTTACACTCGGAGGGTCGGCAGGTTTCTGTGGGTTCATGTTCAGTCACCACCCACAGTCCAGAACCAGAGCAGAAACCTAATTATCCTGCTCGGGCTTTCAGCCCTGACGTGAGTTAAAGTGTGGAGTTTCATGACTCTGTGATTAAGTCCCGTTTCCAACCAATTCACTGAAGCTCTGCATTAATTTATGATCCGTCCTGTTTCTGGTTTGTGCAGTTTAATACAGAATCAGAGCGGCTCGTCCAGATTTATGTGTCAGACTTTATCGAAGTTAAAGGCGAGCCCAGAAGCTGCCTGTCAGACTGTAACTCCGATGAAACACTCACATCGTTTTTTGATCCCTGAAGATAAAACAACAGATTATCAGAGACGTTGTGTGACAGCGACATGTCTGGAGTTCAGTCGGTGCCTCGGACGGTTCACGTTGGTTCTGTCCATCATGTAAACACAAGAAAGTGATGATAACCTGCTGATTGATTATCAGATATTAAGACGTCAGCTTCTCATCGATAACCTCTGACTCTGTGTTCAGTGTCCTCTGCTGTCATCATTGATTGATTAGATGTTTATTAATTTATTTATTACCGAGTGTCACACAGATCCATCATTTCATGTTTTTAAATAATCTGACTTGACTTGATGTTCGTCTCCATTATGAGCTCATGTTGGATTAATTCAATAAAGCCTCAAATGTTTCAGGAGCTTCAACTTGCAATAAAAAAATGAATTTACAAATCACTTTTTGTAATTAACCCGAGTGTTAATGTGTGGAAGCTCATTTCTGCCTGTTGAGAAGAAAACTGAGCTTGATGAAAAAGATGACAAATCAAAAATATGAGACTTTATCCCATAATTATACTTTTACCTCATAATTCTGACCTTCTATCTCATAATTATGACTTTCTATCTCAAAGTTTTGGCATTTTTTCCCATAATTATGACTTTTTTTTTTAAAATCGAGGCTTTACATGATTATATTCTCTAACAGTCGACACTGGCCTCCATGTTAATGTCTTCATCCCGATGCAGACTCTGTCGCTGCAGAGTCCGTCTCGGCATCCTCCGCCGACTCGTCCTGCAGGATGGCATTTTTTTTCCCCGTCTGACATGTTTGGACGTTTCCATTCGCCACAGACAAACTGGAGCAGGCGGAGCAAACAGGCCACTTTCACATCGAGCTCTGAACAAAGAGCCGGGGCCCCGGAGGAGAAGACTTGGAGTCTGAGACACGGGGAGGCCTTTTTTTTTTTTCTTTGCTCTTTCTATTTTTTTTTTTCCCTTGCTGGCACCGGAATGGACTTGTAGGCAGGAAAAGAGAATCTGGAGGGAAAACTAATGATGAAAAAGTCTACTCTATCCCTGTGCCTTCATTAAATACATGGAAAGAACGAGAGAGGCACATCTGGATTCAATCCGCGTCCCTTTGATGGCATCAAGTGTTCTTTTCCCAGATCAGGGGGCTGGAAGCTACGGGATGTCTATGGCAGCTCGGAGCCCGGAGTCGACTCCTGCCATCTGAGCACATGACCCCCTCCTCCTCCTCCTCCTCCTCCTCCTCCTCCTCCTCCTCCTCCTCAACATCACCTCCACCATCCAGCTCACCTCCCTCCGTTCCTTCTCCCCTCCCCACTCCTGCAACCCCACTAACCTACAGTTCAGTGGTGGGAGTAACTCAGTATCAGTCTAGAAGCTTTCTACGCTTTCTGCACACATTTCTGTTTCTCCTTGCAGCAGGAAGCTTTACATAAAGTCTTCTCCTGACACCTCGTCACAAGTTACGGCCTGTTGGAATGAGCCAGTCAACCAAACAGGGCTGTTCCCTCCAGATTCAGGTCTTATCAAGCATTGTTATTGACTGTAGAGGCGATAACATACAGTGTGTCACAAAGATCTGAACATATACGGTGTGACCCCTCACTGAAATGTGCTGTCCTTCTCGTCCTTCTTCACAGACTGATCTGAAGGCATAAAATCAACTTTAATAATAATAATAATAATAATACATTTAATTTTTATAGCGCCTTTCAGGGTACCCAAGGACACTTAACAAAATAGAACAAACAAAACAAAAAAATTAATAAAAGTAATTAATTAAATTAATAAAATCATTTTCATTTTCACGCCACTCACTGACAGAACACGACCGCCACATTCTCACCTGCTCAGGTCCAACTGAAAGAAACTGGCAGATTCCTTCAATCACAGACGTCATCGACGGACTGAAGGGTCCAGAGAACTACCTGAGTATCACTCACCTCTGGGCAGTTAACTGCCTGATTGAACTGGAAAGTCTTTAAAGGACCAATTCACCTAAAAATGAGAATTCAGTCGTTACGCTGACATGAAGTGTCGTAGTTCACAGAACAGTTCTGGAGCTTCACAGTAAAACAGAGTTGCAGCATTCTGCTAAACAACTGAAGCAGCTGAGACTTGATTTAAAATGTAAAAAAATGACCAAATAAAACAGCTTTGTAACGCTCGCCCAGTGTGATCCAAGTCTCCAGAAGACCTGAAATCCCAAACTGGTCTGAAAAGACGTTATTTATATCCTCGATACGCCGTCAACCTAAAAGTGTCAGTGCGACTACAACAATTCCCCTGACTTTATATCCTCAGGAGGAGGAGAGGAGGACTTTATATCATCAGGAGGAGGAGAGGAGGACTTTATATCATCAGGAGGAGGAGAGGAGGACTTTATATCATCAGGAGGAGGAGAGGAGGACTTTATATCATCGGGAGGAGAGGAGGACTTTATATCATCAGGAGGAGGAGAGGAGGACTTTATATCCTCAGGAGGAGGAGAGGAGGACTTTATATCATCAGGAGGAGAGGAGGACTTTACATCATCAGGAGGAGGAGAGGAGGACTTTATATCATCAGGAGGAGGAGAGGAGGACTTTATATCATCAGGAGGAGGAGAGGAGGACTTTATATCATCAGGAGGAGAGGAGGACTTTATATCATCAGGAGGAGGAGAGGAGGACTTTATATCATCAGGAGGAGGAGAGGAGGACTTTATATCATCAGGAGGAGGAGAGGAGGACTTTATATCATCAGGAGGAGGAGAGGAGGACTTTATAAATCTGCTCGGTAATCCTCAAAAAAAAAGATGCTCTTACATGCAGAACCTGCCTTAGAAACATCATCATTTAAAGTTCTCTTCAGTATCACAGTGACCCAGTGACAGCTGTCTGTACATCCACAGGTTCACTGCTAACAGGAAGTGCTAAAAGCTAATTCTGCAAAGTTTTTATGGAGTTTGTTTGTTTTGTGGATTATGAAACTTCACCTGAGTTTCCATCAGCATGGAGAGATTTGACAGTGACTGAAGTTACATTTTTGGGGCGAACTGATCCTTTAATTCTATCTCGCCCAACCAAGCACTACACTGCAACATGATGATGTTCCTATCTGGCAGTGACGTTTGGACCAGAACTTCTCCTCTATATGTCGGTTCTGTGAGAGACGTCACTCCGCGCTGCTGTGGGCACATCTGTGGACAGACTGACTGGCACGGGTTATGGTTGGGTTTAATTGGTGGCAGACCGCAGGACAGCCAGAGTGGCTTTATCAACACACACAGGCAGCGATAACACACACACACACACACACACACACACACACACACACACACACACACACACACACACACACTCATTAGGCCGAGGCTGGGTGTCGATGGTGCTGATGGTGTGTTTCTGCTGAAGGAGGGCTGTGAAACGTCAGAGACAACATAAAGGCACTGCCACGTAATTAGAGAGAGAGAGAGAGAGAGAGAGAGAGAGAGAGAGAGAGAGAGAGAGAGAGAGAGAGAGAGAGAGAGAGAGAGAGAGAGAGAGAGAGAGAGAGAGAGAGAGAGACTCGTCCTGCCTCCTCGCGCCTAGCTGCCGCTGAGCAAGCTTTGCGCACACACGGAGCTTTGCGCATCTGGTCGTCATCAGCAGCGGCAGCAGCAGCTCTTCCTGCTCAGATGCGACTCGACCAGAGTGGGAAGAGAGAAGAGAAGCTTCTCCTCAGAGGACTTTCTCTGTTCGCCCTCTCTGTGTGAAGAAGTTCTCGGGCTGCGGGACGAGCTGAGGCCACTCCGGATGGATTGTCTGTAGGAGTTTAACTTTGCTGAAGAGTTTTTGAACCCTCCGCGGCTTCATCTTGGATGTGAACAGACCCGCTCTCTGCGCGGAAGAACCGGGTCTGTCTCCGGCTGGTTTCTGGAGCCTGTGCGCTCTGCTGCACGCACGGATCTTGTTGGCTCGCTTCTTCTTCTTCTCCTTCTTCTTTTTTCTTCTTCTTCTCAGCGCCGCTCCGCTGTTTTCCGCTGTTCCCCACTTGCGTCATGACTTCTAGCTATGCACATGTAATGGACAGGCAAGCCTCGATATCAAACCGCCTGGAGAGTCCGATAACGTCTAACCTGGACAACCTGCAAGCCAAGAAGAACTTCTCGGTCAGCCACCTGTTGGATCTGGAAGAGGCCGGGGAAATGGTCGGCAGCCAGGCGGACGAGAGCGTCGGGGAGGCGGGGAGGAGTATGCTGGAGTCCCCGGGTCTGACCAGCGGGAGCGACACGACCCAGCAGGAGAGTAAGTGAAAAAAAGGAGCCTGAAGAGAAAAACTACTTTTAGATCACGTCACCAAAATGTTAAAATTCCACTTTGGTGCGTTTTTTTTAATAGTGCAGATGCGAAAACAAAGCGTTCCAAACAGGCCCGATCTGCGGGAAACACCGCAGAATTCACGCAAATGTAGCTCTAATGAGCAGCTGAGGACTGAAAGTCATTTGTTTTCATTATGTTCTGGCGTGTGTCCGCCTGCAGAGCGCATGAATGGAGCTCCGCAGCGCGCATGGAAGGAATCCTTTAGTGAGTTTTGGCAATGCATCATCCCTGACGGCCTCCCCCTCAAAACGGCCATTAATTCACCATTAACACTTTGATGTCAGTGAGGTATGGTGATGTTGGTGGACATGGTCAGTGAAGTAACCCTGCGAGTCAAACTCCGGGGTAATAAATCTCTCCTCTCCTGCTGCTGACCAGAACGAGGCCGCTGCTTTTCCTTTAGTTGTTTTTTTTTTTTTTTTTTTTGATCGTGCAGGTTTTTTATCTTTTTTATTCGAGAGAGAAAAGTTTCTTCATCTCACATCTGAAAACACTCCGAGTGAGTCACATGATGCTTCGACGCTTGTGTGATAGTTTGGTGCTCCACATGTGATTTATTTTATCATTTAATAATCAGAAAATGATTTTTTTTTTCCTCCCCCGCCGTCTCTCGCTCCTCTCCGCGTGTGCGTAAAAGTGTAAGCCGACTTTGGCGCGGTGAGAAGCGGGCGCTGCTCCGCTGAGCTTCCCGCTGACGAGGCCAGAAATGAAAATCGTGGCCATGATTTCCAACTTTATTGCGTTAAAACACGCAGTGAGGTTGAGTAAAACTCGGATAAACTCGGTGAAAGCGCAGAAACCCGCAGCTCGCCCTCTTCGGCGCACCGTTGAGAGAGTAAATAAACGCTCCCTCCTTCCTCCTCCTCCTCCTCCTCCTCTTCTCCTGCTCGGAGGCCCATCTGCACCGGCTGACAGAACCGTTACAGGCTTTAATGAGTGTTATTGTTATTTTTTTTTTAAAAGGCTAAAAAAAAAAAAAAGTCTTCTGAGAAATATGCGGGAGGAAGTGGCCGGGTCACGCCGTTAATTCACGCTTATTTTCGGCCTGTCAAACACTCTCAGAACGTCGGAGCCTAATCATTTGTCATAATTAGCGCGCGTGTCTTCGCGGCAACAATTAAGGAATCAAATAACAGCTCATCGGATCTTTTTGTGTTGAGAGGCGAGTTTAAATTAAAAAAAAAAACACAGCAGAAGGAAAGAATCAGTCTGTGTTGGTTTGATGAGCTGAAACAGTTCGGTGTGGTTTTGTTTTTTTTTTAATTCGATTAAAATAGATTTCTGCAGATGAACACAAAACCCTAATCCTGCAAATTGCGTTTAATTTTTCCCGATTTTCTCACAGAAACCTGAACGCAACAGTTGATCTGACTCAGCCGAAAACTTTAATCTGTTTCATAAATTATCTTTATTTTCACCCAAACACATTATAGAAGTTCTACATCGAGTAAATCGACGTTTCAAGTTAAAATAGCAAAAAATCCAAACGTGGTTCCGTTTGTTGTTTTAGGACTCGGTGAGATCTCTCCTCCTGAATGAGTTGTGGCAGGAGGACTAATTGACTTTCACTGATAGCTGCTAATGAGATCAGTCTGATCACACGTGCTGGCTGCAGCAGCTGCAGCAGGATGATGAAGAAGATGATGATGATGATGGTGGTGGTGGTGGGAATGGCTTTGATTTGCTGCGTTAAATGTCACCCTGCAGGCGTAATTAAAAGCTTTCCGAGGCCAAAAACCGCCGCGCAGGAACTCGCACGACTATTAAAGGAAAACTCAGTCCGTAGGTTTTTAGCTCCACTTCGGGAGAGAAAAAAAAAAGACATTTAGATTTTATACGTTTTTATTTTTGTCCACTTGAAATTAAAATAATTTCACGATATAAAGAAATAATTATAAATGTACTAAGAGCTGTGTCACATTGTCACAGTTTTATATTAAATAATAATAATTAAATTAAATTAAAACACTGTACTCTGACAGGAGAGAATCAGGAGAATATATTCAGTATTTTTTATTTGTCATTTGATCAGATTGACCCACTTTAACGCGCTTTTTACGCACACGCCATGCGCGTAAAATCCTCTGAAAGGACTCGTTATAGTACCAAATTAAAATCTCAGTCATCATCATATTTGATTACTTCTCCTCGGACAGACAGACTTCGTGTTGTTGTCGCATTTTCTCCGGTCGTAACGTCATCAAACGGTGCGGGCAGCACTAATGAAGCGCGTCATGATTCTCCAGCGGCTGAGGAGGAAAGTATGCGCGGTCGCTGGTCAGCCATGTGCGGCTGCCGTCAGCGTTTACAGCCGCAGTTTACTGTCAAGAATCCGTCACTTCACTCCGGGTTTTCTTTTTTTCTTCTCTGCGCAGCCTGCAGCCTCAGAGCTGCTGCACTGATTTACAACAGAGTCAGGAGAGGAAACAAGATGGAGGAGAGGCAGGTGAGAGAGTTTTGGCCTCAGCTGGTTCAAATATTTACGCATAAATATTCACATGTGAGGTAGTGTAGGAATATAAAAGCACGTAATCTGTGCGTAAAAGTAGATCCTGCGCAATTTAACACCTGAAGCAAAGGCACAGTGTCTGATTTAAATCAAAAGTAACATTGGAATAATATCTTTCATTATTCTGAGAGTTGGAGTTGGTATTTAGGTTGCAGATTTAGGTTTTTACACTCAAAGCAAAATAAATGTTTGAAATATTTAGTGTTTGAATGGTTCTAATGTGCTGATGTTGGGCCCCGAGGGGTCAGGACCCCCACAGAGGGTCAACAAGATAAACCTGAGAGGTCACACAGCGATTATCTGGATTAGGAAGAAGAAAGAAAAATAAATCAGCTTCGCCAAACTCTGTTTATTTTCCCCCCTAATCTTTAAATCTGCACATATTTATTGATTTTCAGTTTTGAGTAAAGACACGAAAAGATAAAACTTCTCTGATCTCTCGTGTGGAAACTGCTCGAGAGTCAGAAACAGAGAAAACAGGACAAAAATATAACAGATAACAGAATAAAAATAAAGTAAAATGAGCAAAAACAATAAGATAATCTGAGTCGACCAGCGAGGAGCAAAGATTCATTTTATTATTCTAACTTATCTTCATTATGAAACACATTAAAAACTACATTTAAATAAAAATCTAAAAGTTTGAAGATGCATAAAACAAAACCAATTAAATGAACTTATCTGTCAAGTTAATTGGTTTTAGATCCTTTAGATCATTTAAAACTCTTCACTGCTCAAAAACATTCTGAGCTGCAGCAACAAGAATTCATCAGGCGACAGAAACGCAGACGAACGTTTTTGAAGAATTCATTCAGACATTCAGATAAACGTCGGCTGTAAAAGGTGAATAAACACAAAGAGCTCCTGAGATGAATGTGACCGGACACGAGACGATTAAATTCATATGTAAGAATGAGAAATTATTCTGTTCGTTGTTTCTGACTTTTCTCATAATTTAACTTTTTTTTTTTTTTTTAAATCTGGTAAAATCCAGAAAATATTTAAGACCTGAAAAAATCCTGCGAGATGAGAAAGTGTGTTCAAACTGCTCAGTGTGTGTCAGGAGTTTTATTTTAATCAGCTGCTCTTCAGTCGTTTTAATGTTTACATTTAGTTTACATTTAGTTTATCCTCCGCTGCCTCCTGATTGGCCGAGCCTGCAGGAGGGAGGAGGGAGGTTTAATTAGTCAACATGGTGACAACAAAACAAACTCGGGCTCGGTGTCGACACACTGCAGCATCTGCTCCAGGACAGAGTGTGTGTGTGTGTGTGTGTGTGTGTGTGTGTGTGGTAGTAGTAAACCTTCACAAATTCTGCATTAAGATATTAGCAGTTACGTCATTCCTTTAAAAAATGTATTTTCACTGTATGTGTGAGCTTTAAAATGTTCTTTAAATGTTTTTTTTTTTCTAACGGTCTCATGGACGTAAAAATCTTTTTTTTTTTATGTGTCAGTTTTTCAGCTTCTCTATGGAACACCTTCTTCAGGTGGAGACGATGTTAAAGTTTTTAGATTTGGATATTTTAGATTAACTGAGTGAAGACGACCATGAGATGTGGCTGAAAGCTCAGAAATGTCATCGTGTCGTTGAGGTTTTTAAGAAAAGAATCCTGATTCTTTTTATTTAATTTAAAGTAAAAGTGGTGAAAAGTGAAAAAACAGCTTTGAGCATTTGAATATTTCCTGAAGTAAAACAGCAGAAGAAGAATCTGACTCTCTGAATAATTTACATTCACATACGACTTTCCTGCATCAGCTGAAATAAACTCTGAATTCATGTTTTTAATCAACATATTGTGAAGAATTTTTACTATTTACTTTTTCTCACAATATACAATTAAATCAATCCACATTTCGTTTTTACATCAGATCTATGAGCAATAGAATTTAAATTAATGTGAACAACGAATAACAATTAACTCAGGCGGGTCGTTACGATCTTCGAGACATCGAGACAAATAAAAATTCAGATAAAACATTAAAAATGTTTGTGTATGAAAAGTTCAAGTCATCGTTGTTCATGAAGTCATGTGTCAAAGCACACAGTCGTCAGAGGAAGTGATGCACACGGACAACTAAAAATCTCATTATTGCACAACTTCAGTCTATAAATCATCGACAAAGAATCATCATCCGGTTTTTATCAGACTGCTAATGATCACTAATGAAACTTCTGTCAGACTCAGAACTGTAAAGATAAATCATTTTAAATTATTAGCAGGACAAAATGTTCAGCAAATGAATGACAGCATTGTTTTCTGTGTGTGTGTGTGTGTGTGTGTGTGTGTGTGTGTGTGTGTGTGTGTGTGTGTGTGTGTGTGTGTGTGAATGTGATTCTGGACGATCTGACAACAGGCGGATTTATTTTAATTCAAAATCCAAAATCTGCAAAGTAACTTAATGCTCCAGCTGCTCTTCCTGTGTGTGTGTGTGTGTGTGTGTAATTACGCAGGAACACAGATGATTACAGCTGTTTTGTCGATGTGTGATGTTATGTTGTGGTCTTGTCGCGGCTCCGGCTCCGGCTGAGCCTGACGGTGCAGCAGAAGGTGTCTGTGATCAACACGCATCGTGTGATTATCTTCACCATGATCGCTGTTGTTTTCTCTGCAGTCCTGTTTGTTTGTCTCTACATCTGTCTGTCTGTGAGATAATGAGTCTCCGGGCCGGTGAAACAAGTGATTTACTCTCGGCTCGGAGCCAAGAAGTTCCTTAAAGGATCAGTTCACCCAAATTACAAAAAGGAAAAAAAAACATGATGTTCTCGCTCGTGTTCGCTTGATACTTTTGGTTTTTATGCGTCTGTGTCGAGAGATCAGTAGAGTTTAGTTTGTGGCGCTCACAACCTTCACAGAGAAAATATTGTTGTCATGGGAGTATTATTATAATGTTATTCTTTTTCCAATCTGTGACACACACACACACACACACACACACCACAGTTAGCGCTCTTGTTATTGGCTCATTTGACTATCTGATAGAGAAAATGGCTGCAGGGCAGACAGGAAGTGTTTTTAGAGAGAGAGAGAGGGATGAGACGCAGCAGAGGTCCCGGCCCGGTTGGACCCGGTGCCGTTGAGGTTTACCTGCTCGTGTTTGAGCCGCGGTGACGCTGGTCTCTCGCTGTATCTCGCTGCAGATTCCCGTCCGGCAGCAGGTTAAACATTCAGCCTGGTGTAGACGGCCGTGCGGTCCTGGTAGACGTCTGCTCGCTTTTGTTACGGAGACGATCTCATCAGATTATCAGGATTCAGATGTAACATGACGAACACGTGCTGCTAAACTGAAGCTCTGTGTTCAAAATGTTCCCTGTGCAACACCTTCAATTCAACATCCAACACCTGAACCTCCGATCGCTCTTATGTGTGCGCATGTTTGGGAACAAAGCTTCAAATTCACGTCATATAGCCTGATGATTATTTTGAAGACATTTATCTTCATAGTTTAAATAATGACAATACCAATAATCAGCTACGTTGTCACTTTGCATCTCCACAGATCAGTGTTGTAGAAACACATCGTGCTGTTTGCTGCAGACGAGTGTAAATATAATTTAATATAATATAATATATTACTGACATTTTAAAGGCTCTGTTTTTATAATAACCAGAATAAAGTCGAGCGATGAGCAGTGCTGGAAAAGTGTGGAGATCTTTCACTTCAGTAAAATATTCAGTTACAGATAAACGTGTGTATCGACGACTGACGACGTAAAGAATCAAACGTAAACTTTAATTTTGCAAAACATCCTCATTGACAGTTAAATTTATCAGGTAAATATTGTCGCATTTCATGTCGTCATGGTTGAAATACTGCTTCTGTAGTTTGATTTATTTTATAATGTGATTATTTTATAAACTCTCCATCTGAAAAGTAGCTGTGAAACAAATCGTACAATATTTCCTCCTGAAATGTGGCTGAGAAAAAATATAAAGTAGCAGAAAACTTGCGTACAGCTCGTGTTAAAATGTACTTTAGTATCAAAAGTACAAGTAAAAGTAAATAATGTGTGTTTACATGAATGCACTGTATAATACGGGTCGACTGATCTGATATTCAGCATTTTTCTTATAATTGGAATCTGTTTTTTTGGTCTAAATATCAATAAAAGTTCAATTAATTTAAAAGTGTGATACTTTGGCGGATTGTTGTAGAGTACAAAGTCCAATATTTGCCTCCAGAATGTGGTTGGAGTGGAAGAATAAAATAGAAAAGCACCTCAGATTTGAACATGGTGCCGTGATTCGGATCCTTGAATGTCAAATTTTTCTAAGTTGTGTGATTTTATATATTTCTGGTTGCAGTCTGAAAGCTGCAGCAGCAGTCGTGTGAATGCAGGAGCTCTGACCTCCTTTTTTATATTCCACCTCCTCTGCAGCTGCAAACCAAAATGTTCTGTGTTGCCATAAAGTTTCTGTGACATCACCTCCTTCTTCTTCTGCCTGCAGACGAGCAGATGAACACGGAGGAGAAGAAGAAGAGGAAGCAGCGCAGGAACCGGACCACCTTCAACAGCAGCCAGCTGCAGGCTCTGGAGCGAGTGTTCGAGAGGACGCACTACCCCGACGCCTTCGTCAGGGAGGACCTGGCCCGCCGGGTCAACCTCACCGAGGCCAGAGTCCAGGTACGTCACTCACCCGGAGACTTTTACTCTGATATACATCCTCTTCCCTTACAAAATAAAAGCCTAATTCCCTTGAAGTTTGAAGGTTTTCCTCCGGCAGCAGTGAGTTAATCAGAGCAGGAGAAGCTGTAAAAGTCCTCAGATTGCGAAAAATAAGAACAGTTCTGTGGGGATTAAACTGTAAAGCTCTGTTCCTGTAGCGACACAAACAGATTGTTATAAACCCACAGAAAAGGTTCCGGTGGCTCTGTTGGACCTGCTGAGGAGGAAATTATGAATATGAAAATATTAGTGATGTGTTTTGTGTTGCAGCAGAACCAACATGGTTCCCAGCGTCCTCACATCGTCTGTTAGCTCTTACAGGTTTACTCGGTGGCTGGTAGTTATCAGGACCTATTAACGTGTTTGGATTTCACATTACGGTCTCTCACAGGAGCTGATAAGAACTTGTCAGCGACTTGCATCCCGCTAACGGTCTCTTAGATTAAATAATGGCTGATAGTTTAGAGTCTGCGAGCAGTTTTGGACCGCGTGTGATCAGAAAAGTGGATGTAATGACGTCTAATTTCCCTCCGAGGTTTACAGATCAGTGATAAACGACAAATGTGTTCAGCACATGAGGGCTGCAGCAGAACGGGAGCTAAAAACTCCGGCTGTAATTGGCCAAATGAGCGATGTCACACTCCCAAATGTAGTCGATCAAAGGAGCTAGAGGACGGAGTTGATATTTTAAAGGAGCAGTTCAACCCAAAATGAAAATTCAGTCTTTTTTTACTCACAAACATTTCTGGAGCTTCAGAGCAAAACAGCGCTGCGGCATTCACGGAGAAAACAAGCAGCTGATCTGAAGAGATGTTATTTACACCCTCGAGTTCATTCATGCTAACGCTACTATGCTACAGTCAAGATTTAAGATTAAAAAAGTGTGTAAGTTACATCTTTTCAAATCAGTTTGGATTGTATGGATCACAGCAGACGAGCTGTGTGGAGACGTCTGATGGTTGTTTCTCTGTTTTAAATCAAGTCTGCAGCCGCATCAGTTGTTTAGCAGAATGCTGCAACTCTGTTTTACTGTGAAGCTCCAGAACTGACTTTATATCATCAGGAGGAGGAGAGGAGGACTGGATTTTACTTTTTGGGTGAACTGTTCCTTTAAATGTAACTGGAATAATTAGGTAATTTGTCGACCTTGTGCCTCCTGCGGTCGCTGTAGGTTGTGGGTTTGGTTTGAGAAGTGAAGGAGGGGACACACTGAAGTTAATTTAGTTCCGTTGAGACTCAGTTGAGAACGTTTTCACACCTCTAATCACAAAACACAAAATCTGCAGTTGAATCTTGAGTTTGAGTCTCAAACTTTCGCCTCTGCTGATTCGTCTTGAATCAAAGTTTCGTTTAGCTTCAACATTAAAATCTGTCTGCTGGCTCGGCAGCTTCTTCCTCTCTCGCTGTCTCCACAGCGGATTGTCTGTTTCCATCTCGTTGGTGAACCGAGCCTCGACCGCTCTGGTACAGAAATCTGATTTAATGGTCTGCAAATTTAATTTGGTTTTGACATCAGCTGCTCTTCCTGATGAATCCCTCCACATTTATCCGGGCTGGGAATCAGGAAATGCATTCTCTCGTGCATCCTGAGCGGCCGGGGAGGAATTTAGGTTTCAGCGATGATCGAACCAACAAATCTGTGATCAGTCGACGACATGTTCCCCTCGTGATCCTGATGCACAGCGTGAAAATAAAAAAAGAAATTCTCCCCAAAAACCTTAAGAAGACAGACAGGGTGTCGCCTGTGCTCTCGATGGGGCTTCACTTCCTGACCCTCATGTTTAACGCTCCAAATGTCCATTTCTCACTTTAAAGTGGAAACAGACGACTTTACAACCCCCGTCCTCTCTTCGTGTTCCCTGTGGTGTCACCGTGACAAGGCGTTAGCAACATGGCTACCGCTAGCAGCCCGGCTGCTGTCCAGAGCAGAAGACGACCGTGATCTCGAAACTCTGATCTCAGGTCTGTGAGAAGTCGTCAGGTTTTGTAGATAGAATGGTGGTTTGAACTGTCTGAAGGTGCTGAGAGGACGCAGAGATCAGCGTCTCCGTCCAGTGAACGTCCGTCTGTTCACTCTTGTTCCACCTCAGCTTCCTTCTCTCTGTTACCTGGAACAGTGACGGGAAAACAATGCCTCAAACTGTTTTGGTTGAGTTATGGCAGGCGTGCTTCCTTCATGCTGTCATTGGACCTTCTTTTATTTTTATTTTTTGGAAAGAATTCAGCCTGATCTTTTCATGAGTCATGGCTGGTGTTATTTTCCTACATTATTTACGCTGTGACATGAGTATTTACTTCAGACTGAGAAGTTAAAGCAGAAACAAACTTTTCTTTTGCTTGATTAAAGAACAAAACAAAGCACTGGATGAGTTACGTGAGGTCAAACTGCTCGCCGCTCTGGCCTACACATGTTGCTGAAGACTCGGCTCCGCCCCTTCATCATCCGATTAATCAGCCTCAGACCAAAAAAAGTTTACAGCATAATTAATTAGCACGTTGTGAATATATGATTTATGATCAACGCAAAAATGCCTCTCACATTCCCTCGAAATTCAAACCTGTTGAATATATTTTTCACCCGAGTGTTTCCTGAGTTGCGTCGCCAGCACTTCGTCTCAGGCTCCTCCAATCAGATCGCTCGGGTAGTTCTTGTGACAGGAATTTGGTTTCGAGCTGCAGCTGCGAAACTTTAGAAGAAGAAAAGTTCGATCTAGATGAATGAGAGCGAACACATCACGTGCGTCTCACATGGAAAGTCGCGCCCTGGTTCAACTGATAAAACGCTGGAATGTCCGAGCAGTTATTCTCTCAGGCTTTACGTTTAATAATCATGAATAAAACATGAACGACTGGATAGAGTATTCAGTGTATTTCCTGCAGATGTATATGAATATGTTCCTGTAATTGCCCGCGCTCCCTGAACGCAGCAGTGAGAGTATTTGTTCTGTGGGCAGAGCGAGTGGGAAAGAGGAAATGGTGATGTTGGAGGGAGCGAAGCAGCACATCTGTGATTAATGTGGAGCAGAGAGCGATGCAGAAAATCCTTTGATAAAAGAGACTCGGGGCTCATTCCTGAGGCTGTGCGTCAGCGGACAGCGAGCCCCGGCGAGCGCCCACGGCTTCTAATAATGGATTTTATTTCACAGCAACGTTAGCACCCCCCCAACCCACCAGAACCGCCCCGACCCGAGTCACATCATCATGTGTTTATCAAGAAGAGGAGGGTGATGATGGTGACATGGGGATGAAGGATGTGTGCGTGTTGGAGAGAACACATGACAGTTTTTCACTGGCGTTCAGAGAATCAGCCTCCGTTTGTTTGATCTGTTCGGGGAGGTTTTAGATTTTTATGGCCTCTGTTTCCTTTTATTTAACTTTACACAGCGCAGAGAAATACAGCCGGAGAAAAACAAGAATCGAGACTTTAAGTGAAGAAAAAAACAAACAAGCTTCAGGAAACATCAGCGAATGTGGCGTCAGCTAAAAGTTACAGATTTTCACTTTTAACGTTATTCAATGCATGTTTGTGAGTGTGTGTTCTGATATTTAGTTTATTTTTCAGTACTTCAGGTTATTATATGTGTGTATTCTGCTGAGCCGCACTGTGTGGGGGGAAAAGGCAAAGCTTTAATAATAATTACCTCCACCGAGGAGGTTTTCTGTTGGCTGGTTTGTCAGGATGACACAAAAACAACTGAGCAGGTTTTGGATCCAGGATGTTTTCAATAATTTAATAACTCATTGATGTTGAAGGAAAGGTGTTATATTTACGTGTCTGGTGTCTGTGAGGGCCATTCTGGAAATATCTGGATTATTGTGATTGTTAAACAAAACCAAATTGAGACAAAATGGGCCGATGCAGATCAGAACTATTCAAGAACCCAAAACCTGATCCAACTCAGCGTTGTGGGGAAAGTCTTAATAAAAGTGTTATGTAATTTCTGGTAATTTGGGTCAGGATGTTTTTTTGAGGGTTGAAATCTTCTACATCCAACCAACAAACAGACGAGCAGCATCATAAAGCTCTCTGCAGTGATGAAGACCATGAGATGTGGTTGAAAGCTGTTTGTTGGACATTTTGAGTTTCAGCTTCCTCTGTTCCTGCACCGACCCGGGAAAAGACTTCTGTGAAAACTTTATAAAGAGTAAAAACTCACAGACGAGCAGCTTTAAACGTGGAGACGTTCATCGTGTTGTTCTCTCTCTTTGGTTCCAGGTTTGGTTTCAGAACAGGAGAGCGAAGTTTCGCAGGAACGAGCGCGCCATGCTGGCCAGCAAAAACGCCTCGCTCCTCAAGTCGTACTCGGGAGACGTGACGGCGGTGGAGCAGCCGATCGTACCGCGGCCTGCACCGCGCCCGAACGACTACCTGTCCTGGGGCAGCGCCGCCCCCTACAGGTAAAGACTGCTCTGCTCTCTCACCCAGTAAGCCGACATTTACACTACAGCACCCTGTTCACACACTGCACGGCGTCTGAACTAACATGTCTGCTAACACGGAGGAGGAGGAGGAGCTACTGAAGTCTAAAAGAAAAAGTGATGAAGGTGGTCTGTGATTTAAAAAGAGAAAAACATCCGAGACTTCAGACTGCGATTCTTAAAAACACGGACAAAACAGCTGAGCGAGGGAAGAAGCAGCCCGTTGGCGCCGCCGCTGCCGCCGCAGCTCGTCTCCAACATGCGTTGTCAATTTCAGTCAAGAATTTGGAGGATGTTTCATAACTGACCCGTCTTCAGAGATCAGCAGTAAAAGTCAAGTCTTAGTGTGAAAGTTGGGGGATTTTTTATGCTTTTACTTCAGTTGAAATTGGAAGGAATGAAAGACTGACACCTGGACACACGGAGAATAAAGGAATGAAAGAAAGACGGGAAGAAGAAAAAGGAAAACAAATTAACAGCAGCAAAGAAATAAGACCAAGAAACAAACAGAAGGAAATAATGATAATACATTAGAGGCATTAAAATAAGTTTGTCTCATGTTGGATGTAAAACCAGTTAATATATTGTAGTATTATATAAACTTATTATTCTAAATACTTCAGTACTACTGCAGTAAACTGAACTGTACTTCAGTCCATCCTGAACTTCTTCTCCTCTGCTTTCTTTTCTTCTCTCGGCTGCAGAACGTCCAATTACACAAAGTGTCTCCAGTTGAAAAAGCTCAAGCTGATACAACAATAACCACACGTTAACACCACCGACACACACACACACACACACACACACACACACACACACACTGACCCCAGCGCTGCCTTCTGTTATTGTTTCATTTCCTCGTCCTGCTCTACCTGCACATACTCCTCATACCTCCTGACCGTCTTCATCTCCTCTGATCCACCTGGACTCAAACCTGGCTCAGCGCAACATTTAATGTCCGTCTGTTTTATTCAGTCGAACTTAACTCGCATGAGTCCGTCTCTCAATACCGTCCCACTTCCTGTCTCAGCTCTGAGCCTGTTGGCTCCGACTGAAGACCTTCAGAAAACACCTCACAAATTCACAGGTTCATGTTGTGTTCAGGTCATTTTCCTGAAGCAGCTGCTCGCTGTAGTTAAACAAACAGGGAGGAATAGTGTGTCTGTGTGGTGGCGGATTAAAGGGAACACGAACACACAAAAATGAAGATTTAATCTCGTAGTCCACAGAACAGTTCTGGAGCTTCACAGTAAAACAGAGTCGCAGCATTCTGCTGAACAACTGAAGCAGCTGGAGACTTGATTTAAAACAGAGAAGCAACCAGAAGAAAGATATCAAATGTCTCCATACAGTGTTCAGTCTGCAGGAGCCATGAAACACGTTGTTTACACTGATTACAACCTGGAGACTTAACTGTAGCTGCTAAGCTAACAGCGCTAGCGTGCACTCCGCCTGAATCAGGATCTCTGGGCTTCTGCTGATAGAAGCTAATGGATCCATTTTATGTTTCTTTGGTTGTTTCTCTGTTTTAAATCTCCAGCTGCATCTGTTGTTTAGCAGAATGCTGCAGATGTGTTTTACTGTGAAGCTCCAGAAATGTTTTCCACTGAATTTTTAGCTTTTTGGGTTCCTGTTATCCACATTTGGTGCTCTCGTGAGTATCTGTGGTAATGAAAGAACACGGGTGTGGCTCAGGAAGAGGAGAAATCACACTACGTGTCCTGAGATACATTCACTGTCTGTTTCTAATCATAAAACACTTTAAAGTTTAGAATTCTTCCTCCGTCGCTGTGAGGAAGCTTTCAGATGGATTGTGGACGCTGTGTCTCCTCCTCTGTCCTCTCTTCTGTCCCGTCCTGCATGTTTTCTAACTCTAAACCACTTGTGTTGAATCAAAACAGGCGTCTCGTCTCGCCTCGCTCTCACCGCCCCCCTCTGTCAGCGGGGGGGGCGGGGCCAGATCCCGCGCCCCTCCCGACGAGGTGATAATGTGAAAACAAAGCGTATTAAATCCACCGTTGACCCCCGCGACCCCTCTGTGCTACACTACACCAGATAATGAACGCTACACAGAGAGACAGAGCTCTTCTGGGCAACATTTTTTGTGACTCTGGTTACATTGGTCATGATTTACAGTAATCCTCCGTTATGAAAGTCGGTATAAAATGTCAGACCCTGCGGCCGCGGCTCCAGCTCACTGAGAGCTTGTTGGCCGGACGCAGAGCGGCGAGGGAAATCTGTTGTGAAACAGGAATAATGCTAATGTGGTGCTAACGTTTGACTGTATATTATCCTAAAGCTGGTACCCGATGCCGGAGGGGGGGCCAGTGCGAGTGCCACAGAAAATGCTGCCCTCAGAGAACAAGTACGCCTTCACTTTACTACAATGAGTTCTGTTCATGTTAAAGAAAAGTGAGATACACTCCATTTACATGTCTTATTGTTTGTTTGTTTCACTGTCAAGTTGTTTCCTGATTGTATTTCTTTAATTCTATTGAACCTTTTTAATGTGCTTGTTTTAATTTTCCTGTTTTAATTAAATACAATAAGTATTTTGTTGTCTTTAAAGAATGAAACCAGCTTTTTGGGTTGTTTTTTTTTGCACATTTTAACCCGCCGTCTTTTCCTGCAGATTGATGACTTTATGTACAGATACTGCTGTTTAAATCACGCTGGAGATAAAGTGATCGTCACGTCTGCTTTTATTTTTAAAGTCATGTTGTTGTCGTCGCGTTATAATGTGGCGCAGACGGCTGAAATGCATCTGCACAAACGGGACATTATGCAGCGCGTTAAACACAGAACATTTCTCCAGTGACAAGAAGAAAAACAACCAAAGATAGAAAAGCAGAAAATAATTATAAATCTAAATTTGAATGTTAATAATAATTCATATTGTTTTAATCTTACACACAAAAACCTTTTTTCCTCAGTATTTTGACAGCGTGCATCAACACTTTAACAAGTAATTCTCAGAAAATCAGACAAAACAATGAATTTCAACCGAATAAGAAGACTATTTAAACAATTTTTATATTTTAAATGTAGACAAAAATGTTTTTAAACTCTGGATTAAACTATTTAACATCTTATTTATTCGAAAAGTATTTTTCTTACCTTTCTGGTTTTCTAAGAATTAAAGGATTTAACAGTTATTCCAGACGAACTCGGAGCAGCTCGGAGTATTTCTGAAGCGATATCTCGTAGATAGACGCACAAAGACAATAATCAGATGGAGTTGCAGACACAGCTTTGGAGATCCACCTGGTGATGGAGACGTGGTGCTCTGATTCAAATGGCTCAAAACATTCATGAGAGAGATAAAAAAAAAACAGTTGAAAACAACATTAGAAACTTTTCTTTTAGATTTGTTTTTATCTTTGGACGAGTGTTGAAAGCATAAATACAAACTGAAAAGAACCCTGAAAACAAGTCGATGTCCAGTATTTAGGAACAAGCGTGGATCACTTTGACAACAGCAAAAGCAGACGAGTTGTCACCGAAGCAAAAAGCTAATTTTTAGCCTTCCCTAAATCGACTCCTGGCATGAACCGGAAAACAAAGGAGACACAGATTTATGGCATTTTGGTTCAAATAAACAAACAAAGCAATAAATCATGAAGAGACAGAGAGAGAGAAAGAGAGATCTGTCCTCAGTCAGAGGAGGTGAAAACACATTTTAGTATAAATATAACAAAATAACAACAATATAAGAATTCACGATCCTGAAAAGAAACTGATGCACGATACTGAAAACGATCCGTGACAGTGAAAGTTCACGGATCAGTCGACAGCTTCATCACACTCACCTGTTGATGAAGACCATGAGACGTGGCAGAAAGCTCAGTGCTGATTATCAGATAAGTCCGGTTGGCGTTCGCCTCCTCTGAACGTCGGGACTTTTAACTTCAGAACTTCCTGAAAGTGTCCGAACACTCACATAAAATCTATTTTAAGGTAAATTATGTCGCTTATACAAGCAGTTAAATGTCAAAACGGCTCCCCAGTCTAAAAATCTGTTATTGTTTCTTCTCCGACACCATCTGGTGACCTTTGGAAGTTTAACTCTCGACCCCCTGAGTTCAGAACCAATGAATTAGAGCAACAACAACAAAAAAAAACCTCTACTCGTCATCTGCCATTTGTTTTAAACTTCGGGTTTAATTTTCTCAGCCACTAATTCCAAAGTAAAAAGAAAAAAACATCAAGAGAGGCAGTTAAACAAATCCAGGATGAGAGAGACGGAGCGGGACGCTTTACAACTGCAGATGGTTTAAGGAAACTACAATCTGGTGACGAGCCGGCGCTCGTTAATCGCCGCCTGAGACGGGAGGGAAGGAATCTGTGGAGGAGTTTGATGGGAAAACAAGATGAAACAAACGTGTTCCTCCAAACTGTTTGTTGGTTAAGAGCCGAGTTAATCCAGGAGGTTATCTCTCATTACTGCAGGCTTTTACTGCGTTCACCACACTGTGACTACGGTGAGGTTAAAATGTGCAAAAACTCTGGTTGAGGGATTATTTTGAGGGGGAGGGGATGTTGTAAACATCTTAACGTCAGATTTACATTAAATCTTTTGAGCTGATCATGTGACACCTCTTTCATATTTCCACAGCTGTGTCATGTCAGCCTCAGGTGATGTAACCATTCTCCCCTCCTCTTGTCTCTCAGCGCCATGGCCACCTACCCGCCCACCTGCTCCAACACCAACACGTCCCAGGGAATGAACATGGCCAACAGCATCGCCAACCTGCGGCTCAAAGCCAAGGAGTACAGCTTGAACCAGGTGCCCACGGTCAACTGAGAGGAGGGGGAGAGGCTGGGGGAGGGGAGGGAGGCGCGGGAGGGGAGGGGACCCTCTCTGCCGTCGGACCCCTGCAGACGGGACACCGTCTCTGGGATCAGAACCACCTCAGCACACCCACGGAGCCTCGGTCGCTTTTACACCTATATGCAAAAATGTTGGACAGCGAGTGATGCAGGATTTTCCCCCCAAGCCGCATTTTTATTTTTTTTTTTATTTCCTCCTGAGCATCACTGAACTCTTGTTTGTACAAAAAAAAAAAAGACATCTTTGCTGGACGCTGTAGCCGAATATCTGCGTAGTTTTACATGTGTGATTGTGAAGCGGAGGGCGAGTTTTTCATTTTTGTTTTTTCAATCAGCGAGCTCGTTCTCGACGGAGACGCGTGGACGGATACGTGGACTTCTCTTCATCCCTTCAGCTGTCGGATAAAATTACACGCCGAGTTTGGGATTTTTCATTTCTTTTTTTTGTTTCTGAATCAACAACAAACCGACACGGACTTCTGACATTTATACATTTTTGTTTTCTAAAGAAAAGCTAGTTTTGTTTTTTCCACATTTCTTTCCATGTTATACCACTGACCAGCAAACATTTTCAATGCATTTTGATTCTCATGTAATAGTCCAATATAAAGGAGAGGCTAATTGTATTTCTGAATCCAAAACCAGTAGATTCTCTTAATTTCCTATGATATACTTTATTTGTAACAGAATGAAAACATGTATATTAATAAAAATGCATTTCAAGCAATGCAAAGTGTCCAATTCAACAGATCTCATAAAGGAGGGAAAACATTAATTTCCCTCTTGTTTTTTTGGAAACACTTCTTGGAGTGAATCTTTATAGTTAGAAGGTTTTTAAATCAGCATAACAGAAATATATGATTGCTGCAGCGCAGTCACACTATAAGGAATAAGCATGTTTATAGTTGGGAGCGTTTGGACCTCGTGCTCGGCCTATAAAAGGGAGATTTACAACTCGAGAACAGATTCTCTTTCACTGAAACCTCAAGCTGTTCCTGCTTTGTGTGTTTTCTTTTTCCTGATTACCACAACCTGAAATTTCCATCTTAAAAACAGGATATTTATGAGCAGGGAAATCCTCTCTTTAATATGGAGGGCCCCCGGGCCTCGTTTTAACTCCGCGGCTGTCACACAAGGTGTTTCTTCTCCTTGGCCCCTCGTAACCTCCGCCGTCAACAAGCACATGTCGACACTCGTCCTCGTGCGGGCCGAACACGGGCCATAAAAGCGGGCTCGGATGAAACTGCAGCTGATGTGGTCGCGTTTCGATTGCTCAGTAGGTGAGCTCGCGTGAGCGTCAGGTTTCTTGTTTACAACTCAACTAATAACCAGAAAACCTGTAAAGCAGATTTGTTTTTTTTGACGATTGAACTCCCTTTAAAAAGTTCAACATTTAATTTAGTTTTGACCGCAGCAAACATTATATTTATTATTAAATATTATCTACAACATATTCCTAATTTTTGTCGTGTTCTGCTTCATTCGGCATAAAAGTGAACAAGTTCAGACCAATATTCTCATTTTTGCAGACTTGTTATTATGATTTTTTTAATTAACTACCTGGAGATACTTAACAGATTCAGACTGAACATGTGAAAATCTCATTGAGCGTCTGTCTCGCTGTGTGAAAATCTGCCTGAAACAGCCTCGTTGTTGCTCGACAATAGTGCGTCTCTGAGTCTCAGTATGAGTTCTGGTAAAGGAATGAGGTCTGAGAGTGTTTTCGACCGGCGTGTGATCCCTCTTCTGATCTGAAAGCGGGGAAATCCCCATGAAAGCACGACAATTTGGAAAACCTTTCAACATTTCATTATCTCCGCTGTGGGAGGTTTGACTGCGATGAATTAGTTTATTTTGAATGTGGGACTTTTACTTGGAAAGGAGCTTTTTCTTCTGTTTGTCATTTTTCAGCTGCGTAAAGGATTTAAGGACTTGTGTAAGTGCTCGTCGTTATAAAGAAGGCGGTTCATTAACGTGACTTCAGGGTTTTTTGTACGCTACGTTAAAAACAAAAAAAAAGGGGTATTTCTGTTTTCTTTCCAGCCGTTTTACTTTCTGCTGTCGGTTGTTTTCCTGCTTGCTGATCCCTGACTGTGGTATGTCCAGTGTCAGACCCCTGTCCCCCCTCTCCCCTGCCAGGCGCCCGGTCTCACCTTTCACGGCCAGGGCCCGGGCTGACCTGAAGTGATTCCAGATGTGGAGATCATTCTGACCCCCCCACCCCCTCCACCCTTCATGCTCCCCCCCCCTGTTCTTCGCCCCCGGGCCCGGGCCAGCCACTCCATCAGGGCTGACAGCGTCCCCTCGGACAGCGTCTCTCCACGCCTGAGCACATGACATGCAAGGCAGCTCCCCCCCTCACCACCACCATCGCTCCACCTCCTCCTCCTCCTCTCGCCTCGCCCTCACCCACCCACCCCCATCCTCAGCAGCACATCTGGAGCTCATTACAGAGGAGACAGTAAGAGCGAGGGAGGGGCGGGGAGTCTGCGTGCAGAGAGAGCGGGAAAGAGAGTGTTTCTTAACCCTTCTCCCTTAAAACATCCACCTTTTCCCCTCTTTTATCCTTTTTCTCTTTGCTTTTCTTCTTCTTCTAAACCTCCCTCCCTTCCTTCCCTCCCTTCCTCCCCCCTCACTCGCTCTCTCGCTCTCTCTCATGCAGTGATCTTTGTCCTGCTGTCAGTGCCACATGATCACAAATACTTTATTAATGAGTGGTTTTGGAAAAGAGCTCGGCACTAAAAAGAAAAAAAAAAAAGAAACTCTGTGCGCAGTCGGAGTGAAATACTGCACAGCTGTTAACAGTGTGTGGTTTGGGTGAACAACCAAAAGAATGTCCCGAGATGTGGAGTTTCCACGCAAAGTCAAGTTGACTGAGAGGTTGCACTGTTTGTGTGATTAAGTCACTATTATTACACACTTTTTCATAAACACAGATGCAGAGCTCGAGTGCACTCTCTGTTGGATTGTAAAAGAAACATAATTAACTTCAAGCTGCCATCTCAAGGTTAATGCAGACGGCCATATGCAGCGAACTTCCCCTCGCCAACAACTTGTTGTTTCTTCTCTTCAGGAACTGAGAAAATATCTGGCCGCTTCTCCCCATTAAAAAAAAAGATGGTTGCTTTTTCTGATTAACATGGACTATTTTTGAAAGTCTTCACAGGGTTTCAGGAAAGTTTTATGGCCTCAGAAGTCAGTAAATTCTCTCAGAATCTGGAGGCCATGTAAACTTTAAACGATAACTTGTGTTTTATTACGATTTGGATCTCGTCTTTAACTCACGGATGGTGGAGACAAAGCACAGAACCTCTCAGAGTTCCACTCACACTGGATGTTTCTCAAGAGCTCGATTGTCCCCCGGTGACGACGCGGGATCAGTGCGTGCGTCATGTGGCGAGGTTGCGTGCGATCGTCTGATGCCGACTGACACCATGCACGATTTCACCCACCGACACAATCTGACGTCCGCTCTCACGTGAGGCGGCGATCGTCCTGGAGAGTGGAGATGTGAGAGGTTTAAAATCATCAGTGAAAAATACTCTAAACTCATTATGTTGAAGACTTTTTACTAAATGTTTCACATGCACCCCTTTTTTGGGAAGAGTAATGTTGTACGACTTTGTTTCAGGTTGCGTGAAGGTCTTATTAATGTAGATATTATAATAACTAACTTTTAAATTAAACGTTAAATGTTTTGGTGCAAGAAGTTGAACTGATTGTAACGGCTTTACCGTTTTACTTTCTTCATGTTCAGTTTTATGTTTCATGTTGTACCGACGCCGTGCAGATGGTCTGATTAGGTTCATGCATAAAAACCACGATTACGAAGAGGAAAACATCATACGGTGACTTAAAATGGCTTTTTTACGCCATCTTGAGCAACGGTCTCAGGCTTAATAGCCACCGAGCTGAGCTGTCACGCCACCGCCATCCTTCTCTACTTCCTGACATGAAAATCAACATATTGTAGAAATAATGATACGTATGAAACTAAAGATTTAAAGGTCATATTTGTATGATTGTATGAAAATACTGTTCTGGGACTGAAGGTTGGCCGCCATCGCAGTATTTGACGAGCTGGAATGAGACTCAAAAATCAACTTCCTGACAAACAGGAGCTTTAACGAGGCTTTTATTCTCGTTCCTGTGCTGGTTTTTATCATGACGTGTGTCTAATTTTGTAGTTTTGGCCGAAATATACTTTCAATATTGTTCTCACCACGTTCATTTCTGAGCTCAGGTCTTATACAGATGATCTAAACCACTTGATGTGAAGCACAGCTCCAGTAATCCTTCAGCTGGAGAACAGGAGGTCAGAGGTGAAGCGGGTCGGTGGGCTGTGATGGATGTTTAGCAGAGACAGTTTCGGTGTTAATTTCACTGACTGCAGCTGATTAATCAATGATTCATTGGTTTGAGTCATGAGAGAAGGTCGTGGACACTGTGTGAATCATTGATCAGAACCATTTTCAACACTTCCTGGCAACAGCTGACTGATAAATCGAGGAAACAACAACTTTACAGATATTTCCATGTGTCAGCTCCTCATTCATAAAAAAACTAACTGAGAGAAGTTCTGGTGAGAAGTCTTAAATCTGACTGGTCCGTCGTTGTTGCCATGATTTTTTAGCCGTTGACAGAACTTTAATCTACTCGACGTCGGTACAAACCCAAATGTCACATGCTGTATTTTCCCACGCGGCGCGTAACACAGCGACCAAAGATAGTTTCTTCTCGTCCTAAAGTAACTTAATTACGGTGCGATGAAGCTTCTGGCCCGACTTAAATGGCTGTTGTGAGTCTTCTGGTCCATGAATTAGCATTTTAATCCCGTCGGCCCTGCTGAGGTCCAGCGGGCCAACAACCAAAACAACAATTATGGTGAGTGACATGACGTGAGCGCAGAGACATCGTCACTGTGTAATCATCGCCAGAGTTCATATTCCCTCATGGCACATCAGCTATTTTTAAGGTTTTTTTTCTCGATCTCTTACAGGAAGTTCGGCCTCTTCCAAGCAGAACACGTGAGTGACCTGGGAAATATGGAGGAAGTCTCCAGAGCTCAGACATTTACTGACCGCAGGGGATTATTCCTCCTTCATAACCGTCTCAGTCACAAAGCTTTTAAAAGACAGTTATCAGATTCTCAGATTATGAGAAGAGTCTGCTGAGTGCTCACACGCGTTATCTACCTGTCAGCCGGGGTTAAGTGTGCGATACGCTGTCCAGCCTCCTTCAGCTCACTTTGAAGACATGAATCGAGGAGCCGGAGCCGCAAATCCATCAGCTCCATCAGCTCCGACTCCACCCGTCAGACCCAAAGTTTAAACAGGAAACAGTTTTGTTAAAAGGCTTTGGGTCGGCACAGTGGAGCTGATGGTGGTGACTGCAGTGTCCATGTGTAACCTTCACCCAGAGATTATCAGCTGTCTTACTCCCTCTGCTGGACGCCGGCCGTCCTCACTGCTGCTGACCACCAGGAGCAGGAAGGAGTCACAACACGGATCTGTTGAAGTCCTTTCTGTCTGTAAACGCTTCAGTTTAAGAAGTAAAGAATATAAAACGATCCTTCAGGAACTCTCTGAATGCATCAGGCGAGAAGAAAAGTCTGAGGCAGGTGTAAAAACGACCGCTCCACCAGGTCCGTTCAGTGTTTGTTCTGGAGCTTTGGATCAAAGTTATCATGGAGCTGTAACTTTAATTCATTTACAAACTCATTATAGAAAAAAAGAGACTCAATAAGAAGTTGATTTTTGTGTTTCAAACTTCCGTCTGACGTTAAAACAACAAAATGTAACTTTCTGCAGAGAGAAAGGAAGTTAATTTTTCAGTCTTTTCATGTGGAAATGTTGAATAACGATGTTTTGAGTTACATTAAATTGCTACAAGAGACGTCATGTCCTCGTCAGCGCTGGTCGTTATACTTTAAGCGAATAAAAACGTGTTTATCACGAACTCTCTCTTAATTCATTTGAGGAAGCCAAACTCCTCAAACGAATCATCTAAATGTATTTTTATTAACGCCAATGAATCTTGATATTTCAGTAAAGCAGTGATCTCTTTGAACAAGAGATAACGTTCAGTCCCCTGGAATGAAAACTTTAATCAATCAGAATAAAACTCTCCTTTGTTCGATCCAGTTTTGTCCTTACGGCCTCGTCCGGTCCGGTATGACCAGAAGCTCATGGTGGCTGATATTAGCTTCACTTTAGATCGATATATTTCTCTACATGTGACATAATTTAGTAATTTTGCAGGTTAGGAGGTTCAGATTAAATCTCTCAATGTGCCATTTACCCTGCAGCGGTCACATCAAGGTTCAGGTATTTATCATTTTACAGTGTGAGTTCCTGTAAACGTCACAGAAACAATGCAAACACAACAATTTCTGGTTTCTGCTGTTTTGCAAAAGTTGCATCCTGTTTCTTTACAATTCAGCCAAACTAGCCATAAGAAGTTGAAGGACTAACGTTGAAACAAACGAACTCTCCAGCAGAGACAAACTGGATGTCTTTCGTGTGTTTTACTCTTTTTTACTCTCACTATGTTTTTGTGTCTTTATCTCTGTTGTTTCTCCCTCGCGGCGGCCCGCCGGCTCTCTGTGTGGAAGCCGGATCAGTTTTTCTGTAATGGGCTCCATACTGACCAGTTGGAGATGATTATTCAGAGAAACATGACACTGGGCTTGGATCAAATCAGCCCGGTGTGGGCGCATGTTACAGGTCTGGGCGTGTGTGGACGTCCGAACACGGCATACAGAAACGTGTGTTTGTGTGTGTGTGTGTGTGTGTGTGTGTGTGTGTGTGTGTGTGTGTGTGTGTGTGTGTGTGTGTGTGTGTGTGTGTGTGTGTGTGTGTGACGGAGAGTATAAGAGGGATACAGTTTATGCTCGTGCCTTTTGATCAGAGCCTAAACTTGAGGCTATGAGGAATGTTTCTTTTTCTCCTTTGAAGGCAGTTTGAGTTTTCTGTAATAGTTCTGGTTCAGCTGGGGCCCGTGTGTGTGTGTGTGTGTGTGTGTGTGTGTGTGTGTGTGTGTGTGTGTGTGTGTGTTCAGCTTGGTATAAATGGGGGCGAGCTCTGAAATGAATATCATTGTCACATCTCGTGCCAGAGCAAATTCCCCGTCCAAAACGAGCAATTTAGAGCCAACGCCTGCCGTGGAAAAATCTGCCTTCAATTTTCCTCCACTGGTGGCTCTGCGTGCGCTCGCCCCTCCGACTCTCTTTCTCTCATTCACACACACACACACACACACACACACACACACACACACACACACACACACACTGAGCAAACCAAACGGCCGAGCTTCCTCCCTCACACTCGCTCTAACTCGCAGATCTAGTTGGCCTGCAGCGAGTGGACCCCACAGTTTATTTTTTTCTCAATTATCCATTTAGTGTAAGTGGCAGGCGCCTGATGGGCTCCACGCCGACAGGAAATGTTTGTATTGTCCTCAGTTAACAATGGCCTTTAAACTAATACCTGATTAGTGAAAGTGAGCCACCGCTGAGAAAATAGATTTTTTCTGCTTTTTTTTTTTTTTTAGAGACAGCTGCTGCGTTTCTTTGTTATTCTAGTTCCAGTAATCGCCTCCTCACATCACAACTGTTTTCACTTTGATTGGCTTTGTTGTTTCTTTTTAGAGACACTTCTACTTCTGTAGGCTTGGCTGGATGCTCTGTGTGTGCTGGATGGAGACCCAGGTTAGAATAGATTATCTGAGGACGTGTGTGTGTGAATTAATGAGGTTTTTGTGATTCACACACTAAAAGAAACTTTGTTCTTCTGATTTTTAGAAGCTGTTGTTTGATGATCATTATGTTCTCTCAGAAGGCAGCGGCCAGGGATTTCTTTTAATATTGAAGTCATTAATCAAAGTCCCTGAACTGGCCCCTCCACCAAAACCCCCCAAAAAGGCAAAATGTCTTGATTCTGTTATTGTGTCACAAAAGTCCAGTTCACGCTTGCCTTTTTAAGGCGAGAATTGTGCCGATAGTCCGACTCGCTGTCTGTGTGGGCGTTACAGAAATGCCAGAGGAGGGACAGGGGCGTGGCGGTCTGAAGGTGCAGTGTCAGGCAGGTCGTGTCTTCGGCAACAAGTGTCTGTCATCCTGTCCGTCCTACAGACTCGTAGCTACGCTTCCATCCAAAAAACAGCATCTGTCCCGACAGCGAGAGCCAGGAAGCTGCTGCTGCTTACTGGCGATGATTATGTGACCTGATTTCAAGCGAAAAACACTTAACTCACTCGTCTTTGTTGCCTTCCATTATTGTGTTGTTGTAGTTACTGTCTTTAGCAACATCAGGAAAAGTCCCAGTGATGATCAGCCCTCCAAACCGAGTCTTCAGTGAACTCCCCCCTGAAAACAGCATCGGTCTCCGTGAGGGAGCCAGACGGGGTCTGCTGTGTCTCAGTTCAGGGTCTGCATCTTCTGAAGGACTCGGCCTTTGCGGTCTTCGAAGGCCGAGTCCTTCAGAGAGACCTTGTTAACCTCGTCAGCCGTTGTTAAATGGGACGGTCTCGCCTTTGGAGCATTTCCTGGTTGCGTCACCAGATGTTTTACCCTTACGTCACGATTTCTGCCACCCAGGCCCGCGGAAGTGACGATCTACGCCATGCGATGTCGCCATTTTCTCTCTTTCTTTCTTTCTTTCTTCTTTTTCGGGCGTGCAAAGAATCCTGGGATGTATGAGGCCACGAAGGATCTAAGCAGTGCATCCTCCAAAAAGAGAGGAGCCTTCAGATTGGGACAGCCTTCACGCGGCGTTGTGAATTAATTGGCCTTCAAATGCTCCTCCGAAGGATGCAGAGCCTGAAGTGAGACACATCATGTGTCTGCTGTGTACTGATGGTGATTCTGTGATCTCATGTAGAGCAAAACACCAACAGCATCCATGTGATTATAAACAGTCAGCTGAGACAGATCTCGACGTTACGATGTGTACCGTCACGTCTCTTTTCTCTGCTGTATTTAAATGGCACTGGAGCGGCTTCATGCCGGCGCTGCTCGCAGCCTCGGTTGCAGCCATAGTGTGAAACCTCTGTGTGAACAAAAGATGTTCACCTCAGTTACTCTCTCTGCTCCTCTCGACCCGACTATCTGGACTTTGAGAACAGGATCCTTCACACGATCCAGCCTGTGTTCGCGCTCTGCTGCACAGGCACAGATGATTCCAGCACACATACAGCGTGACAAACTGAAGCAAACCTCCAGATCTGCCAAGCAGCCATAAAAAGCTCTGACGCAGCAGTTTCCAAAATGTGTCTGTTCTGATGTGCTGTAATTACAAGTTTCCATGACAGAGACCAACTTGGCAGAGCAGAGGGCTGAATGTGAACTGAAACAATGCCACGATGATACATTATGACCCACCACTTATCATCACACATCATCCCAGTGTTTTCAGTTGGACGCTCTGCAGCTCTACATCTGAGGAATCCTGTTTTTCTTTGGACTCATCGCGCTCAGTCTGAACGGGCCTCATGAAATCCTGCTGACGCCTCACTTCCCCCGAGGAACGGCTCTTCTTCATCTTTATTTTCTGCTGCACACACATGAAATCTACAGAGACAGCAGGAATGATGGGAGTGGGAGAGAACGAGGTGGGGATGGGAAGGGAGAGCAGGAGTGAGAGAAAAACATCCTAACAAACCAACCGACCCGCTACAGGCTGACGGCTGAAATGTGTCTCAGCTCGTGACTGCAGATCACATCCATCCTGCAGAAGCCTCAGGTCCGTGTCACGGCCTGTATTTTCTGCAGCACATTTCTTAAAACTAACTTTTACTGCGTGCTAACACCGCTAACAAAGACCAGATGAGAAGATCTGTGTGCATCCTGAAACAATGTCAGCTTAACCTGGGACACAAACTGGAGGCAAGGCCGGTCAAACTTTGGTAAACATATTCATGAGGCTACTGTGTTCATGCCTTTGTGGCTTTAGCATGTAGCATAAAGCTAATTTAGCATTAACACTCTAACATTGAAAATGCAAAGATGATGCCGTGCATTCATGCCAGAATGTGAAGCCTTCTCAAATCACTTCTCTCCACTCTGAACCTGGATAATGATTTTGTTTTCATCAGGACGAATGCTGCAGTTTCCACCTGTGCCTCGTCCTGAAACGCCTCATCTGCAGAGTTTCTTGTGGTAAAGTTTTGCCATGGCGGGTCGGGGGAGGGAGAGGAGGCAGGAGAGGCGACCCATGAACACATCGTCATGGTTTATACAGGATATTCAGGAAACAGCCGATTCACAAGCGAGACGCTAACATGAATCTGCTCACAACGAGCTCTGTGGATTATCTTGATTTCTGGAAAGAGACGTTACAGTTGAGTTCTAGCGGTTTGAAGACGACAAGCTGAGTGTCATCTAGATCCATTATATCAGAGAGAAGGCCAAAACCATCGAGATGGGTCAATAACACTGCAAGTAAGCGGAGAAATATGCATTTGATTTGGGGAGTTATCAGCTTTCTCAAAGCTCTATCACACACCGTCTCCCAGAAGCCCTCTGAGTTTCCCGCCCTTCGTCAGTCGCCATGACCCTGATGTTTGTTTCCCGAATGAGCCACACCTGTTCTTCATTCCCTCGTTAAGCTCCACAGGTGTAAACACACCACACACTGTCCATCTGTCTTCCAGTGACTCCTGATGCTGATCCTAACTGATCCTAAACTTATTTGCTTTGTTACTTTGGAAACAGAGTGTTTTATTTTGAAGGAAAGCTTGTGTACTTTCTTTGTCATCGTTAAACCTTCGCTGCAACAACAACGTCATGATTTCTACAGTAAGTTCTATAACTGAATGACCTGAACATGTTTAATGTAAAGAGAAAGTCTGTGTTGGTGTGTGACGTGTTTGTGATTATGGAGCCACCTGTGGGCTCGGCGGCGCTGAGGCCGTGTGACTGATATCGGTGCCAGGCCCGAGGCGGCGATGAAGGTTCTGATCACTGCGTGAGCTCATATTAACAGTCAGCTGAGACGTCCTGACTGCGTCACACACGACGATGACAAACTCAAACAAACACAGCAGGGAATCGAACAGAGGGCTGAATATTTCCTACAGACGAGTCACAGCGGAAATATTCATAAACGTAACGTCACTCATCAACATGTAAACAAACCGTACAGGACGCACGCAGACACGAACCTTCACTGGGTATCAAACACACTCAATTCAGTACTGATGCTTGTTCAACATAAGAAAGAAAACTGGCCATTTTTCTATGTACTTATAATAGTAAATAGCTTTTCATGAGACCAAAGGACGCTTTATATTAAGGAAGGCACAGAGAACCAATTAAAAATGATAATGAGGATTCAGGAGTGAAGTGATAGAAAGAGGGATGCTGAGAGAGTTTCACAGGAAGGAAACTGCTCTGTAGTTCCTCCGTACGACAGCAGAACTGGCTTATAACCGAAAATATATGTCGCCAGCGAGCAATGTATCGCTGGTGGGTCATAATTATGAAGACATAACATAGAATATAATACTAAAGCTAGATTTACACTTAAAGAAAAGTTCTTTTCACTCCCAGCGCTGAGGGAAAGTTTCATACTCGATTACCTCGATTTGAGAAGATGTAATTTCACGCCCTGGCTGCACGGCAGCAACATCTCCAGGATATAATGTAGCACACACACCAAACACGTCACATCACACTCACATTAAATGCTTATTATCTGATTAACACATCAGAACCACGGGATATTCTTACGGACACGTGGAGACATTTCCGGTCCATACTGAGGCGACAGAACTGTCGACTTTTCCCTGGAAGTCGGATCATCTTCATCTGTGATTGCGGCGACTGAAACAGGTACTGTGACCTCACCAGGTGGTTTTTGTGCCTGAACCTAACCGGAGCATGAACACAGCGCACGGACCAACAGAAAACCTTCAGTTTGAACAAACCTGCGGTTTAGCAGAAAGATTTATTCTGGACGAGCCGATCGATCGCCTGCCTGGTCAATTATAGGATCTAGATTCAGAACGCTTTCTGATCTTCAGAATCAGTGTTTTGTTTTGTTTTTTAAATAAAAGTATAAAAATACCAGCAACTGAAGTTATCAATTAACAAAGTACAATATTTGGAGTGCAGCAAATCAAGTAAAGTACGAGTATCTCAAGTTGTACTTAAGATTAAAAAAAGAGTAAAAAAACCTTCTTGTTTCTATGTTACACACTTTCTTTACGTAGACTACTTTGTGTGTGTGTGTGTGTGTGTGTGTGTGTGTGTGTGTGTGTGTGTGTGTGTGTGTGTGTGTGTGTGTGTGTGTGTGTGTGTGTGTGTGACACAGACCTGAATTACTCAGATATTTGTGAGGATGAGATGACGGTCTGGATACATGTGGGCTCAATGTGTTTTCTCCCTGTGAGCGACAGAGTCAGTGTGTTGGATCCACACACACACACACACACACACACACACACACACACACACACACACACACACACACACACTGCACTCTGTGGAGGTGTAGTTCACCTTCTGACCACCAGGTGACAGAGCAGCAGTGGTCTGCTGGCACCGGCTGTGTGGAGGAAGCAGAACTGAGGAATGAGTCAGAACCTGGAGGTGCAGAAGGAGGAACCAGAGAAATGTAGAACAAATGACGTCAGATGATGAGGAACAAACCGCTAAATATAAATATTCAGTGAAGAAGTGCTGCAACATACAGACACATGTTACAGAGGGAGGAGGGACAGAAACATACAGGGAAATGTAGTGAAGAGGGAATAAAAAGGGAGATAAAAAAGGAAAATGATGTATTATGTGTTTCTCTGCTGGAGAAAATCTTATTTCAGGATCCAGATTTTATGCAGAATGAGGAATAAAATGTTGAGAATCAAGAAGTTAAACATGATATTTACTGAATTCAGAGATATTTGATGTGATTTTGCACAAAAGTGAACTTCAGGTTCACACTTTTTTTTATTTTTTTTATGTTTGTTCATTGAGGAAAAGGTGAAAACTTGATGGTTGAGGTTTTGAACGCATCATGAATGATTCACTCAGATACTCAGTCAGGACAGTTTTGAAGTAATTGTACTTTACTCGAGTATTTCCATGTTCTGCTACTTTAAACCTTCCACTCCACCACATGTTGGAGTAAATATTGTTCTTTTTACTCCACTAAATTCAGTCAGATAACTTTAGTTACTCGTTACTTCGCAGATTACGTTACCTGTTTACATTTTGACCCTCTTAAAACTTTATTTTGATGTTTATATTTGATATCATTCTATATTTTGATATAATAACAAACGATTTCTCAAAGGTTTAAAGACTAGAGAGAGTTGGCTGTAAACAGGATGTGCTTTGTGTTGGTGTTACGTCATCTGTCTTGTATGAAATTAGCATTTATAAGGTTTCAGTCCTGATGATGACGTATGTAAGTGTACGGGGACATGATGGTGTCTCTCCACCTGCTGTGACGCAGTTACCTGGTGGTTTGGGAGGGGGTCCCCACCGGTCCATGGTCGGGGACAGTCCTGGTCTCGTGGCCCGTCAGTCTGACCGATCACTCTTTCACGTGCCCGTGCGCCACGCTGAGCGCACGAGCCTCCCGCGCCGCATCACGAGGCTTTTCCTTTGATGTTTTGGGTTCACCGCACCGCTGGGATGCGGGGGGTGCGGGGGGGGGGTCTGACGCGTGAAAACCCAGTCTGCCGTTTATTGGGTCGCGCGGTGGAGGGGGGAGGAGGGGGGAGGAGGGGGGGTGTCCCTCTGTGCTCCCGACCAATCAGATGAAACGGGAACATCGGCGGCAGCAGCATCTCTGACTCCAGACCGAGGTGATCATCTGGGATGCTGGCGGATGGATGCGGGCTGTGACCGACCGGAGCTGGAGGACGGAGGAGTCATCGAGTAATCGATCAGCTGATTAATTGATGAACTGAAGGGATGCCGGTGATCCGGTGATGTGCGCGCGGAGGATTTCCCGTCGACGTGATCGGGAGGAGATGGAGAGGAACCCGCTGCTGTCTCCGACACACACACACCAGTGAGACTCTGAGGTAACCACACACACACACACACACACACACACACACACACACACACACCAGTGAGACTCTGAGGTATCCAGATATCTGCTGGTTCTGGTTCTGACAGCTCTGATTTAAAACTGCAACTTTACAATGAAACAGAATCATTGACATGTGAGCTGTGTGTTGTTCTGGTCTACTGTGTTCTGGTTCAGTGTGTTGTGGTCCACTGTAGACCAGGACCCAGAGTGTTGATGCTGTCAGCTGTCTGATGGGTCTGCTGGAGGTGTCTGAGGCTCAGAGCCAATAACTGTTTCCTGTTCACTATTGATGAATTGATCTCTGAGCCGTGTGACACCCAGCAGACCCAGAGGGTGTGTGTGTGTGTGTGTGTGTGTGTGTGTGTGTGTGTGTGTGTGTGTGTGTGTGTGTGTGTGTGTGTGCAGTAAACGGGTCAGAACTTCTTTAAACCCACATTTGTTTGCATCATTTTACAGACATGATATGTTTGAATCAGTACCGTCACAACATCAGATTGTCCATGACTGATTATCGCGGCCAGATGAATTCAGGATAACAATCAATCAATCTTTACGTTTGTGTTCTGTGTGTTTGTTTGTCTCTAAATACAAGAAATGGAGTAACTCAATTATTACATTCAGTTATTAGTGAAAGACAATCAGATGAACTTGTAAACAAAAGATGCACGAGGCCGAACATCTTCGCTGGATTATATATTCAGATGTGTTTTATCAACACGATATCAGTATTTAATTTTTTGATATCGCAGTTATCTCAGAATATCGTCAAAGTGCGACCAGACATTTTCTGCTAGATGTTGTTGAGTTGTGTTATTTATTTTATCCAAAATCTTTCCCGCAAGATTCAAATAAATCCACAAGTTTAATCAAATTATCCGACTAGTATCTGCATCTGAAATACGAGCCATTGTTTGGCGTTTCTTCAGTATTTAGTCGCAGTTGATAAAGAGCTCACCTGCTAAAGTTCGCGCCTCTCGCAGCTGTTAACGTCGAGGCTTCAGTAGCTTTAGCTGCACTGAGTAAATCTGGCCGTCATGAAACATTTAATTTTCAACCAGAAGAAGTTCCAGACATCTGTGACCGAAGTTCAAAAGATCTCTGAAAAGACGGAGAAAAAAGCCTTTTGGAAATGTGTTTGCACGGCGGGGAGGTCGGCGAACGAGACTGAAATTAACTTGAATGAAACTTTAAACTGTTTCCTTGTTTGTGGACATTTCGGATTTAAAGGCTGATGAATGCAGCTCTGTGGAGACGTACAGAGTATCTGATTGGCCACTGGAGCATTTTTCTTTCTGTGAAAGTTTTCTACTTCTTTGCATATTTTCTCTGGAGCCGTCAGCGTTGTGAACCGTCACCGTGCTGCTGGACGGCCTCGTTTTTGTGTCGTTCAGTCTGACTGAACTCTGAGAGTTTCTGTCTCTCTGTATCCTCCAATCAGTTCTGTACATGTCAGTTATTTAATGGTCCACTCAGGGAGAAAACCTTCTCATGTGACCTGGATGCAGTAATTATGCCTTCCAGTGATCGTCGGTCACTGATTAACACGTCCAGCTGGATGCTCGTGTGCAGGATATTAACTCAGAATGAACTCTGTGTCTGCCGGCTCGCTCACGTCTCTGCTGCACTTCGACCTGATCTGTTCTCACACTGGAAATATAAAACCGGACTTTTTATATTTTGACTCATCGCTGACAAGCCGGAGCTATTTTCTGCCTTCGGTTTCGAATCATCCGTGTGATTTTAGATTAGAGCCCGACTGACACGAAGTTGCTGATATTAGGGAGTAAAACTCGCCCGGCAGTTCAACAGGAGCTTTATTATGTGAACTGACATCAGAGCACTGAAACATTAAACTTCATTGGGACTTTGATCATTATAAATGGCCTCAAGCATCTTCTTCTGCATTATATCTCAGTTCGTGGTACTCAGGGAGCCAGAAAATATAACAATGACGTCTCTTCTGCAGAAATCTTGACTCAAGATACTCCTCGTATATTTGTCTTGCTCCTGTCATTGCACAGAAGGAAGTTGCATCGACTCAATGAATACGGGCTCATGCATGTGATGGAAATCATTAATGGCGTCCTGCTTGGCTGAGCTGTAACATTAGCTAGCTTAGTTAGCTTAGTTAGCTAACCTCTCGTCCGTGAACACGCTAACGTCTGCTCACAACAAAGTCCGTGGATCATCCAGCTTCATTATATTTGAGAGAAACTCTAAAACTCTGCGACTCAAAACCAAAAGAATCTGATGTATAAATCACTACAATCAGGAGGGAAAATACATGTTTGTTATTGTTTTGGGTGAATTGTCCCTTTTTGCGTCCTAACAACACACTGTTGGTGATTTTTTGATGATTTCCTGAAAGTAAAATGTCAGAAAAGGTTTTGTAACAGAGTGTTTTTCCACCCTGAGTCGTCCGTCTCTGCTCGGAGCTTATTGTTATTACATGAGGCAAAACATCACACTGAGTTATTGATTAGCTTTAAAAGTAGTGTTTGGTAATCTGAGCCTGGATGGAGGTCGTCATGACGCTGATTAATAATAAATGTTTTTGACTGTTGACTGGATTTTTATTGAAAGCAGCTGCGGGACAGTAATAACCGGCTCTGAAAATGTGAGAAAACACTTCATGTGTTTGTGTTTGGACGCAGATTTTTTCTGCAGCTTCTCTACGTGGAAATCATCACGTTCCTGTTTGATTAATTTTACAACCAGCACGACGTTTCCAGGAGGTTTTTGGCTGCACTGCAGGAAGAACCAGTTGTAAGTCGGCTCGCTCTGACACGCTGTTGGCCTTTTCTGAAAGATACTCATCGACAGCTCGTACAGAAACAGACGATTTAATTAGACAGTTACATCCTCCCAGCAGAGGACGGCACACGGGCCCTGGATCTGATCCGGCAGAGAGAGAGAGAGAGAGAGACGAGTTCTGTGGCTCGTTCTCTACAGACGGTGATGGAGAGACGTTGAGAAAATCCCTCAGAATCTCCTCTGGAATACTGAATAACATGAAGGTGCTCCAGGTGAGATTATGTAAAAAAAAATAACTAAAAAAAAGCACCTGAGCCACGAAACAAAGCTGCAGCAGAGAAGGTTTCTCTACATTACACGTCTGTCAGGTGTTGAAGATTTACTCCGAATTACTCAAATGAGTTTCAGGTGTCGTTACTCAAATCTTCTCCATCAGTCCGTCCAGAGGAAGCTGGACTCGTCCCCGTGTTGTCCTTCAGTATTAACTGATCAGAGAACAGCTGGTTTGTAACAATGAGACAAGCGAGCCGTGTGCTGCTTTGCTTTTTCTACGGGCATCATTCAGTCATTCAGTCGCTGTGTATGTCTGTGTATGATTTCCCAGCACTGCTTGGAGCAACTCTGGCGACTTCATCAGCTCACTGCATGTGTTGCTCCTGGCTTCGCTCGCTAACACTGGCATTCAAACGTCACTGGTCCTCTGACGATTGTTGCTTCACATGTGTTGACGTGTCTGACAGAAGGTGTTTGCTAACAAGTAGCGCTTTAACAGCCTCTGCCCGTTGAGCTGTTCTTCACAACAGTGCAATTTAACTTTAACTGCACTTTACCATTCACTGCTGGCTCCGTCTGCTCTGCTGCAGGAAGTGTTCTCAGTTTTGACGACGTTGTTGGTGCTCGGATGCAAAAGTCAAAGAATATCTGATGATGATTGTGGTCCAATGAGGTCAGAGGATTAGAGTCTCAGTTACCATGTTTATTTTGAGCAGAGCAGAGCGGTGGTGATCAGATAACCTGAGATGGGTTTTTATTGATCTGAACCGGGTCACAGAGAAACACTGAGACCAAGTTCAGGATTTAGAGTCAGTCCAGGTCAGTGTGACGGCTTTATGTTCTGACACAAAGTGTCATCACAAAGTCAACCGAGACGAGTGACGGTTTGAAGGTTGTTATTTTGGTTTGAGGTGGTGACAGGCCGTCCTATCAGCTCCCAGAGTGAGTGAAGGAGGGCGGGAGTTACAGTAAGAGAAGAAGAAAGGAGACAGATGTGGAGAGGGGGAGGCTGCAGACAGCAACTGACATCCTGTAATTATCCTGATCACACCTTTCCTGCACCTTTCCCTCCTTTCCTCCATGTTAATTCTACGCTAAAGCCCGCTAACTTCCTCCTTTTCTGATTACACAACATCTCAGGCACTGAGGTGTCAACAGTCCACACATCCTGTCCTCTAGTAGAAGTTCAGAGACTTGTGGGTAAAAGTAGAAGTTCTGATCCAGCTTGTTTCCTCCAGTAAAGTAATAGATTACAGGCTCTGACATGTACTCAGAGTATCAGAGTAAAAAGTCTCCCTCTGAAGGACATTTGTGGTCAAAGCTAACTGAAGCTCACGTCATATTAATAGAATCCAAAGACTATTAAAGTTAAAGGTAGAATCAGTAGGATTTGTCCCAGCTGTTCCTGAACGCACCACAAAGACAGTTGATTGTTGAGTCTCATTCCCAGGACGTCAAACAGACACATGTTGGGTTGGTAAAGCGTCCCGAGCAGCAACAAAGAGAGAAAATCAGAAACTCTCTGCAGATACGAGACACTAACACGCCTTTTCTCCACATTCCAGTCTCCCTCTCTGTCTGTTTACGGCTTCTTACGGCTTTGTCTTATCTCTCCTGTGCGTGATGAGAAAATAACCCACAATTCACCTCAGATGCACCAAATTAAAGTCTGATTTGAAGCTGTAAGGAGGAGAAAGTTTAGATATTTGTGTTCAGATGTAGAGAGGAGAAGTCACAGAGATACTAAAGTAAAGTCCAGATACATGAAACATCTGCTGAAGTACAACAACAAAGTCTTTGTTTTGAATCCTAAAGAGAAACTGAAAAGCAAAAAATCTGAGCAAACTGAGAAAAAACTCATTTCTGTTGCGTCACATGAGCTCATATTTTCCCTGCGATCCCTCCGGGAGACCTCGTCCTCCAGGTTATAAACGTCCGTCTTAGGCTATAATCACACAGAGAGATGAACACAGAGTAAACACCGCAGCCACCGAGCAGTAAATCACACACACTGAAGGGCTGTTCTTTTTGGCTGGTTGCATAACGTGTTTCTGGCTCGGTGTGGAGAATCCTCCCCGGTCCGGCCTCGGCTCCGACCGGCAGGCCGGCTCAGCGCTGTATGTGAGGAATGTGAGGCAGGTATGTGAGGAGGAAACTCAGAGAGGAGAGCGAGAGACAGAAGAGGTTAGTGGAAGAAGGGAAGGAGAGATTCCTCCAGCAGCTCATGCATCTGAAAGTCCTGAATCTGGAATGAATTCTGCATAAACTTTACTCGTCCACTCTGCAGGTGTTTGTGCTCAGAAACACTCTGCTGGAGTTATTTTAAGATCCAGTCTGCAGATTCAGAAGTAGCAGGCTGTATCTTTTTAAGTGCTGGGAATAATTTACACTCTGCTCAGACTGGACAGAACAATCTGACGTTGCCACACGAGGAAGTGGTTCGTTTCCTAAAGAATCTGTTTTCACTCATCGTTCCTGGTGGCTCATTAAAGTTATAGCGCAGTGAGCTGGGAAGTTCGTCCAGCGCTGCGATCGTTGCTTTTCTCTCCGCTGTGTTGAAAGCTTTTTTTAATGCGACGATCAAAAAGAGACGTCGGGCCGTCGCTCACACACTCGACACCTCCGCTGGGAACCTGTCGAGGAAATTCACCAGTTCTAGGAGCTCACAGACCGAGTGACGGAAGATCAGAACAAGATAAAAGCAAGAAAAAACAGAATAATAGAAAAATGTAATAAAATATATGTATATTAAAATAAAAATTAAGATAATCCATCAAAAACAGCTTTCCAATAATGATTATTCAGTATAAATTGGATGTTGTGATGTGATCAATGATAAACAAGTCACAAATAAATGAATAAATACACATTATAGGTTTTTTTCTAAATGTCAAGCTGCTGTTAATAAAACTCAGTTCCTGTAGATGTTTCAAAATAAAAGCCACCCTGGAAAATGAAGTGATTCTGCACCCTGAACAACAGGATGTGCTTTTAATTTGAAACTGATTCTGAAACAGAATTAGCTAAATTAAATGTTGGGTTGTCATACAGACTGATGTTAGAATGGGCCTATTTCTGGTTTGTCACATCGGACTGTTCGGTTGAGGCGGATGAAGGTTCTGTTGGATCATTTAGCTCCAAAACAACCAGTAAGGTAGAACAAATATTCAAATAAAGAAACGCACACCGCAGAAGACCACGCCTCTTTCTGTTTGGAGAAGCCTGAGGAGGAATTTCATGAACGTTGATCCAGACTGAGGCGGCTGACTCCGAACCCGCCGCGGCCCGGCTTTGATCCTGGAGCTCCTCCACCGGGCCTCAATGTGCCGCCTGTCTGTTTGAGTCGGGTCAACACAGCTGCACTGTCTGTCTGTTAGAAGTGCTTTGTACAGAGTGATAATGGAGTCGGTTAATGTGGTCCAATAAGAAAGATCCTCACATCTGTTGTTTGTGTGTGTGTGTGTGTGTGTGTGTGTGTGTGTGTGTGTGTGTGTGTGTGTGTGTGTGTGTGTGTGTGCGACCTGCAGGCAGAAATGTAAAGCAGCTCGTTTTGTGTGTGTGTGTGTGTGTGTGTGCACTGGGGGAGATTAGCGTCTGAACTCACACTCTGGTTTTACCTGCTGCAGGCCTGCTCCGACATGTCACACACACCTGCAGGGGGAGGAGGGGATGCACTGCATAGACACACACACACACACACACACACACACACTCATATGGGTTTCCTTCTTGTGCTCCACCCTACCTTCAAAAAACACCAGAGGCAAATAGTCAATTGACAGTTCAGTGAGTGTTTTACAGGCACTAACTGGAGGACGTTGGTGTGGTTTGTACACATGCCGACACACACACACACACACACACACACACACACACACACACACACACTCAGCAGTGAAGCGTCTGTTTGGGAGCGTGCTGAAACAGATCAGTCTTTCATGCTGAACCAGGCGCTCTCTCTCTCTCTCTGTACCTTTGCTCCCCTGGCTGGTGTTTACCTCCTCTCTCTCCGCTGCTCTCTGCCACGTCAAATCACTGCCCGGGTGCTTCTTGGCTCGTTCCTCCGGGAGCGTCGTGGCCAGACGAGCCTGACTGTGGTCACTTCTCTCTGGGTCTGAGCAGTCAGAGACGACTGGGTGGAAGATTCGGCTCACGGCTCTGCTGCTTTGGCTGGAGTTTTTGTCCACGTCTGACTGGAGCTGCACTCGCAGCTGGAGGATAAACGGATGTGTGCAGGTCTGAGGAGGCAGTCAGACTGAGGACCTCCGCTCACCTGACGGCTCGGCAGACAGCAGCCGGGATCTGAACCCTGTTTGTGTTTTTCTCTATGAAAAATGAGTGGATATCTCTACAGAGGAAGGTAAGGCTTCGCGGATGGTAGCAGCTGTTGTGATGAGTCACAGGGGTCAGTTTGGTGAGTGTGTGTGGTTTGTGATCTGAGGTTTTCTGCGTGCGTGTGTGGCGGTGCATTCATGAACATAATGTGAATAGAAAAGCTCTCCTCTGCCGTGAGTGCAGATGAATAAAGTAAAAGAAAGTCTTCTTTACCTCGTGCTGAAAAGAGGACCTTTGTGCTGCTGTTACATAAGGAGGTCTGGACTCCCACGAGTGGTGTTCCTGAATCACAGGCAGCTCTTGGCTGAGCTAATTTCAGTCATTTCAAAGCAAACACCTGGATTATCTGTGTTCAGTGCTGTCGTTTCTCACGTCTGCCAGACACAACAGAGGGTCTGTTACAGTCTGTAATCACAGACGCAGACTGTATTTCATCATTTCAGATGTTAATTTGCTGATGACTGGGAGGTTTAAGGTTCATCTCGTCAACACAAGCTGTGTTTCCATCGACGCATCTTCATAAAGGTTTGGAAGTAGAAATGGCAGAACACAAAAAAAACCTTTGATTGTACCGATCAGCTGTTAGATATTCCCGTAATGCTCCGACCCAATCACCATAATAAGTGTTGGGAAATTACAATTTTGCAATGACTTCATGTTAAGTTTTCTTTTTTTCTCTCTCGTCACAACGTTGTGTTAAAGCTTCTGTTGCTTTAAGCTTTCACATCCAGTAGCGTCTCGTTAACAGATGTGAGATCTGCACGGACCCTCGTCAGAGATCCAGCAGGTTCACATTTAGAAATGTTGAAACACAGACTCGAACCAGAGTCGCTGGTTTGGCAGCGCCGTCTCCTGCAACATCTGATTTAAACACTTTTTGACAAAACTGTGCAGCCGAGTTTATTCACTCCGACACAATCACAGACTTATTCACAACAATTTAAAAGTTACTCTCAGACTCAGTTGGAACTTCGATGGAAACGTGATGAACGTCTGACAGTTTAATCATTGAATTGTAGCTCGTTATTGAAGCTATTTGATGTTTTACACTGAGAAATATTCAAACCGACCACTTTTTTTACGCCTGTATCGTTCTATCAAAAGGAAACTATCAGTTGGAAACATGTTTTGTGTTGAGCGTGAGATATTTAGGATCTTTGAGGAAATATTTGCTGCTCAAAATCAAAAAACAGGACTTGTACTTTTTCTTTTCTTTGAGCTATCGATAAACGTATTTGCATTACTTGTTTAATTAAGTCTCTAGATATCAACAGTAACTACAAAAAGCTGTTGACACGTTCAGAACTCCGAGTGTCGTCTTGGGACTTACGGCTTTAATTGGGTCAACAGCAGAGAGATTAATCACAAACCAGGAAGTTGTAGTTCGGCATCTTTACTCCATGTGCACCAGGACAAAGAGGAAGTCAAAGCAGCCCGATTGTCTGTTTATTGTCAAAACTGTCCATTTTGAGTCCGGAGCACAAACAGCCGATCAGTCCTGTGTTGATTGTGGTGCGTTCAAGTGCAGCTTCTACCAGTAAACACGCAGCTATACGCATCATTCAGTCTTTGGAGCGAGCTATTAGAAGTTAGCTCGTTGAATTCAAGTTTTGCTAACTGTTGTACGCAGATGACAAACCTGAAGGAATGAAGTCTTTGTGTTTCAGATACCAACATCATTTTTCACGTGATTATGTCACAATAAAGATAAAGACGAGGACAGTTCGCTCCACAATCAGATCGCCGTACTTGTGTTCACACACGTTCTGCTGTTTATCCACAGAGGTTGTTTTGGTGTGTGAGCTGCAGAGTTTTGCAGATATCCGCTGCAGAGATGTCTGTCTTCTCTCCAGTATAATGGAGCGAGATTTCTCTCTCCAGAACTCATGACCCGGTCACTCAGGATAATCCACAGAGGTTGTTGGGAACAGTTTTCACGTGGGAACTATTTCTTCTTATGTGTCACAGCGTGCATGAACTCACGGACGAGAGATTCACGGTCGTGACAGCGCGGGACGTAAACTTTTAGCTAGCTAACTTGGTTAGCTTAGTGTGCTCAGTTCTCGTCACATTTTCTGCGTGGTGCACAGAAAATAGTTCCTGCCTTTTACCTCTTATCTACCACATGCAGTGCTGGCACAATTATACAGACTGTGGTCATAAAACGAGCTTTAATTGAATATTTAAATGGAAAATCATCAGCTCTGTTTCTGCTGAAGGTGTTAGCTTCTTGAGTTGATGAAGTTTCCTCTCAGAGACTCAAACCTGAAGCAGATCTGGGGTGTGTTGCATTAGTTTATTGAATTATTAGCTAACAGGGAGCTGATCTAGAGAGATTTGATGACGAGTGACGACACACAGGAACACACATGTTGTCCTCCTGCTGGCTCTCAGCTGCTGGAGGTCTTTACAGTCGCCCGCTCAGCTTCTTTTGTCTCGCGGGACACATTTGTTCACATCTCCTGCAGCTCTGTGCTCCTCCAGCTGTCACCACCCGGCCGCGCTCATTTGTTCAGGCCGGCGTGGAGGTCACAAACACACCTAGGTGGTCGAGGTGTTGTAAAACAAGTGAATACACTCGTTGCACTGAGAGCTTTTGGTTCCTGTGTTATTCAGAGACGATTAGTCGGGGCTGATTATGTTCTCACCCTGACGTGAAGCTCCTTTACAGCCCGGTGAGATCTGCTCTGAGTTAATCTCGCTCATTGATTATTCATGAAAGGCTCCGGGGACGTTTCTAATGGAGAGAAAATCCTGCCCACGCTGCTCTGATCCTAAAAATCCTCCTCACTGACCAACTTTAAGCCACGTTGGGACGGTGAGCCTCCGAGGCAGATACAGTCTGTTTTTATACTCTGACGTGTTGCAGAAAAAAACCACAAACCTTCAATTTAGCGACCAAAGAAGCTTTTTCATAACAATTAACGTGACTGTGAGTAATAACGCTCTCAGAAAGCTGCTGGTCGAGCAGCTGAGGAGGGAGTTCTTTGTCTCTAACACTCTCTTTCTTTGTTTACCGTCTCTGCCGGTGAGTGATGGCGGTGTGACTCCAAGCATGCGCTGACTCAGTTTCCACCACCAGTGTGTGAGTGTGCCTCCTGTCTCTGACAGGTCAGTGGGAAGCTTCAGCTCGGCTCATCCTCCACTATTTTTGACCCTCTGGGCTGTTGAGGATTTCTCACATTTTCAGTGACGTGTGAGGGGGAGAGGACAGCAGCAGGTAGAGGGAGAAAAACACTAGTTATTTAGCATAAATCTGGTCAAACAGGTCTCAGCGCAGGCTGCAGGAGCTGTTTGCAGGCTGCTGGTGAGGACATGTGGGACAGAGTGGCGTCTGAACGAGGTGGGCTGACAGCTGTTTCTTCTTTCAGGCACTGTGGTGCAGAGAAGAAGAAGGCCAGGCCGAAGAGCGTCGGACCGATGATGGGTGAGTCTACATCCTCAATGTCTTTTAAATGTTCTCACCTCTAATCAAGGTGTTGCTTTGTTCTGTTCACTGGTTTTATTCCTGCAGGAGAAACAGTTTGAACGACTCATTGCAGCTTTAAGACCGTCGGCCTGATAGAAGCTGCTCTGTTGACTAACTAGCTGTTTGTATGAGCAACAGTCCGTCGCCACCACGAGCACATGAAAGACTGAGTGTGTTAGTAACGGCCACCACCCCTATAAGAGAGTGTGTGTGTGTGTGTGTGTGTGCGTGTGTGTGTGTGCGTGTGTGTGTGTGTGTGTGTGTGTGTGTGTGTGTCCTCTGTCACTCCCTTATAATTTCACAGGACTCGACCTTGAATGAAATCTGTAATTTTGTAGTTAAAAATACAAAAAGAAAGTAAAAAATACACAGAAAAAGAGTATTTTCATGTGGAAGAAAGAAACCAAGACGTACATAGTTGCATAGTTATTTTCAGTTTATGATGAAAAAAACTGTACAAACTTTAGCTGACAACACAGAGATCAGATCTGTCAAACTCAAGTAAATGTTAGTATCATAGTTTTGTGATCACTGACTTAAAGATTTGAGGTACAAACTGGCAATTAATCTGAATGAACTGATTGGAAGTGTCCTTTGTAATTAGTGTTCAATCACACAGATCTATTCAGGAGCCTTTTAAAGTATTTAAGCAGTCGTTAAATATCATTTTCCTCTTTAGGAAATTAGTAACAACCTTAAAAGCAGAGCCATCTTTCCCTCGTGTGCAGCAGATGTGATTTTGGGGCCATTTTCATAATTCTGGGAAAATATACTCGTGTTTTGTTTCTGAGATGTTCAGTTGGATGACATCTGAACTTGCCAACGATGGGACCTCAAAAATGTAGTTTCAGAGACTTTGTTTTCTGCATTCTGGGGACTTTTAAAGACCGATAATAACAATAAGTAGACCGCAACAACATTCATACGCCTCCGAGCCGTTCACTTGGACCAAAAGTTGAACGGATCACGGACACTGTGGACTCACAAGACATATTTTTGGCCATTATTTAACATTTAATATGATAATTACAACAAAATCTTTCTCAATTGTGATACTGGATGACACGAAAATGTTCTGACCCGTGCAGCAGCAGTAATTCTTGTAAAGTTACATACTCGAATGTTAACTTTTGAGTCTGTGCACACCACAGAATCACACCTGGTGACTGACCAGGTATTTCTTTCTATTTTCCATTTCTTTGTCCGTCTCACCTCCCCGAACACAACAGTACAGCAGACTACAGGCTGTTCAGAACCACTAAAGAGGTTGTGATCACTAAAAAAATTGGCTGAAAATCACAAGAAATACAGGAGAAGGATCAGGAGAGGGCAAGACAGGCGTCTCCGTGGAAAATCGCGAGGGTTGGCAAGTATGAGATCTGGAGTCAGGATGCTGTTAGCTTAGCTTAGCATAAAGACTGACAACAGGGGGAGACAGATAGCCTGGCCTGGCTAACACCTGATAGCTCAATATTAACATCAGAACACCAGCAGAAGTGTAAAGTGTACATTTCATTCTTAAACTCTAAACCTGACGCTCCACGTTCAGGTGTTTACTCGGGTTTGGACAGTGGAAGCACATCCTGTCCTCACACGTACACTTACCAGACATTTGTGTGTCTGTGCATGTGTGTGTGTGTGTCTGGATGTTTGCAGCTGTGCGTCATCTGTATCAGAGTTGTGTAACATTTTGCACCCTGGCCGCCTGCAGCAGGCGTCCGTCCAGAAAGACCTTCTACCTTTTTTTTACGTCACAAACATTTAATGATGTTTAATGTGCCGCAATTTTACGGAACCGTCAGAAATCTTTGCGCTGCCAAAGCCATGTTGATTACACCCCTTGGGATCTGGCACCACACCACCTCCACCACCTCCACCACCTCCACCGCTACTCCGATACAAAGCAACTGACTTTTAAAGGAATAAACTATTGTACAAATCCCTCCTGTGTGGAGATTTCTGGGAACGCTCCCGGGCCTTTTAGAGAGGATAAGTTTGGCTTTGAGACGTCTTAAGACCTCTGGAAGTGTTTCAGCTGGACGGGAATATACCATGCTGCGCGCGAGTGTGTGTGTGTGTGTGTGTGTGTGTGTGGACACGGCCCATATATCCAGGTTTAATAGGGTTATAATGAGGCGAGGGTTGATCAGGACGTCTCAGAGATGCAGCTCAGAAAACCCCGAGGTGTTTGGATTTCAGCTCCGCTCCGGCAGACTGATGATCCTCAGTAACTGTGGAACATTTTTACTGCAGGTCGTCAGGATTTATGGGGATTTTTTTAAACAGTGTGGTTTACAGATGATTGAATGCATTTATTTGCATTAAACACGGTCTACTAGACAAAACCCGCTCTGGACAGTGTGTGTGTTACTGAGAATGCTGCCAATCTGCAGTTAAAACACAACGTCTGTCTCTGCTCAAGGTTCACTTATTTTCCTTGTTCTCTGGCTTTTCACCACATCACACGATCTTCAGCAACTTTACAGTTACCTGTCAGACTCCACATGTGCAGATCCAGGAACACTAATCAGCTCTCACCCTCTGATGAAGACCATGTGAGTCGGTCAGCGGAGATTAGTTTGTCAGCTGCTGTTTATAAGGTCAAGAATAAAGTGTCCAGCTCCATTATTAATACGTTTTTAGACGTGAAGACTCAAATACGGTGTTGTCGTCTGTCAACAGAAAGTGTTACTGACTCTGCTGACTTCTACTGAGTCTCTTGCATCAGGATTTTTAACAGCATCTATGAAAATGTTGTGAATTAGTAACTTAATGAACTGTAACATGAAGTTACTGGTTTCTGCCTTATATCTGTCAGCTGAGGGGACGAGGTCAGAGGTGACACAAAAATACATCATTTGCTATTTTCTGTTTGCTAATGTGTCTAAGTTTCTGCCAAAACGCATGAGAAAAGCTCTAACCTGCTGAAAACAGTGATGCTCTTCTCTACAATACTTCTCCTCTCAGGCTGCTCTAACAACTCTCTGATTGATTGAGTTTGTTGAGGTTGAAGCTGACAGGAAGTTCTGCAGCAAGTCATCCTGTTGAGTTATATGAGACCTTCACGCACGGCTGCAGAACGACGCAGAGCGCTTGTTGGACACACTGACGCGTTCAGGCTCTCATTAGTATTTACAGACGGGTTCAGATGAAGCTGAAGTTTTGGGCCGCTAAACCCAGGAAGACCTCGATCCGTCTGTCGGTGTATAAACTTTTATTTTGTCCCTTTCGTCTTTTTAAACGACTTTAGATCTGAAAACTCCTCGTTTGGAGACACGAGGAAGAATCTTATCTTCGCCTCACAACGTTCTCAAGCATTCAGGCCACGAGATGCTTTAAGTTACAGGTTTACTCTAAATGTTTGATTTGATCTAATCACGTCTTTGTTTTTCTTTGCGTGCAGATTTCTCCTGTGATGAGACGGACAAAGGCCCTCCGGTTCAGATGCACAGCCTCAGAGAGTTTGAACAGGTGAGAACATGCTCTGATATCGGCTGCGTCCTCACCTGGAGAGGAGGCTGAGACGCTGCGGTTGTGACGAGGAGAAGAACTCTCCGGCTCTGTTAGCGTAGCGCCGTGTGGCGGAGCTGTCCGGGCTTGTCTCTGCTCCGTGGTAATGACTATGTAGGTGTGTTTGGGAAGATGATGTGGCAACTGAAGCCCTGCATGAGTCAAGAGTTTCCTCCGATGCTTCAGATTTTCCACTGACCCGTCAGTCTGTCTCCTCTACATGCTGTAATGCTTCTATGTATATGTGCACACACGGATGATCCGGGTCAGATCACATTCTGAGGTCTCTGTTGAAAGATGTGTTTCAGAGCCTCAGTCGGACCATCGGTGTGAGTTTGTTGTGGTTTGACTCTTTGAGATGGATTTAGACGACCGCGCTTCGTCACTGTTGTCGAGTTCAGATGGCAGTTTTTGTCCCAGGAGCAGCAGCAGAGGTGTGTCAGAGGTGTGGTTCACCTGAGAAGTTGTTCTGAAATGCATGGAAAGATGTGCCTGTCAGCTGATCTGGATCAAACCGCTGACTGTGTGTTGGTGCTGCTGCCGCTGTTACACAACCTGACAAACGTCAAGACATCGTCCTGTCTTCATGTGTCTCGTTCATTTCTTTGTCCTCTTACTCAAACAGAACCATAAAAATGAGTTTTGTCTCAGACTCTGAAGCAGAAATCTTCACTCCAGCTTTATTTTGAAGCAGACGGCTTTGTTCAGACGTCATTCACAACCTGATTTATTGAACATTTTATTCCTGAGAAACTTGAAAGCGTATTCTTTATGGCTTGTTGACAGTCTTTTGGGATTTATGGAGTGAAGAAAAGAGATATCCAGAATTCTGTCAGTAAAAAATTTTGACTCTTCCATGTCAACAAAACAGCTCCTTCCATATCTCCTTTAAAAAGGTGGATATGTCGGTGCTGATAAGAGTACGGGACGCTCAAAATGAAAGAGAAATGTCCCACAATGCAACGTTACAGGACCAAACAATGATAATGTTGTAGCAGGATGTGTCTTTGGTAACTTAGATGAGAAGAACATTGTGTAAAACGCCGTCTGTGTCCGGCAGCGAGAGTCAGGCGGCTCCTGTTGTTCAGCTGTCGTGTCGAGAGGCGAAAACTAAACTCAGTAATGCCTCATTTGCATATTTAAACAGAACGTTTAAGTAAATTAATTCGGCTGGGGACGTTTCCTTGTGATGACTTAAAGTGTCATGGCCGACAGAGATCCAGTGTGTTTCTGTGACGAGATCGTGACTTTTTTTAGCATTTTCGAGGCCCAGGATTACTTTTTCCTTTAGTTATTTTATGTTATTGATGAGCAGCGATCACATTAACGTCGTGTGATGTCAGAAACAGACGGGGATGTCACAACAACATCTGTACTGTGTTATCGGAAAGATGTGTTCATGTGACGGCTCTACATCACGGCTCCATTAAGTTGTTTCCTTTTAAGAGTAAAAGACGAGAAAAGGGGAAAGATTTAAGCATTTTTCTGCAGTTTTGTCGTCTCGGTGTCGACACAAACACATGCACAACATCATTTTCTCTGTGACAGCTGGACTCAGAAGTTTTCCATTCTGTTGTCTCGTGCAGCCGCTCGGCTCCGTTTCATGATCATGACAAAGACAGACTGCGACATAAAAAAGGAGATATCTGAATAAATAAATGAAACCCACATCCAGACGTATTTTTAGAAAGTCGGGATCAAGCGTTCTGTGTGCGAAGCCGCTCGGCTCGGTTTTGAAGATGGGAGGCGCACTTTCTCTCTGGTTCTGTGCCACAGTAATGGATTCTGGGAGCTGTGCCAGGTGCATTATGGGTCTGATATAACTCTGGAGGTGCTCACTGCAATTACCCTGCTCCCCTTTTAGTGAAGGACAGACTCACAGAGGGGGAGGAAGAGGAGGAGGAGGAGGAGGAGCTGGTTGTGGTTGTGTTGAATTAATGTGGAGGAAAAGGTCGAATGATGTGAAATATGAACCTCCAGCAGGATGAGATCAAATCCACAATGTGTGATCGATTCTGAGACGCAGAGAGCAGCAGCAGATAAACCCGACCGTCTGTCTTCACCTTTAAAGGCCCGTTTGACTTTTTAAACAGGCGCTAATTTACAGACGCAGGAGGGAGAAAGTTTAACGGCTTTACATCGCGCCTCGTTTTTCATCACGTCTTTGCAAACTGTGCTGGATGTGAACGTCTTCAGGGGGGCTGCTCAGTTTTCTGAAATCAAGACCTGGTCCAGGACTCTACGTTTGGATCCTGAAATGAACAATAGAATAAGATACAATAAATGTTGGCAGTCTGCAAACCATCAATATGTGGAAATTTGAATTTTTCTGGATGTTGCAAGGCTCCATTTTCAAATTTACATCGTGACAACACTGTGCTGATGGTCCGGTGTGAGGAAAAGATGATATTCTGGATTAAAATACCTGTTTCTGTTGACACAGACTCAGGTGGGAAATGTCTCAACAGCTCAGTATCGAGCTTACAAAATGTTGAAACGCTGAGTTGAACAGACGTCCTTTGGCAGAAACGTCTCTGGGTTTTGTGCGAGACCTGCTGGGTATTTTCTCAGGTACGAGCTGTTGATGATGCTGTGCAGCATCTGGGGATGTTTTGGGATTCATGTGCACTTTTTTGAGCTGGTGTTGTGATTCGTACTGGAGAGAGGTGGGTGGTGTTACGACTGTGTCCTGGTGAGACAACCTCATCCTGGTGACTGCGCTGGGGGAGATAATGAGGTGTGACAGTGTGATTATCATCTAATTGTCACGGTATCTGTGTTGCTGACTTGTTGTGTATCTCGTGGATCACTCAGCTTTAAGTGGGCAGAACTGGTATGAAAGCTTCACCGATGAATCCTCATATTCGCTGAATGCAGAGAAATTCCCCCCCGAAGCTGTACGAGCAGAGGCAGGCGGCTGAACTCTCTCCTGATTGGTCGATGCTACATTATAGCATGTAGGCAGCTTTCCTTTGAAGTTCTCCTCCTGAATAACCCACGGAGGGATGAAGGGATGAGTCATGAGACGTACGCGGCACAGGCAGCCGGCTGGGAGGCGACCTAAACACAGCCTTTGTACGGAGGGATGAAGACAAAAATGGGCCGAGATTGTGAGTTTGAATCACAGTGGAGATGTTGCAGAGCTGCAGAAATCCTTTAAAGGACCAGTGCAGAGTTTTCACATGTTTCAAACGTGCAAATCATACGTTAAATTATCAATGCTCAGTTTTTTACATTTTCTGGCTTGTCTTTCCCACTTTTCCTCTTCTTCTTCTTCTGTCGCACGGTACAGCGGCTGATCATCACAAGTGAGCTAACGTGTAGCTTGTTAGCTTGTGAGTTAGCTCAATCATAAGTTAGCTAGAATTTGTACTTTTTCGGTGCGACACAAATGTTTAGAATACATTTGTTTTTTTAACTGGGATTTCTTTTTTTTCAAAATCTGTCGAGGATCTTTGGGAACTCGAACTCGCTCGTTGTGACACAAATGTTTTCAATCCATTTTTAAGTCTCCAGTTTTGGATCACGCTGCTTTTAAATGAACGTTCAGCTGTTTGAGTTTCTGTGCAGTCAGCAGATCGTCCGGCGCCGCTCTACTTTGTGAATCGACGGAGAGGATGAGTGATGACGCGTCGGAATTCCAACCAGATGATGATAAACTGTATTTATATCTGTTTTAAATGGTCCAGAACCTGCAAAGTACAAATCCAACACACGCTCACGTTTATAATCAGAATCAAATCCCCTTTTTTTCTTGATTAAGCGTTTTGGACGCTGCAGCGGAAATTGAGTTTTGACGCTTCGAGCTTTCGATTGGATGTGAAAATAATTTAAACTTACTTTTTTTTTCGAGTGTGTCTCAAAACACAGATGTGACACCTGAATTCCTAAATCACATGCGGCCCCCAGGTAAAACTAATCCAGGGGAGAATATTACAAGACATGATGTTCACTGTGATGGATTCTGTCTTCAGAAACTGAGAAAAAACGCAGAGAAACAACCTTAAACTTCACCTGATTCCCGTCAGCGAGCTTCAGTATTTAAAGTTCAGACTCTAACAAACGGAAACAACTGATTTTCAGTGCAGAGCGGAGACGTAACAGTCGGGCTCCTGTCTGAAGAGTTTCCCCTCGTTCTGATGGAGCAGATTAAAGTTTGTTGACCTTTCTGTGCCACTGCAGTTTTACATTAAGTTCTTCTGACAGTGGCAGCGAATGTTGGTCCTCTCATCGTAATAGAGCAGTCCGGATTATTGAATCCAGATTATGGCTGTCCGTGTGTGTGTGTGTGTGTGTGTGTGTGTGTGTGTGTTTGTCCTCCCTCCACATTTGCGTCAGTTTAAAGAATCAATCCTCCTGCCGGCTGGTTGGAAGAAACATGAACCTGCCAGAGCCGCATTTGTATCTGTCAAACAGCCGCGCTCTGCCGTCCTGAGGTTTTCATAAAAACACACAAAAAAAGAGAAAAATCGCCCGATCAAAATGCCCCCTTTCTCAAATGGCCTTTATTAGTCCACAGGAGAAATTGGAAGCACATGGCCGCCTATAAATGTGAATTCAAACCGACCGCAGAGACACTTAGATTGATAGAAGAAGGGGGAGGATTGTGTATAATTTTGGCCATTAAAACCTCAGGACAAATTAGGGCTGTTAATCTGTTATTTTGCCCTCGGTCTCAGCGTTCACTTCTTAAAAAAGCCACATACGCTATGAAAGGTCTGTCAGAGTTGGATTACCATCACCCGAGTGGCAGTAATGGATCGTACTCGGAGACCAAAAAACACAAGACGGAACACCCGATCCTGCAGCCGGCTGATTAAAACAGCACATTTCATTTTAATTCCCTTTATCTGCACGCTCTTTTATCTCCTGCTCACTTCTTGTGCTCTCCTAGTTTTTTTTTTTGTTGTGGCATCTGAAAATAGGTCAGAAGACTGTGTGTGTGTGTGTGTGTGTGTGTGTGTGTGTGTGTGTGTGTGTGTGTGTGTGTGTGTGTGTGTGTTCAACCCCCAAGCTGTTGGCTCTGATTCGCTGCTTTGTGTGGCTGATTTCTGCAGCTCTGCACGAGAACGCTGGAAACACACTCAGGAGCAGCGGCAGCGTTGAACTGTCCGGTCGCCTCACACACGATACTGAACATTTATTCTAATGATTCCAACCAGTCCTGCAGAATAATAATCATCATAATTGGGTGTTAAGTGTGTCCAGAAATGGGTCAGCTACCAAAACCAACACATCCGACCATACTGACACTGCGGCCTTTTCCGTCACGTGCAGATTTAGTCGCTCTGTAACGACGCCACCCGACTTCTTCTTTTGCCTTTCTTGCCATAATCGATTCGTCCATTAGAAGTCTTGGGGCGTTTTTAAGCTGCTAATGTGTTGTTACCTGTATGTTGTAGCTAGCTGGCTGTTAGCGGTGCTCTCCAGTGGATTCACCGGCGGTCTCTGTGAGTTTTGGGTTAAATGTGAGGTCGTTACTGAAGTGTTAAACGGTGATGAACGAGGATTTCAAGCTGCTGTTGGAGTCGTTGCAGTGGTGGTTATTTGTGTTTCCAGGTGGTTTGAGCGTGAAGGCAACACTGTGAGTTTTCCAGCGTAAATATATATATGGAGGAAAAAGTGTATCGCACAGCAAACACACACAAAAACACACACAATCTAACTAGACATCAACTTAGATCAATAAAACCAAGATGGACTCCTGTTGGAAAATGAGAAGCTCACAGTAAAAGTCAGACGTGTGTTTAAATGTTAAAAAACGATTTTTACCATGTTTCTTTATGTCTTAGTGTATTTATTGACGTGTCTGACAACTGAGGCCTCCAACTTGTTATTCTAATTATTGTTTAATCTATTTTCATGATTCATTGATGAATCGATTGTACTTAAAAAGTAAAAAGTGACGTCCCCCAAAGACTCTTCATCGACCATCATAGACGACATAAACGATTAAATGATTATCAAATAGTTGATTAATCGTTGCAGCTCTACTGTCACACCGCTCGTTGTTTCTCCAACAAAAGCCTGATTTTAATAAACACACAAGATATAAAACGGTGAAACTAGTTAAAGACAATGCAGACGAACACGAAGAGTGTTTGGCCGTCAGACTGATGAGGCGCTGATGTTAATGAGGCATCGTGTGAGTTTATATTTTGAGAGCAGAGAGAACAGAAGCTGAGTGAATTTTGGGAATCGTCTTTGGTAAAAATAACGTCTTCGAGCGAGGACGGCTTTAGATGCAGCCGGCGACAGAACAGGAAACAGGAGCTGTGTCTCTTTATTTCAGGAAACACCGTCCGTATCCAAACTCTGATATTGAAGTACGATATAAATTTCCTCCTCAAATCTCCCACTAAGAATAGACGTTGGTTTCAGGTCGTCTGTCTGCCCGACTGACCTGCACTGCAAAACTCTCTCCTTCTAAACCTGTAGTTTTAAAAATCTGCATTATAGCTTTATGAACTCAACTAAATCAAAAACTCTGTTTCTCACGTAACAAATCACACGACTGTTTAGCGGATTATATTTAAACAAATCAACCTCAGATCGTTCTCTGAATGAAAGCAGCAGATTTCGGCGGTGATGACGTGACGGAGCGCGCGTGTTTTTTTGCAGTGTATCCGGTGGACGAGCTGATGAGCGTTAATGGACGCGCTGACAGCTCAGGGGTCAGTTTTCACCGCAGCAGCACTCAGACGGCTGCAGATCGATACGCAGCGGCTCAGCTTTCAGCTCAGCCAGCCAGCAGATCCGCTCCAATCAGACACACACACACACACACACACGAACCTACAGGGCAGCTCTCAGCGGTCATGCTGGAAGGGGATGACGATTGCTGTTGTTCATCACATTTGCTCTAAAATCTTTGGTATGTGCACGAGAGCAAACGCGAACACAAAGACAGACTCAGAGTCCAGAGGACGTCTTTGTCCCGATAAACCAACGACGACCCGCAGCGCAGCTCGAAGAGACGTCGGGTCAGCGCGTCCGCGCTTAATGATACGAGACGAGATATCAGCTGTGATTATAATCTGTGTATATTTACACCGCAAGAGCTTCAGAGTGTTGACAGGAGCAGAGAACTGAGAAGCACCAAAGCTGTTGAGACAATGTTTTTATCCATTATGGGACAGTTTCCCTGTTCAGTGAAACATATTCAGATGTATTTTTAAATAAAGGAAAAGGTAAAGATGGTTGATGAGACCTTCTCTGCAGACGTGAGTTATTTCCTTCATGATATGTCGGCCTGAAAACCACAAGACAAGCCGAGCAGGTCGGCTCAGAGGCCCAGAAGCTCCGGCTGCTCAATATTTGGGAGTTTAACAACCCATTAAAACCTGTAAATGACAGATAATTCAAACTGTTTATACGCTGCTTGGTTTGAGGCACAAAAACTACTTGGTCAGGGTTTGAAAGGCATCGTGGTTTGGCTTAAAATACCTGTTTTGGTCTCCACAGACAAGGCTGGAAACGTCCGCAGGTGTCCTTAAAAATGTTCATGTGACCCGATCTCCAGTCACACATTCTGCCTTCTGCTGGTAATAACGGCACCACCATCCGTCCCACCTCCGGCTGCGACGGGTGGCTGTAAAGCAATAACTTCAACTTTGGACATTATTATATATTATATCTTGGCCTCGGCTGCTTTCCCACCAAAATTAGCGTGTCTACGCAGGTGTTTTAAACGATAGTACACCTGCTAAAATCGACTCATTGACCCCATTCAGGCAAGTAGGAAAGGTGGGTCTGTGATTTTTATCTGAAGTCTGTGGCACTGACGTCGTGTTTCGTGTCATGAATGTGCCGGAACAGAAGACAAAACAACAATAGACCCATTGTGGAAGACGGATCAATTATTTTGAGCGTCACAACTCGAGAAATGACTCGTTTCACTGTCAGAATTTGAGCCATTTTGTCCAACATCATTTGGAAAGTGTAGAAGAGCCACACGGTTAGATTATTTAATCCGGGGCCTCTCTAACAGACTAAAAGATTCATTTACATGACAAATGAAACATTTTTAAACTCCATGGTTGCAGAGTAATTATGCGACAGTGGAATCTCCCCACAAACATCTTTACTCACAAATAAAAACCCACATAAAGATGTCAGCAGCGTGTGTCGACCTCGGAGGATTCCTCAGTGTGATTCTGGTGTTTCACTGAACTGCACTAGCGCCACCATCTGGAGAGACGGAGCCACTGTGACCGAGAGGTCGGGTCGCTGGTTCTGAGCTCCGCTTTGTTAATTGATCCCAGCCGTGTGCAATAAATCCGAGCTCCTCTCCAGCGGGTCAGAGAAGACATATTGACTTGATCACGGCGTCGGTCATGGATGATAATTGTTCAGTTAAAGTGTACAGTAATCTGCTCCCAGCGGCTGACTGTTAACATCAGGCTGCGTCTGGAAACACCTGACAGACTCGGCGTCTGTGTTTCATTTCTGACAAGCTCGTGTCTTATTTTGTTCCTCGAGAGAATCGGAGAAACATCCCGACTGTTAAGAGACGTCACGAGGCAGGAAGTCGTCTTCGTCCTCAACGTGATTTCACGCGCGTTCTCTCTGATTGTGAGTCTTTGTGAAGTGTGTTTCTCTACATGTTCACAGTTTGTTCCTCTGCGTCAGTGTGTGTTTTTGTGTATTTATGTATTTATATTTCCTCTCAAGCTCTCAGATCATGTGGAAACGGTTACAAACAAAAAGAAAAGAAGAAAGTATTTTTATGAATCAGTCCTCTGCTCAGTGGCAGGCCGGGTCCGGTTATTACTCTGACGGTACCGGCAGCCTTTAACGGCCGGGTCAGAGAGGCAGAGAACCCACAGTCTGCACACACTGTGTGACCAGTCACCTCCTGAGGAAACTGAGGCAGACGACCGTAAACATTACAGTGATGTTAATGTGACTGAACACGACATCGTACATCAAACCACCATCCAGGGAAATACGATAAAACAAATATCAGCTGTTTGTTTCTGTCGATTCTCAGTGAACTCGCTCAGGATGTTGTGTTTTAATTATTCCACGTATTGTGAAACTACCGAGCTGTGACGCTGCACTGATTATATTAAAGTTAACTGGAGGTTTCACTTCTGAACTGCTGCTTTAATGTGGACTGAAATCTGCAGTGAAGAGGGGAAAATATTAACTTAAAAAATATCAAAATCATACAGATTTGCACAGGAAAATGTATCATTTATGTATTTATTTATTTATTTATTGATCCTCTTGAAACACTCGTGTAAATAATTACACAATCAGATGAAAGCTGCTCGTCTTTATGTTTATGTGTGATCCTCAGAATTTAGATCAGTACAGACGTGTTATAATTTAAACTAATTTAAATAGAGGTGTCAGAAAATGTGTCCCAGGTCGTAGAAAAGATTTGAATTGTTCTTTAAAAGTTGAATAAATACTTCAGTTCACTTCTTCAACAACACTCGGCTTTGATAAAGTGTGATAAAGTGTTAGTAAAGCACCAGTGGAATGAAATTACTGACCAATTATTATGGGAAATAAAACCGAAAACTACAAAAACATAAATGCTGAACCCTCCTCATCACTTTAATAACGTGGAGCACTGACAGCCAAAACATAAAACTAAAGTGAAAACTTTATATGAACATAGATAATTACAGTCATCATGTCACAAGTCTTTAACTTCCAAGTCTAAATCGAGTCTCGAGTTATTTATTTGCTGTCAGGTTGCAAAGTGAAAACAGCGCCGCTCGGCGCTGGGTAACACCCAGGAGACGTCACGCGTGTCGATAAATCAAAACTAAAACGTTTTAACAAAGTGTTGCAGAAAACGTCTCGTCCTCGTTCTTTCCTCCGCAGCACGCAGCTCTTTTACGAGGATCACCGTCTAATCAGAATCCAGTTTGTGGGCCAAAGAAAGCACGAGCTGTTTAAAAAGGCCAAAACACACAACGGATATAAAATCCAATGTGGATCATCACTTCTGTCTGTCTGACGTCCAGGGGAGCCGATCCAAGTTGGACGGACCGGACCAGCGACGTGACGCGCCTCCATCAGAAACACCTTCTCATTAGCGGAGGAAATTGAATCTGGATTTTTATTTACAAGGTTCCTTTTGTGTCTTTTGGGTCTCGCTCGTCTGTGATTGTGAGTCGGTGTGTTTCCCATCAGCCGGCTGGTTGTTGCAGCTTATTACTGACGCTCCGACTGATGGTCTCCATTTGTTATTGTTTTACGGCCTCTCTGCGGGGCTGCTAATGGCCAGATCTGTGTGTAATCAAAGCCTTTCTACTCGTCTCCACCCTTTCTTTCCCCCTTTTTTTCAGATGCATTCTTGCAGATTCTTCTCTTTCCTCTTCTTCTTCTTCTTCTTCTCTGCCTGCGTTAAATCCCCCTTTTTCTCTGTTGGAGTAACGTATTAAAAGGTTGTGAAAGAGCGACATGTGCGGAGCAGACCTCGGAACAGACAGACCTCCCTCCCCTCCTCACATACCAGAGAAAACTCACCCACTTGCCAGAGAAAAAGGGAGGAAAAAATGTTCTGTTTGAAAAAAAAAAAAACAGTCCTGCGTTGGAAGCGGCTATAAGAAACCATGTGTCATCATTTATTTCCAATGCAGGGTTCCTGGAATCAGCGCATTAGAGTGGGGTGTTGAAATTGAGAGTTTTTCTGCTGAGCTTTGGGGACAGGTGCTTTCTGGTTAAACCCTCTGACTTATCTGTGGTTGAGGGAACCTTTAAATGCAATAATTGCTAGCAGAGAGAGAAAAGTGAAGACCAGGAGCAACGACAGAAACTCCCGACTTTCATCAGCCACTCTCGGCTCCGCGTCACATCTTCCCTCTCGTCTCTTTCGCTCGATGCTCCTCTGGTTCTCTTTGTCACTCCATTCGTTACATTTGCTGTCATATTTTAGATCACCGACACTCTCAGGAGTATTTTATGAGCCAAACCACAACTTTATTCTTCACAGATCATCCTGCAGGGCCCTTCAACACGTTTTCAAGCCTGATTGGCTTGCAAATAGCTTGTTTCCTGTCCGAAATGACTGATTGTACTCAGTCTCAGCCATCGTCTTCTTCTTCTTCTTCTTCTGTGCCACAGAGAGCTTCACCTAAACTTTACATTTCTTTGCTGTGCTTGTACTCTGGTTAGGTTCATACACAAAAACACTCCGTAAGGTTTTCAAAATTTGGTGTAAAAAAACCCGCTTCTGTCGCTACAAACACAGCTGGAAAACGTCCCGACGTCTCGTTAAAATATCCAGTGGTTTCACACTTCTTAACGCCAGCCCGACCTGTGGTCACTCTGCTGTAACGCCCCACACACTCTCACTAGAGCAATCTGGAACAATCCGCCGCTGAAAATAGTCCCCAACAAATGGACAACTTCGGTCCTGTCGACGTCGCAGGAACCGGCGGGCTCGGAGCTGAGAGCCACGGACAGGAAGTCACAACATATTAACGGATGGACTGACTCACAGTTTGTTGCCTTCAGCGGTGGTAAGATGGCCGACTTGTTCTGGGAAGTTCTGCAGTTAAGTCCGGTTTGACAGCATGAAAAACAAACTGAGCTAACATCAGGCATGTGAGTGAAAACACTGTGGAAATATTGTCGGTTCACACTTCTCAGTGTGAAACGGCTCATTATGAACTGCTGACGCTGAGCAACACGGCGCTGATCTCTGTTTTGAAACGGATCTCTTCTTGTTAACGGCTCGGGCCTGAGTACCCTCTCCATGCTATGACAATATTTTCACACAACATTAGAATTGAACCATCAAACTCGTCACTAAAGGCCCCACTGGGTGAGGCTGGGTCAGGCTGGGTGAAGCTGGGTGGAGCTGGACTCATGGTGTCCTGTAAAAACCCCCACGTCTCCAACACGACCTCTGCAGCCTCTGCAGCCTCTGCAGCGCTGCGCCTCCCTTTAAAATCCTCTTTAAGCAACTTGTGTGATGATATATCTGCATCTTTGCTCTGATTAAAAACGCACCATGTTTACTCTTAAAGTAAACAGTGAAAACCCAGCTTTTATTCCTGGAGTGCGATGGTACACAAAGACCAGGGTTTGGACAGTGAAAGCAGCCGTCGGGTCTTCGGATGATTCCTGGAAGAGAAGCAGTTTGTGTTCGTTTGTTCAGCACAGACACAACCGACTGACGGGAATCTGCGTGTGAAGGAGCTCAAGACTGACGTAGAGACATTCGGTGGATGTAAATGATCAGCATGTTGGATTGTTTGTGTTTCCTGAGACGGGAGTATTTTGGTTTATAGATGGAGACCAAACCAAAAAACAGTCCAGCGCCAAACCAAACATTCTGGACCGACGAACTCACAGGCTGTTGTTCACCTTAGATGTTCTGGATGTCTCACACGTTTGTCCCCATTTCACCTCGACAGGTTCTGTAGCTTCACTTCTCTACTAGATTTTTAAGTAACTGTTAATTAAAACATGTAAAGCTCACAGTGGTTAACGTTCTCCGTTTCCTTAGACTGGAACCACAATCATTCCCGAACCTCAACCAGGTGTTCGAGACGCCCAGCCTTAAAGGAGCAATCTGTCAGATAAAGACATCTATGTTAGCATGCTAACCAGCTAGCCCCCGGCCCGTCCTGGCTGCCAACAGAACTCTGCAGCTCAGAGGTGACAGTCTGTAGTTTCAGCTGTAAAAGCAGCCAGTTCACTGCTGAGTCTACAACTACAACCGTCCACCGTCTGAATTCAAGTTTCTCTCTCTGACTGAACTCAGACGACATTAATCGCCTCAATAACTCATCGCTTCATACTGAATCAAAGTTCTGGTTCGGTCCAAATACATCCTCAGTTCATAGAGTAAGACGTGAAAATATTCCGACTCTACGCGCTGACGATGTCAGACTCTCTCTCTCCCTCTCGCTCTCGGAGCCAAATCCAGTTGAGCCGGTCCCGTCACAGGGATAACTCGACCCGGTCCGGACAAACTCCACTGGCTCCGTGTCTAACTGGGCCGTGGGCTGATCGGATCCACAGCCAGCAGACAGCAGCAGTTGTTGGTTCCTCCAGTGTTTTGCTGCCCCCTAGATTTTTGGAGCTACCTTTGAATTCTGGCCTCATTTCTTCAAATTAACCATGAGGTAGTTTTTTTTTTGTTTTTTATGTACAGATATCGTAGAAAGCAAGAATTTTAAGAACAACTGGCTTCAGAAGTAAGTCGGAGGTTTAGCAGAATGGTTTGCAGACAGTTCTGAAGCCTCGAGGCCCAAATAAACCTTGTTGAGCATAAAAAAAGCGGTTAGGAAGTGATGGAAAATCATCCGGGGGGTTTCAAGCTGTGGAACGTTGACCTTTTGGGAGATAGCCTGTTTCTGCAGGGCACCGACGATTGGCAGGTAACTAACAGACCCAGAAGGCTGAGCGTAGCCTGGCTCGGATCAGAACCGGCCCAGCCCGCGCCAGCCAGTGTTGAGTAATGCTGTTAGTAAATACCAGGCCAATTATTGCTAACGAGGGCCTAATTGGAACCAGATGAACATTTATTGAATTTGTCAGAGAAAGGTAGAGTGGAGATAGCTAATGAAGTGCAGCCGCAGCGTCGGGCCGGGCCGAGCCGGGCCAGGCAGGCGCTGAGGGAACGCATAATTCAGCTGGCAGCGGCACAATGTTTTTTCCCCACGTTTGTGGTTTCATTCTCGTTCAATCCTGCAGAGATGTTTGAGCAGAAAGTAGTCAGTCAGGAGGACGAAGTCAGTTTTATATAAATAACGATGTACTTCATTTAAACTTTAATCCAAGAAAACCTGGAAACGAATTCTTGGAGACCCAAAAATGCTAAATTTCGTCCAAAAACCTTAAAATGTGAAACATTTAACTTCCAATCACACACGACAGGTCACCTCTCTCACGCTTGTTTTTGTACAACGGGCTTCACAGTCCTCTGCAGCTGTCGGTGCTCATGTGACGACACAGAGATGCTTCTTCTATTCACAGGTGCCATGAGGTCGTTGAACCTGAGTATTAAAGTGCTATTTTCTTCTTCTTTACACTTGTAATCCTTTTACATTTCAGGCTGAAACTGAACTACTCCTGTACGGCTTCACCCCAAAAATATAAATCCTGTCTGTATCTGCTCTGCTGAAGTAGCTGCAGACTTGTTTTAAGACGTCAGAACAACCAGAAAAACATGAAATAGCTCCGTACTGCTGTGATCCAAATCTCCAGAAGCCCTAAATCTATTTGTCGAGCACGGTCAAGCTCGTGCACATGCTTCAGAAGAGCTGCATGCTAACGCTGTTAGCTGAGCAGCTACAGTGAAGATTTTGACTTTGTGTGTGTAAATAACGTCTTTTCAGATCAACTGGGAGCTTTTATGAAATGTTAAAGTTGCGCTAAAGTATTTTTATATACTGATGATCAAGTGACTTGTGTCTGTGCAGCTCTACTGAGCTCTTCAGCCTCTTTTAGTCTACTTTGTTTTCACGTTTTCATCAGTCCAGCTCTGATAAACCTTCTGTACACTCACCTGCTCCAGCAGCATGCTAACAGAGCTAACATAGTAAATATTGGACTTTTATTCCACACAGACACGACTCCAGTGGGATGATCTTGTTGGAGGTTTGAGCCTTTATACATACCGGCTTTAGAAGTCACCAAAAGGCCAAAAAAAATCAGTGAACGCAGCTTTATATATGTCTGTTAACAAACAGCATCAGCACATCCTGTATGTTTGATCTGAAGTTTCACATTTAAGCATCTTAAACCTCATAAATCACCAAACATCCATCTTTGTCCTCGTCGTTTGAGTCTCTGCTGTGAATCCAGCCTGCGCTTTTAGAGATTCTTTAAAGTTAATCATGCTTTTACACGGCATTTTGGTGAGAGTTACGCTTTAACGTTAAGGATTCTGCTTGTCGACGTCGAGTATTCATCGAGAAAACAAATCATGAAGCGTCAAAGGCCTCTGCCGCGACCGCCACGCTCGACACACTCGACCCGGAGGAGTCGGCTGCGTCGGGTTTAATTTGCTCCCGCGCTGAAATGCGGTTGGCGTGACCTCTGCCCTGGTTTATTCCCTACATCTCTCTTTTATTGTAGGTCTGTCCTCTTCTTCCTCCTCCTTCATCACGTCATCCGTTCCTCCCTTCAGACCCGTTCTTTCCCTCCCACATCCCCCCGCCTGCCTCTCCGTCTCATTATGCAGTCGCTCCTCATCCTGCCAGCTGATGGTTCAGTGCAGCGAGGGCCTCGGGCGCCGCGCTCTGTCCCTTTGATTTCCATCCACGCACAACAGAAAGGAGGGCACACATCCAGTGTATACAGCACACACACACACACACACGCACACACACACACACACACACACACACACACACACACACACATGCATACTGTACTTTCTATACATGTACCGGATCCAACATATAGACTGTGCGGATATACAGTCCATGCTCAGCCAGGCGGAGATTCACCGGTCACACTGTCCTCACAAACATCTTCTGTGTGTGTGTGTGTGTGTGTGTGTGTGTGTGTGTGTGTGTGTGTGTGCCAAGCTTCTGTTGGACGAAAGCCTCAAACCTCCAAAAAGTTAAATTCTTCAGGAAAACAGTCCAGCAGCTAATTACCAGCCATGTGTTTTAGTAATTACAGGTCCGACAGTGAGCACACACACACACACACACACACACACACACACACACACACACACACACTCAGCACATAACGAACATGTGCACACTTGGATCTTAGCGGACTCGTCACAGGACTGCCTGCCCGGATCCGTGACCTTACATTAGTTTCAGGACATTAAAGTTTTCCAGAATAGAAGAAAAACACCTGAAATATTTCATGTAACAACAGCTTCTGCTTTTTTTCTACGACGGCAAATATTTTTGTTTCCTCAGACTGCTGTCGCACACAGACACTGATAATAATGTGACTTTATTGACTGGTAGTTAACCACCATTTCAAACACTACACGGACAAAAGATTCAGTCCGTGTTCGAGCTCATAAATCGTTTTTAAGGTTTAAGCCGGGTCATTCTGGACAGAGCAGCGAGGGGGAAAGTAAATGCCTCGCCAGCGACTTTACTGAAAACAGCGAAACTCCTCGTCATCTGACGGCAAGATGAGTCTACAGTCTGAACTACAACAATAAACACGTAAATACCAACCATGAGGTCCACAAAGACTCACCAGTGTCACACATGCAGAAACAATCTCATTTCTTTTGAATTCAAGCTGCAGTAAGAAATCTAATAAAAGAAATTGTACTAAAAATTAGCTACAAAAGAGTTTTTCAGCTTACATACATAGAAGTAGTTGCATAAAACTATTATTCTCTCGTCTCCAACAGAACCGACCGGGTCTTTATTATTGTCTGAATCCTTCCATATTTCACTCGTCTTTCTTTTTGGTTAAAGGATTAAAGGTCAAGGTTAAAAAGCTGCCATTCCATTTTTTAAAATCTTGACAACGCATGTTAAAAGACCTGAAACATCCATTTGAATAAATACCTTTAAACCCTACATCAGATATTTCTTTTTTTAAACTTCCCTCCCAAACCTTCATCACATTTAGTTCGAACTTCCGATGCCTCCAGACTTTTTCTCTCCGAAGATACGAGGGACTGAAAAAAAAGCGATGTGTCGGTTTTGCACTCAGCAGCAGCAGCGGAGACCAGTTTCCTCCGAATAATTTCAGGATCGTTTTAATTTCGCAGTGATCATCGTCAGCGTGTCCTGACCGGCATGCCGAGTGAAGAGTTTCAGAGCTTTTCCTCCGGCGCTCCTCCGTAACGTCGCCATCTGGTGGAGCGCTCGTGTCCTGCGAATCCAAACGACACAACAGACTGTAGTAGAGACACGGAGATACATTACTGTCATGTGTGTGTCTGTGCATACATGTCGTGTGTGTGTGTGTGTTATGGCTTTGTGTAAATTCAGGCGTGCACACACACACACACACACACACACACACACACACACACGATGAGGTCTTCACAGTCCTGCTCTGTTCGTCAGCTGGGCTTCATTCACAAAACGTGGCTCCGCCGGCAGCATTTCCTCTGCTTTCTATTTGGGGAAAGAAACTAAAACAGAAAAAAAAAAGAACCACTGACTTTGTTCTGAAGGTCTGTTTGTTTTTTCGGACCTGTCTGCTCTCTCTCTCTGCCTGTGCGGCACAAATGAACCCAAGCGGAGAGCCAGAAATTCAGGGATAGATTAGGTTACACGACTTCCCAGAGACAAAAGTGGCCTATATGGGAGGGTCGGCCATGACAGTTGGCAGTCGCTTCGGTTTGGGGTGAACCTGATACCATAATTTAGATCCGCCATAAACACACAGAAATGAGACGCAGGCCGACTCTCCCTCTGAAATACATCCGTGGGAAAACGGCGCATTTTGGCTGCAGAAGCCGACTGTAACATGAAATCCACGCTTTTATGATTAGATGTAACGTGTTTATCATTGCTTACACAAACTGATGGGAAGCATTTGCGCAGCCTTGCCCTTCGCCGCCTGCATGTGTGCAGAGCCGAGGCCCGGGAACAGAGCAGGTATTGGTTTCTGCTCAGGAGACGGTCCGGGAATGACTCCGTGTTTAGACGTGCTGACTCTGTCTGGTCTCCTTGTTGTCTCTGAGGGCTGCGTTGATCTGAAGATGAATGAATTGTCGTGATCGTTGCTTTGCAGACCGTTCAGCTGTAGAGAATGTGTGTTTCTGCGTGCGATGTTTTCTGCATGCGCTCATTACCGAGTGTGTACGTGTGTGTTGACGTCTCCTGATTAGCTCTGGCACGGCCCGGCGAGCGAGAGGTTTGTGGAAGATTAGCTTAGCGGGATGGTTTCCTGTCAAGATCTGCAGAAATCAAGTCTTTCCAGCGCGAGAGCCAACAGTCAGCAAACACATGCAGCGCCGCAAAGATGTTTGATAATGTGGACGCAACTCTTTCGCCAGTTCTGAGAACAAAGTATTTGTTTCTGTCTGGCAGCTGAAGCCCGGGCTGAAAGCTGAAGCCGGTGCAGAGGCGCCGTAAGATGCAGACAGCCGCTGCACAACCCAGACACCAGAGTGAACGTTTCTGTAAAACACTTATAGGTTGACATTTTTACATTTCTTTATGTCACATCACTCACATCACATCTGCTCTGCTTAGGTTTAGGGACAAAAAACTACTTGGTGAGAGTTTGGAAAATATCACGGTTCGGATTAAAATACCTGTTTTGGTCGCCACAACCATCTATGGAGACGATTTGACTTCCCCTGACAAATAGCTGGTTTTGGGAGCTGAAATAATAATTGAAAATATCCAGTGGTGAGACTGTTGTCAAGCCTCGTTGGCTGTAATAACGCCGCCGACTCCTGATGGGAAAGTCGGCTAACAAGCGTTTGATTTCGACGTGATAAGCCACGTTTGGTGCACGAGTCGACCTGAGACGTTACTGGTGATGTCCTGTCGACTGTGTCGAACATGTTCCTGCTTTTGGAGTAGTAACCAAGCAGTGTTTAAAACTATAACATCTTTACCATATAAATACATCACAAATTCAGAGAATGTGCTGAGGCTTTAAATGTTGCACCAGTTCAGACTCGAGCAGGAGGCCGCTGATCCAACCGAAGACGAAAAAGAAGCAGAGACAGAAAGAAAATGGTCGCCTCTGTGGGTGACAAATCCAGGCTGATGTAAAGAGGTGTGTGTGTGTGTGTGTGTGTGTGTGTGAGTGGGCGGCTTGTGTTTGAATCGTTTCATGGTGAAAGTGTGTCTGCAGGATAAAGACAGATGACGGGAGAGGATGGCAGGGTAGACGCGGAGGAGCGTCGGCGTGTTTCGAGCTGAAGAGCCAAAGACTCGTTCTTACATCTGGGCGTTCGTGCGGTTCTGTCACTCCGGATCAAAGAGGGAAATATGAGGCAATCCTTTAAATGATTTACGACACACAGAGTTTTCTCACCAGTCAGGTTTCCAAACGTTCCAAACAAGTTAATGAGCAAATGTCAAACTGTCACGTGACAGAAAAAATAAAGGGATCCGACAGTAAAACACACTGTGTCCACATACTTTTGGCCGTGTGGTGAATTCTGTCTCCTCCTATCTTTATTTCTTTCACTCTCACGTTAAATCCTCTTTCCTGACTCCTCCTGTCTGACAGCTGACGGACTGTATGAGTCCCTCAGAGGAGGAGGAGGAGGAGGAGGAGGAGGAGGAGGAGGAGGAGGCATCGGGACGGAGAGAGACTCAATCAGACGACGTCCTGATGGACGATGTGGTCGTCAAGACATCATGATGTCATCCTCTTTGTTCTGTGACGAGTAAGTGCAGCTCTGTCTTCGATTCCTTCAAATCAGAACACAAGCTGTACTTAGAGTTTAGTGCTCTAAAGCGTGCCGCCATATTTCTACAGTCATCAGGCACAATTTTGGGTTCAGCATCTTGTCCAAAGACGCTTCCACATTTGAACTACCGATCAGCCAACGAGAGCTCAAGTGGTGGTAATAATCTGTTCACACAGTTTAATAATTTAGTTTATTAATCCTCAGGCTGGCTTCTAAATCGATAATTGGAGCTTGGACTCGTTGATTATCAGAGCTGATGTTGCCCTCCCTCCTCCCTCTGCTGATCTCAGCTGCACATTAACCCTCTCGCCCTTCTTCTTCCTCTCTCGGCTTTTATCTCTTTGTCGATTCCCCCTCGGGCCTTTCCATGAGGTAATATCCTGTCTGGCTGGCTCGCAGCGATCACACCTCTGAGTGAGGAGGGATGGAGGGATGGAGGGATGATGGAGGGATGGAGGGATGACGGAGGGATGGAGGGATGGAGGCAGCGCTGTAAAAAGTGTTGGGTGTCAGATGTGCGTCCAGGAAAAAAAAAAAAAAAGGCTGTTTGTTGGCTCCGATTTCAGGTTTTTCACTTTCGCCCTGTTGAAACGCGGCGTAATGAAAACTCAGATATACATCCAGAGGTGAGAGGTCGGCGTGTCTGCAGGCACAGGACTGTTTATACACACACACACAGAAATGTGCACATGTAGACACACAATGTCTCTGGAAGCTTTTATTCTGTTAGCCTGGACACCGACACGCAGCCGACACCGACCCGTCGACGAGGTTTCCTCTCTGGCAGGTCGGTCCGACTCCCAGCAGCTGTTTTAGCCTCCAGGAGCCGTCTGAGCGGCTCCCCTCTCTCCTCCCCCCTCTCGCCTCCCTCCCTCTGTGGGAGTATCACGCTGCATCACCAGCCCGAGCTCCAGGCTCCGGGCCATCCGTCACAGCCCGCCTCACTTCCGGGGGTCAGGTATCTCAGACAGGCCCGGGTCAGGAGGGGGGAAGTGGCTCCAGAACATCTGATCCTGATCCACTGAAGACCTGGAGACAGCTCCAGCCTTTTAAAGTCCAGTAAAACGGAACCTGTCCAGCTTGTGTTCCACCTGACAGAGTGAAGCTACTCTGCGTGATATAGAACCGGTTCTGTGTAGCGATGGACGGGCTCATTGATTCTCCCCCGGAGGCCTTTCAGCCAGGCGGCAGGGCCGGATGACCCGGCCTGCCCTGAATCAGAAACTGTATTTACGACCGCCTGCTGCTACAAACTTCATGACATCAGCTGTGGTTCCAACTGAAATAGACTTCCACTCCACACACACTCTGGTAGCTGTAACCTTTCAGCCCGTGACTGTTCGGGTCCAGAATAGAAAACTGTGGTTTCCTCTGCAGGCCGAACACGTCCAAACCACCGCCGCGTCGTTTTTATTACTGTTCTTATTTCTGTATGATGATTCTTGATTTCAGAGTCGGCGATGGAGTAATGAGGTCTGAACACTGAGAACTTCTGCCGTATCACCGTTTTTTAAAGCTTTTTAGGCGTGATGAAGAACAGAAATGTCTTGGGAATACAAAAAGTGAGCGTGGATGAGATTGATGCACATGCAGACTTTGTTGTCAAACTTAAAACCCTAAAATCAACATTTATGGTGATTCTTGTAAAAGCTTTAACTGCTTCTAGCTTCTGAGATGACGTCAGTGGACGGATACGTTTGTCACTACTGATATTTAAAGATTGAAAAGACTTCCGTCAGCAATTTGCAAAACAATGAAACAGCAAAGCATCTCCGTGAAGTGTTAACAGATGCAGTAATACAAAATACAATAACTTTGATACTGAAGGATTGAACAGATACCAAAGAAAAAAGATTTGAAGAAGATGAATAGATATTTACATTTCTAAGGGCAAAGTCATGATCCAAAACCAAGAAGAATGTCTGAACAATGAATTCAAAGGTGTTATAAAGAAAGTACCAAACGATCACTGAGGTCCAAACATTTCCCAACAATGTGGAAGCCTCTGAATAAACAGAATGATTGCAAGAACAATGTCACAACAGTTCACAACCGTTTAAAGGTTTAAAGATGTGTTCTAGAACGACTGAGGCAGATGTGATCATGCTCGATATCAGTAACAGGGACGAGAGGACGGATGGGTGATGATGGCGACTGGGGACGGAGGAATGAAGTGGAAAGGTAAAGAACGAGGGAACGTTAAGGGAGAACTGAACAGCAGACGACCAGCAGGTACGATGAGGTTTAACCGTGCGGGAGGTTGTTCTGGTTTCCTCAGGTCACGCGGCGAGAACAGAAACATTATGCGGTGATGAAGAGTCGAGTGCACGCGGATCTCAAAACCTCTCTGTGATTTCTGCTGCAGCCTCGAGGAACTCAAACAAGGTTTTCTTGTTATTTATGTCCGCTGCTTCCTCCCAAACAGCCTTTAATGTGATTTCATTCAGGACTCCGTGTCAGCCGAGATGATTTGCCGGCAGGCTTCAGTTTCATATAAATGAGCAGCGCGTTTGATCCTGTGTTATAAAGTGGAGTTGGCTCGTCGTCTGCGCTGCGGAGAAGAGGTGAATAATCTGCAGCCACAGTCGGTCTGAGAGCGTCTGGAGTCAGCGTGTTCCTGCGCTCTGCCGTTAAAGAGGTTCAGATCCTGTTTTGCTTCATGCCTCTTGTTCTTTTGGCATCATTAAAGCAAAACAATGGCGTTCACAGTAAATAGTCATGGAAACGCAGAGAGGCGCTGCAGCTAAACACAGAGATCAGCCAGGAGTCTGTTCAGCGGCGTGGCGGCCGCAGCACACCTCGTCGTGACCTCCTGTTTTAGTTCAGTCGTTTCTCTGCACACTACGGGACGTACGCTTCGCTTGTACACCAACAAAACCGCCTGAAACGGTCGGAAAATACACCTCAGTGTGTGTAGATGCTGTTGAACTCAAAGTGTGGATTCGTTGGAAGCTAACGCGCCCCACAGTCGGGTGTTTTTTTGTTTATTTTGTCTGATTTTTTTCCTCGCCACATTGCAGCTGGCAGGACGGGCTGGAAAAGAGTGAAACCCTCGACTCCATCGGTGCAGCTCCATCCCAACGATCCCTGATGGGAGGCTGGCACAGAGCGAGAGACTCCACCGATCCGCCTCCGCTGCCACCTCCCGCACAACACACACCATCCCTCACACATGTACAGCTGCTGCCGCCACATCTGGGAGCGATTTCATTAAAACCAAAGAGTGAGAGAAAGTGAGAGGAGGGCAGATAAAATCTATAGTCAGGTCTTCTGCCTGTGGGACTCAGAGATCCGAGATCTGACTTATTGTCAGTGAGCAGCTGATGTTGCAGCTTCAACTTGTTTCTTGACTGATTTCTTTCTTCAGACGTGCTTCATCATAATGTTACCAGCAGACTTAAAGGAACAGTTCATCCAGAAGTGAAAGTGCGGCCACTATCTCTTCACCCGCATGCTGATGGAAAGACAAAACATTTCGTGACTGAATGTAAAACAACCGCAGCTCGTCTGAAGTCGGCCGCACGTCGAGGCTGTAAATAAAATCTCTTCAGATCAGTTTGTGATCTCTGGACTTCTACAGAGTTGGATTACAGCAAATATCTGGTTCTGTCACCACAAACTTCTCCTCGTGACAGTCAGCTCACAAGCGTGTAATCTGGTTGTGATATGACACGTACTGTAGAAATGTTAAAGGAGCAGTCTGTAGTTTTGGGGGCAGAAATGTTTAGAGGAGAAGAGAAAGATCTTCACTGGCTGATTTTCTTCTGCCTAAATAAACAAACTCTCTTCATTTCCACAGTATGAACTGAACACAATTCATACTGTGGTACCATGTTTATATTGGGGCTGTAGCTCAGGAGGTGGAGTCAGGTCGTCTAGTAATCGTAAGGTCGCTGGCTCGAATCCCGGCTCCTCCCAGCTGCATGTTGAAGTGTCCTTGAGCAAGATGCTGAACCCCAAATTGCTCCTGATGAGCAGCACGGCGTCCTCTGCTGTGTGTGTGTGAATGGGTGAATCTGACAAGTGTCGTAAAGCGGCTTCGAGCGGTCAGTAGACTGGAAAAGTGCCACAGAAATACGAGCTCATTTACCAAATGTGTGGCGGACCCTGCCACTTTTCAGTGATATTCATTTAAAGCACAGTGGAAAGCCCGACAGTGTTTCCTCCAGCAGTGTGAAGTCACTGATTCGTTTGGATTCAGAGCCTCACTTTGTTCTTTATGCAGATAACTTTGCACTAAATGTTTTTTTAATATTCTCGCTGGTTCTTCTGCTGACGCTCCAGACCGGTTCTGTACTTCATTACATCACTTTGTATTTCAGCCGGGTTCGGCAGCCAGCCTTTTAAAATTTTCTGCTTGATAAATTTTCCTAATAAATAAATGTGGGGGCCGTGTTTTCTCTGAACGTCGGCCCGACGGTTTTGTACATCGTTAGGAGGCCGCGTGGTGCGAGCAGGAACGATTATTCACTGGAAAATAGAAATGGAAATAAATCTAGTTCCATCTCAGAAAGAAAAATAAAATAAATTGGGTTATTTTACACACTTGTTAAAAGTTTCTTGATGCTTCAGCTCAGTTTTTGTTAACAGAGTGAGAACAGCAGCACGTGGCCTCCTCCCCCCTCGTTAAGATATTTTTAAGGGGCAAAGTGAAACGTAATCTGCAGCGGGGACTTTGGCATCGAGCGTAATTTTATTATGAACATTTGCACTGAACCCAAATTATATGGATCCAGTGTGTGTGGTCAGAATTAATACGGCTCGCAGTCTGCGTGCCATACTTACTAATAACAGCGGTGTGACCTCTGCAGGCTGCAGTAGCCAGCTGTCGGACTCATTAAATGTTCTTTCAAATGTATTAAAGAACCCGATCTGAGCTGTGGTGCAGTTTACAACGCTCCCTTAATCTGACGGCTCGATATAATATCAAAGCGTCTCTGCACTCTACCTGCTCAGCAGCCGACAGCAGATAAACACGGTCGGAGTCATGCTGGTCATCAGGTGTTAAGATGCTCACAGTTTTGGAGGAGAGAGTCGGTCCAGATCCAGAACTTCTGGAGGAATAAACACCTGCAGTCTCATCAGATTCTGCTCTGTTCCGGAGCCGTTAACTGACGGGAGGAGATCTCAGAGATTACTTTCAAACTTCTGGGATTAAAAAGTGGATTTATCTTCACTCCTGTTTATCGACCTGACAGCAGCAGTGATGGAGGCGACCTCCACTGTCAGGTGTTTTACGTAACGTTACAGAGAGGAGAGGGAGAACCAGAGTCCAGTCAGAGACACACACTCGATGCTAATGTTGCTCGCTATCTTATCTCGCTAATTACAGTAAAGTACACAAACCGTCCTGCGGTCAAACTGGCTTCGCTGGAGGTGAACGCAGCTTTAAACAACCGCTGCTGCTGATGGAAATCCACCTGACGTGACGGACGAGGGAATGTTTTAATGTTTTATTCACGGCACATTCACTCGCTCCTCATATGGAGGATGGAAGTCGTTGTTCCGACTTCATTGTTTTGCATTTATATCGAGCCAACTCGTCTTTTGCCGCTTTGTTTCAACATTTGGGATAATGTCAGGAGTCGGGACACAACTCAACAGCACGTAGAACAAAGGTCGAGTCATTTCAGGCTTTTTTCATCCTACATATTATATCTTTACGGTGAGAATGCTGACGGATGTGCTGGATTATTATTATTATGTTCCTTAGAGCGAAAGTTCCCTGAGCACACGATTTGTCTTTGGACTCTACGGGCACGATGGCAGCAGCACATCTCACCCTCGTTAAATAATTCAGAGTACAGGTACCTTCCAAGTTTCTGAATTACTGTGCTGACGGTAAAATAAACTGACCTGACTTGACGTTGAATGTATTAAACTATTCTGCAGCGTCCACTCAGTGTGTCGCCGTCCTCTCTGTCCAGGACTTTAATTATCTCCTGGGGATATTTTTAGTGGCTCTCTTGACGCTTTAATTAGGTTTACAAATGATAATTTTTAACCACCGTGTCTACCGAGGACCGTGGCAGCACAATAAACACAATCAGACGTTCCCCCTGCAGAACTGCATTAGAGGTTTGGCACCGCGGGAGAGGGGGAGGCTGGAAAATGTCGAGCTAGCTGGCATCAAGGAGCTCCTGTTACCGGTAAAAGGGGGAAAACTCCCAGCACTCTGCCAATCCCAAAGCACACACACACACACACACACACACACACACACACACACACATACATACTCACATGCAAACTCCCAATTACGCTGCTGTTCCTGCAGAGGTGGTTTTTAAACTTCTCCTCAGCACGAACATGTAGCAGTGGGAGGAGCTTTTCTTGGCTAGCTGTTATGGCCACCTCCTGCCGTGCTGCCATGGCAACAAAACAGCTGTCAGTGCAACGGGAACGGAGGGAGAGAGGGGAAAACATCTGACGTGGATCGTCCCCTGCACCCACATATTTTCAGGTCTTAATTCCCTCTGATTCTAATAACGGGCTCCGAGTTTGTTCCCAAATAATAGCCCGCAGTGGGGTAGAAAGTTTGAGCATCGCGAGCCTGGAAAAATGTTCTCATGCGCCTCTTTTTTTCTTTTCTTTTTCCCTTCTGTAGTATTGGATTATGCTCCGATGCTGGAAAAGTCCTGCAGAATTAGGATGATTTCATTTCACGGGCACGCCGTGTTGTAATAAATTCAGCCGCCTTCTCTGCGTGACCTCTGGATGAGCCGCTGCGGTCAGCGTCTCTCCGCTCCAACTCCTCCACTCCAGATTGGTTTTCAGTTTTCAGCGCACTTGTGACTAACTCCCCTCGATTGTAGAGGCCAAACAAATGATCAGTTGTGTGTGTGTGTGTGCGTGTGCGTGTGTGCGTGTGTGTGTGTCCGGTCCAATCACTGATCGCCTCCTACAGCACGAGTCCCACAGCAGATGACAACCCAGAAATCTCATCTGGTTTGATTTCTGGAAGGATTGTTGTGGTTTTTGTGTTTTCTAACTCTGTCAGATTGAGACGGTTATAAAATGTTGTCATCAGCAATATATTCCTGCTTCACTCTCTCCGCTCGATTATTGCTTATTGACAAATAGCCCTCGCTAACGTGTTCGGTAGTCGGCCAGAGCTGCTCCCTCAGGCGGTCCCTGAAAACTCTGTAAGTGTGTTCTGGAGGTTAGAAGTCGACCCGGCCAAGAGTATGTGGACGGCCGAACACTGCAGTCGAGGTCACGTATTTATCCACATTGTTTGAACACGCTGTGTATTTAAAGGCTGCACAGTTTATCTACAAGTTTACAGGTCATGTCAGTGTTGGTGAGGCAGAGAGAGTCCTGATCATCTCTGACCCGAGTACAAAAAATAATCCAGTGAAAACAGTTTATCAAACAGCTTCTCAGTCTCCTGTTCTTGTATTTTCTAAAGTTGCTTTGAATCTGTTGGTTGGACTGAACAAGACGTTTGAAGGCTCTCGAGTCCCAGGAAATTCTGATGGACATATTTTCATGATTTTCTGACATATTAAACAATATGTCAATCAAGCAGGAGTCATTTAAAGACGTATCTATAACTGCAGTCAAGAGTTTCTGGTCTTCTTACTTTCCTGACAGCTTCTCTTCTCACTGGCCTTTATCTTTTATGTCAGGCAAAATATGCAATAAAAGACTAAATCTACTTTTTTAAAACTGGAAAGTTGGAAACTTAAACAGGATGTTAAATTGTTTTTTAAAGACTTTTCTTCGTTTTACCTGGAAGCCTTCAGTCTAGCAGTTATTACTAGATTGTAATCTGGACTTTTCATTTCTTTAGTTTGTTCTCACGTCATCATTTGTCTGTTTAGATTTCCACAAAATGCTAAAAATGAGATTTACGCCAAATAAAAAGGAAGGAAAGTGACAGTTATCTTTGACGGATGTGCAGCTAACGAGAAACATCTGCGGTCATAATTCTGCGGTCTTCGTCAGTTACTCAGAGTAATTAGTGTTGAATATAATAAAAAGAGAAAACAAACATTAGCTGTCGGGGCCCGTTGAGATTAGGAGGCCCGCTGAGGTCTTAATCCAGCCAGAAGACTTCAGAGTTTCAGTGTGTTTGTGCAGCGTTTTTACAAATGTAAAGTGTCTCATGATGAAGCTATGTGCATGTGTTTTCTCCTCTATGTGAGCAGCTCTCATGTGCATGCATGCACAGAATGTGAATACATATGTTCCTGCATTCAGCCATATGCTGCGTGTAGCTGTAATCTGCAGCCAGTGGATCTCAGACTGAGCGCCGGCTCGTTGGACGGGCCTGCATGTGTGATCAGCGCAGCATTCCTCAGTGACAGCTGCGGGGCAACAGCTTCTTTAAATAGCCTCGGGATCGCCGGCGCGCTCTGAGAGCTGCAGACATGTCGGGACTCTGTGAGCTCGGGTGGAGCTTCAGCGCCGCCTGGTGGTCGGACACGGATCTGTCAGGATGTGTTTACAAACAAAGATCATAACAGGGAGGTTATTGTTTATATCTGACTTTATGTCTGATGATGATGATGATGATGATGATGATGATGATGATGATGAGGAGGAGGAGGAGGAGGAAGAGAACTCCTCTGTCATCAGGACGGCTCCTCACTGAGTGAACAGATTGTAGTGCGACATCAAGGATCTCATGTTTCCTTTAACTCGTTTACATGTGACTTTAGTTTTGTTCATTTGCAGGTGACGAGACGTTAAAACAACAACATTTTTTAGACGTCTAGGTTACATAAAAACATTGTTTAGCAGCTTTTCAAAGACTTTGTTTTAATGTGCTCTTTTTGATCATCGTCATAACGAAACCCAGTCTTTGAAATGCTGTGAAAATAATCAACTTTAAGACAAAAGAATGAGGAGGAAACTCTGGCACAAACATTTCTGTTAAGATTATTGAATCTCCTCTCGTCATGGAACAGAACGAGAGAGCAACATGTCCTGATCATCTTCCATCGAAGTCAGAGGAAGGTGGAGAGGTTTGGTGTGAAGGAGGAGTTTTTTAGGATCTCCTTCTTCTTCTTTTCCTGTTTTCCTTCAGACTCTATCCACGGTGCTTCCAGCAGCTGTCCGTCAGCTCTGCTGCTCAGCAGTTGTCCTCCATCTTATCATATTTATAGACGGTGTTCTGCTCACGTCTCTCTTACAGCCTTCAGACTGTGACTTCAGTGGAGCCGTTCTCTGATCCGTCATCTCTGTGTTTTACGGTTTGGTAAAGTTTAAGCAGCTAAAACTACTCGGTTAAGTTTGGAGGAAAATTATGTTCACGGTTGAGACAAACCAGCACCAACTGTTGGTGTGAGACGGGACGCAAACAGCTGTGTTTACAGAACCAAACCAGCCACTTCCCACGAGGGTTTGCAGAGAAGAAAACACACATCGTCATCCTTCTGTTGTCGTTGTGATGAGAGGCGATTCTTCAGACTGACATAAAAACAGGTAGTTTCTCAGATGGTCGGTCTGTTTTCACCTCCAGTCAACCGTCCTGATTAACAACCAGTAAACTGAAGTAAAACACACACTGACACGTCTGTCTGACGCTCCTACAGCAGCTCTGCACTTGTGCCTGTTATCAACACACACACACACACACACTCTCCTGTCTCAGATTCTTGGCGTGACTTCCTCGTGGTAAAAAAGGAAACATCCCCTTGCCCCTCGCTCCCCCTCCCCACCTCCCATAATCCCCTCCTGCCTGCCTGTGTGCCATCAGACTCTCCTGAAACAAATCCAGACGGAGAGGAGCTCCTGTCCACTTCATGTTTGGACTCTGAGACAGCAGGAGAGAGCAGAGACCCGATCTGTGTTCAGAATCATCGGGACAGTTTGGTTGTTCAGTCAGAATCAGCCCTGTCTCTTCAAGTGTTATGTTGTACTAAATGGGGGGCTGCGATGCCCCCTACAAAAGACCCACCTGTCGTCATGTCTAACTCTGGTTTCCGCGGTTGCCGCACTATCTCGCAGCACCTGAACGACCTGAAGAAGGAGAACTTCAGCCTGAAGCTCAGGATCTACTTCCTGGAGGAGAAGATCCAGCAGAAGTTTGAGGAGAGCAGCGATGACGTGCACAGGAGGGTGAGTGAACTCTGGGTAGCTTTGCATGAAATGATTAAAAATCCTGTGTCTGTCTCACTTGATGCACTTCTGAGGTTTTCTGCTGTGCAGAGCAGTCAGAGCTGCAGGTTTGTGTCCTGACACTTATTGGTTCTGACAGCAGGTCTCAGGCTGCTCTGCAGCAGCTCATACAAACTGTCAGTCAGGACTTTCTGCTGCGAGGAACTCAGAGAGGAAGCTGAGCAGCTGCCAGTCCTGCAAAGTAATTCAGTACATTCACTCAAGTACAGTACTGAAGTGTAATGTTCTGCTCCTTCATTCTTCAGTTCAAAGGCTAATGTCGTTCTTTTATATCAGATTTAGTACGATAATACAAAATATAAAAGATAAACAAATAAATGATGTGATAATACTGATAACAACTGAAGTATCTGGAGACTTAAAAACAGAAAAAACGGCCAAAAAAAAAAAGAAAAAATATTCCTAAACTCCATTAAAACTCTGCCAAATTAGCCGTGAGCACTTCCTGTTTGCAGTGTACTCGTGCACGTACACACAACTATCACTGTGTCACTTTGAAACTGAAGAAAACTTAAAATCATGATGTTTCTAAGGCAGGTTCTGTACATGTAAGAGCCTCTTTTTGGGGGGATTCACAAGCAGATTCATGGAGCCATCATCTCCTCCCTCCTCCTCAGGTGAAGTGTCGTATTCCACAGAACAGTTCTGGAGCTTCACAGTAAAACAGAGCTGCAGCATTCTGCTGAACAACTGAAGCAGACTTCATTTAAAATGGAAAAAACAAGAAAAAAACATGAAATGGCTCCATGCAGCTCGTCTGCTGTGATCACAGTCTTTCAAAGCTCCGAGATCATGAACTGATTTAAGAAGAAGTCGTTTACACCCTGAAATCTTCACTGGAGCTGCTAAGACGGATCGTGGGTGCACAAGCTCGACCGAGCGAGGTTGTAAATAACGTCTTTCCGAAATAAATTTGTGATCTCTGGAATTCTGGTGAGGAGATGATGACTGTTCCTTTAAAGGTGCAATATGTAAGAATTAGCCACATGTTAAATTCAAACTCCAAACACATAGTAACCAGTGACTGCTGCTAACTGTAGCTGCTGTTAGCTTGTTAGCTTGTTAGCTCAGTTAGCAGCTAGTATTCCAGACTTGGAGCAGAGGGGGAGTGTTGGTGTTGTTTAGTAGTTCAGTTCACACTGGCTGGCTTTGGGCCTCCAGGAGGAGGTTTTCAGGCCCAGGACACCCAGAGGAGAGCGCTCACAGGGACCCAACGTCAAAAATGTTTTTTATTCACATCATGATGAGAATTCTAACGGGTTTTTGTTGTTGTTGTGGTCTGAAACTAAAACTAAAAGTCAAGTAAAGTCCCTCCCAGTTGACTCGAGCCACGTCTCTGCATCCTCGACCTGGTTTACTGTAAACAATGTTCACTGAGTTCTCGCAAACAGAAGCACAACACCTCGTTAATGAAGGAGGAAACATCAAACCTGCATGGACCAAAATAAAATGTGTTGGCTGTCAGGTCGGGTGAAGGGCAGCGTGGTGTATCTGAAGAGACCCACGTGTCTGCAGCAACCGTCTGACCTGTTTTCTGTCGGCTGCCAGACCCGATGACCTACATTGTGTTGGCCTGGCAGCCCTCGGGCCTGCTGTATGCATGCATGCGTGCACAGTTTATTTTCAGGAACACACACTGGGAACATGTATACATGTTGCATGTGAGCGGCGCTGCGTGTACAGTAGAAGCCCGTCACCTGCGTTGTGTGTCAGTATGTCAGTAACTGGACCTGCTGCTCAACATGAAGCTCACTGCAGGAGCTCTGAACTGTAACTCCTCACTGATGCACAGGCAGATAAATCACTGCAGCCAGAAATCTGCACGTGAGGAGTCCAGTTCAGTCCGGTTTGTTGCTGCGTTCAGAGCCAGAAGTTAAAAGTGGAGGTGTTGCTGGGTGTAGGGGGGAGGATGGGGGGAGGAGGAGGCTGGGGGAGAGTGGTATTACACTGGGGGAGGGGGGGAGGGGAGGTGGAGAGGAGACACATTCAGCAGGTGCTCTTATCCCCACCAGCTATTTATAGTGGTGTAGAGATCCCTGAAGTCCAGGTCAGCACGTGCAGCTGAAGCTAATTTTGTGTCTCTCTGCAATACAGAACTCCATATGAAAAATGATGATTTTAATGCTAATAGATGAATTAGCTTGTTTTGCACGACTAAATAGGCTAAAAGTAAACAACAGTTTCCTCCGCTGAGTCTGTTAAATGTTTCTGGGACGTTTTGGGCTCAATCATTATGTTAGTATCCAGGCTAATGTCCAACTGAGACGATCATTAAACAACCATTTGCTGCAGGTTTCTTATCGTTGTCTTCTTTTAATGAATCTCTTCCAGAACATCGAGTTGAAGGTTGAAGTGGAGAGTCTGAAAAATGAGCTGGAGGAGAAACAGCAGCTTCTGGACAAAGCTCTGTGAGTATCTGAGTCCCGCCTGCATCCGAAAACCTCTGAATGTGTCCAACAAATCACTCAGCTGCGGCACATTACATCCTGACATTTATTCAGAGGTGGTTTCAAACATTCAGCTGCACAGATTTGATGAAATGCCTTCAGGGACAGAACCAGACAGAGAACTACAAAAACACTCTTTTCATCACTAGTTTGATTATTTCCCACGAGCCCCTCGGTGCTTCAGACCCCGGGCGCCCTCGGGGACCCGCCGGTCTCTCATCACACGCGAGCCCGCCAGCCTGCAGACTCACCTAGCTATCACAACACACACTAAGCTCTGAGGAATGCCATGTATGGGCCGAGCACTGAAACGCTTTTGAAGAGGATGAAGTGGCTCAGTGTGCTGGGACGCAGGACGAAGAGGGGATGCGGGTGAGGAGGTGGAGAGGTTTGTTTTGGAGGGTGTAGGGAGGTTGGAGCGGGCGGAGTAAAGGGCAGAGGTGTCTCGTGGTTTGTTGTGCTGCTGAGTCGGAGACCATCTGAGCTGCAGCACCTGTCTGTGAGGCAGCTGTCCTCTGCAGACTCACTCTTTCACAGCAGGACGACACTGAGCGTGTAAAATAAAGAATGTGTTCATTAATCATGTTTCAGCTTCAAACGAGCGCTTAATTAAAGGCTCAGCTCACAAAAGGCACTGATGACGCAGGTAACCTTGGTTTTATTTATCCAGCTTCTGAGGTCTCAGACCTCACTGACAGACTTCACTGTCAACAGTTTTTATTGAAGTACTTTCAGTGAGATCTGTGTACAACATGTTCTGTAAAGTACCTGCTTCTATAAGACCGGCTCACAGAAGCGGACTGGACTGGTTCCTCTCAGTTCAGTGACAACAGGTGCAGAACAAACTGCTCTGGATGCAGCTAGAAAGACCTGCAGCCGGTCAGAGTAATACAGAAGTGTGTGATGTAGCGCTGAGCTGGTTAATGCTCGTCAGCTTCAAACTGAATCGTAGTTTATTATGAAAGAGCAGCGAGAATCCAGCCCTCTCGTCTCCACAACTCTGGTGAGAAAAAGCTAAATGAATTAACGGAGCTGAGAGAGTTTGAGGAGCGTGGATGTGCTGCTGGTGGAGTTCTGGGTCAGTGCTGAGCTGTTTGCTCTCTCTGTGCTGCTGTCTGATAAATAAACTCTGTGAATCAGTTTATCGTTGGAGCTTTTAGCAGAGCCGAGCTGATGGATGTGAGGAGGAAGTGTGACCTTCTGGCCCGGTGGAGCTGCTGAGAGGTGGAGCAGTGACAGAACGACTTCACTCCCAGAAGCTTCCCTGCTTTTCTTATCACCTGTTTGTTTGCAGATCATCTTAAAACCTTCTAGTACTCAAACTGCTTCATGCTCTGATGCGTAACTAAATAAGAGGTATCAGATTCATGTGGAGGACTGAGACAGAGAACGAGCCCGACGTCTGGAGACATGAAGTGCAGGACGTTATCAGAGTGTGTGAGTCCTCTGGGACGGACGCCTGCTAACGACACCGTGATCTCAGTGACCGGACGTGAATTAATAATGAGAGTTTGTTGTCTGCGAGGAGAAGAAGCCAATGAAACGAACCCATCTGCCTGCGAAGTCAGCAGGTTTTTAAAAGCATTCATTTATTATTTATTGACTGTCGGCTCTCTGCAACATCTACACTGGATTCAGAATGAAAGGTTTCAAAATATGTGTTGTTTTGTCTGAAGGCGACTTTTCATTTTGGCGCTCCTGTTAGAAATAAAACTACCGTAATTTCCGGACTATAAGGCGCACCTGAATATAAGCCGCACCAGCCAATTTTAGGGAAAAACACAAATGTGTACATATACAAGCCGCACCCGATTATAAGCCGCAGGTGTTTTAGCGTTTAATTACCATATGTAAAGGCTCGTGCACAGAGGAGATTGTCGGGAAGAGACTGCTGTTTGGGGAAGCTTCCATTTTATTAACATTTCAACAAACAAGTTGCATATTTGCACAACCTATGACCACGCAAACGTCAACACGCAAGAGTCAGAGACGCACAAACAGACGCACAAAGCTGCGGACTGGTTCGCACGGACAGTTAAAGACAACATGAATGTCATTTAATTCAACTAACAGCGAAGTAAAGTGAGAAACTTCTCGGTCAGACTGACAGACAGCTGTTAGCTCCGTTAGCACCGCCACCTGTCTGACTATGTGTTGTTAGCATAACAAACCTGAATCACTGACGTTGATGACGTCCACCGACAGAACAACGCGTTCCCTCGACGCAGAACTCCGAATGCTCAATGACGGTGTAGGGTCGACGACGTAGCTACGCTGTCGCCGCGACGCAGAAGCATAATAATAAACCAGGCGTTAAAGGTGAGGGACGCAACCTGTACAATCCATAGATTGAGGAGGTCCCCTAGTGGCCGTTAGCTGTAAAAATCCATAAATTAGCCGCACCGTTGTATAGGCCGCAGGGTTCAAAGCATGGGGAAAAAGTAGCGGCTTATAGTCCGGAAAGTACGGTATTTATGTTCAAAGCCAGTGTTCATTTTTTCAGCTATATTAGATTTACTCTTTGTCTGTTTAGTTGACTACATTTAGTTCAGTACAGATTTGCACACCTTAAGATTGACAGTTACGTAAAAGAAGACAGGAAAAAAACTCCTGCAGACTCGTGTGGAGGAATGTTTTTGATGGTTTTCATTCAGAGGCGTAGATTTGTTGGTCCAGGTGTGTTTGAGGGGATTCTGAGGTGTGTCTGTCTGCGGTGTGGCCTGGTGTGTTTCATGCGAACGCGGGACGTTATTCCTCGAACACACACTATCTCCGGTGCTTTTAAAGATTTTGCACCTTCACCTTGTGTGTGAGCAACAGAGACACCTTCAACTTGATTATTTGCTGCGTAGGGAAGGTTATAAAACAGATCCTGAATCTCAGTGAGAATATAGTTACACTGTATGTGTCATTCAGAAGCTTTGAGCTAAAGTTAGCCAGCAAACAGAAAACATTTCTGTCTTCGTCTTGTCTTCGTCTTCTACCACCACACAGGTCAACAGCAGAGAGCCTGTCCAATCAGAGCGAAGCCGAGCTGCAGCGTCGCCTGGAGGACCGGCAGCAGGAGATCTGCCACATGCAGGAAATCCTGGAGACCAAAGTTCAGCTGCTGCAGGAGGTAAAGACACCAACATCATGTAGTCAGCAGAGTCAGACTCAGCTCGTCCTCTAACGAGGCGAAACACAGCATCACTGATTGGATCACTTCCTGTCCTGTGTTTGCGTTCAGGAGGCCGAGCTGGCGCGAGACGAGGCCGAGCGGATGGCCTCGCTGGCGGACTCGGAGTCTCAGCGCTGCCTGGCTCTGGAGAGAGAGATGGTGGAGAGGATGGAGGAGAGCGGAGGCTCAGGTGGAGCGCTCACCCAGCAGACCCTGAGAGACAAGGACAGGTGACTGAATCGACTCAGTCTGCTGCACGGTCGTTGATCTTTTGCACTGTTTCCTCACATTAAAGAACTTAAAGACGACACAGTTTATTGATTAAACAATCAGAGAGATGATTTGATCTTCACATTAATAACTAGCTGCATGCATACAGTTGTGTTCTGTTGTCCTGCGAGTCGTCTGCTGTCACTGTTGGCACTGATCCTGCTGCTGCCGGGAACAAAGACTGTGACCTACATACTGTATCTGACAGCAGCCGTGGCTCCGGGCTGCTGCTGTGACCTTCAGCGCCGACACTTCTAACCTGTACTGCTTTCTCTCTCTCTCTCTCTCCCTCCGTCAGGGTGATCGAGGAGCTGACGCAGCAGAAACATTCACTGGGTCTCCGGGTCGAGGAGCTCGAGGTCAAAGTTCACAATCTCTTCTCGTCTCTCCAGGAGAAAGGAAAAGAAGCTGAGGTAGTTTTTCCACCCCCGTACACTCACGTACACACACGTAGCAGCTCCCTTCACTTACAGCTGAGCCTGAAAGTCAGAACATTGTGCTGAAGAATGAAACCCAAACGTTCACTGAGTCTGTGACCCGGTCAGGTGAGCCAGCCGCAGGCTAAATCAGTCCTCCTCCTCCTCCTCCTCCTCCTCCTCCTCCTCTTCTTCTATCTTTGTGTTCTGGCTCAAACCCCAGACAGGCTGACTGATGTTCATATCAAACTATTTTTATATCCACATGTGGGTCAGTGGATCTTTGGCTGAAGCAGCGTGAAGATGGAAAACACGTGCACGTTAAAGCCGACGGTCCCTGTATGGCTGTTCTTACATTAGAGTGGATGTAATGACCACACCGACACGCTTACTGTCCATTTATTTTTGGTTCTAATAAAAACTGTGCTCGTTACCTGATACAGCTGCTGATATTTTTGCGGTTCAGCCACACGACACATCCCATAAACAGAAGCCAGGATGATATTTGATCAGAGGCAGAGGAGGGTTTGAGAGTGACGGCTGCTTTTTTATCAGCTGAGTATCTCATTTGTCCTGCTGTTGATTTCAGCTTCAGTCCTGTGAGACTGACGTTGTCTTCTTCCTCCACAGAGCGTCGGTGAGCGGCGAGTCCAGGAGCAGATGCAGGTGAGAGAAACATCTGTGACGCTGTGTGTGAATGAGATGTTTGTGTGTGTGTGTGTGTGAAGATGCTTCACGACTCTCAGGCTGCAGCTCCTCCTGCTGTCTGACGGAGAGGAAGCTCCACCTGGTGGCGTCTCATCCGCTCTGCATGTAGACGTCAACGTTCACTTTTCACTTTCCATCCAAATGTTAGCGCTGGTTATTCTGCAGAAGCTTTTGTTTGTCTGAAACCAACCAGATTACTTTTATCTTTCTTTATTCATTCTCCTATTTCAGTATTTTAGTATTCTTCTACCTTCTTAAAATTCCTCCAACACTTTCTTTTCTTCTTTATTTACTTCCTTATTTATTTTATCACTTTACTCGTTTCTCTCCTTCTGCTCTTTCACTACTTTCAACTCTCTTCTGTTCAGTAAAATATCAAATGCAGGACTCATAATTAAGTATTTCTGTCTTCTTTCTGTGCATCTTCTGCAACGTGTTCACAGTTTTTATAAACCAGAATATAACCTGAGCACAGATTTAATGTGTGGTAGTCGGATTAAACACGTTAAATGTAAATATGCAACATTTAAATCTGAACAAACAAACATCCAGTGATGCAAAGTAACTAAATACATGTACTGTGCTCATACTTGCACTCGACTTTAGCTCAGGAGTGAATGTTATACTCTTTTTAATCCACTACAACTTTAGTTAACACTTACTTTAGTTTCCTTAAAAATCCTTTTTGTAAGAAAAGTAGATTTTTGCATCTCAACTCATTAAATATTGATGTGAAGAGACACAAGTGAAGGGAAAGAGACAAAAATCAACTTTTCTTACAGATATGAAGGTTAATTGATATAAAATGTAATCAACAAATAAATAACGATGTGATGTTATAGATTAAGATCAAACTTTATTGATCACTGAGAAGAAATTCTCAAATAAGATTGTCAGACAGAAGTTTCCAGCTGCAGCAAAAGTGATGAACACATTCATGAAATATGACACTTTTTAATAAGTATTTTGGTACTTTGACTATATTTACTGCTCATACTTGTGTTCTGGAGTTATGTTAACATTTAAATGCATGTGTGTTGCTTGTAATAGAGTATTTCTACTCTGTGGTAAGTCCTCCTTCAGGTGGCTTCCATCAGCAGAGTCGGCTCACGCGTTCCGTTCAGACCTGCTCGTTTACTTTCTGTTTCCCTGACGCCATTTTTAATTATAATCAGGCTGCTGTCTGCTGGCTGCTGCTCAAACACAGACCGGCTTCATGAAGGAATCCGAGGTTTACTTTGGCGCAGCAACAAGCGAGACGTTCCGCGAGGAGGAAATCAGCAGAGACACCTCTTCTGTCTGCAGAGACGTTAATCCCGAGCTGTCACACGCTGGTATTTCTGCCACTCTGAGCAAAAATAAACAGCGGCTGAATCCGTCAGCGCCGCTTGGCACTCGTCTCTGATTAGGATTAATTGGTTTTTGATTGCAAACCTCGTTCGGGCAGATCGGTGTTTTGGTGCGGTGTCTCCCGAGGTTTCAGGGTGACAAATGTGGACGGAGACAGGGGGGAGACTGGGGGGAAGACAGGGGGGAGTCCTCATACAGACCCACAGATAAACCGGTCCTTGTACAGAACCAGATAAACTGGACCTCATCCATCTTTCCTGCAGCAGCTTGTTGATACAACTGTTGTCACATGTGATTTGATTTGTTTGCTTCTGTGTGTGTGTGTGTGTGGACCACCACTGGACCCCCTGAGCCCCCCAACTCCCCCTGAAGGAGGACCGGTTTATCTGTGGGTCTGTATGAGGACCGGTTTGTCTGTGGGTCTGTACGAGGACCGGTTTGTCTGTGGGTCTGTAGGAAGAAGATACCACAAGTGAAGCTTTTACACAATCTGTTCGATTGAAGCATCATGTGACTCACTGAACGAGTTTCAGAGCCTCCTCCCTCCTCCCTCCTCCTCCCTCGTCCTCCCTCCTCCCTCCTCCTCCCTCGTCCTCCCTCCTCCCTCGTCCTCCCCGTCCTCCCTCCCCCCTCCTCCTCCCTCCTCCCTCCTCCCCCCTCCTCCTCCCTCCTCCTCCCTCGTCCTCCCTCGTCCTCCCTCGTCCTCCCTCCTCCTCCCTCGTCCTCCCTCCTCCCTCGTCCTCCCCTTCCTCCCTCCCCCCTCCTCCTCCCTCCTCCCTCCTCCTCCCTCCTCCTCCCTCGTCCTCCCTCCTCCCTCCTCCTCCCTCGTCCTCCCTCCTCCCTCGTCCTCCCCGTCCTCCCTCCCCCCTCCTCCTCCCTCCTCCCTCCTCCTCCCTCGTCCTCCCTCGTCCTCCCTCCTCCTCCCTCCTCCCCCCTCCCCCCTCCTCCCTCTCATTGACATGCATGCAGAGGCCGGATCAGGACCGGGCCCCTCTGGGGAAGGCATGAACTCATTCCACGCCGATTATTTAGAGAATTTAATGAACCTGATGGAAAACACTCGGCCTGTTCTCTCCGGGTCGTACCAACTCGGCGGAACATGTGATATTTAAAAGTAAACAAGTCATCACAAGAAGTTTTGTTATTAACGTTACAAAACGTTACAAAAAGACGTTACCATCCGTCTGACCTCAGCTTCTGGAGGTTGATGCAGAATGTTTAATAAAGCAGACAAAAATATGAAAGAATCCAATATAATATACAATAATATTTCATTTATTATTGCTGCGTAATGTTTCATCCAGTAAGAAAAAAACATTTTAATATATATTTCTCAAAATGACTGAAGTAAAATTAAAAATGAAATGTAGCAGAAAAAAATGTCAAAAATGTAATAAACAAAACATAAAAGCTGTAATCTCAGGAAGAGAAATGAGCATTTTTTTGCATTTATTCCACAAATCTGATCAATTATTATAATCTGTGATCTGAATGATAAATTAACTAACATGAACATTAAACAACGTTAATTTCTATCAGTTGAAATCTACTGAAAATGTTTTTAAACTAAATAAAAGCTGTTAAAATGTATTTAATGTTGTTTTTTCTTCAGAGAAACTTAATTAACATCATCTTGATTAATTTAGGAAAGGGAGAAATCATGTCTGTTAAAGGGGGGACAGTGAAGGCAGACTCACCCCCCCTCCTGTATAATGGTTCAGTCCAGGCTGCTGGAGGAGGTCTCACTCCTACACAGATATGGGGGACCGAAAACCTGAAACAAGAGCTGAACACAGAAAACAAACCTGTTTTAAAACTTTATTAACAAAACACACACAGACAACAAACAGTAATATAGTATATTAAATTAAATAGCTTATTTTGCATATTTAAACATAAAATATCAGACAAGGTGTAAAATACAAAAAAAGTAAAGTAAAAAAGTATCTATTCTTCAGTTACATCAAAGGTTTCATGTAATATCTGTGATGTATATTAAAATATCTGGAATTTTAATATACAGGGTTTTCTTACCTGAGTCTTAATTACACCAAACTGTCCAGTTTGATTCATTTCTATATTAAGTATACCTGTATTCTGTTTGTACCTGCAGTCACAGCTTTGTTTACATCTCAGTCCTAAAAACATGAAGACAATGGCTTTAAATTATTTTATAGAGCGATAGAAAGAGAAATATTCCCACTTTAAAAACATTTTGACTCTTATATGTCAGCAACATGAAAAAATAATTCACATTTCTGTTTTGGAATTCATGTAAATTAGTGTGTGCTGTATTTAATTAGCCACTTTTAAAAAATACCATAAAACCTGAAAACGTTTGACTGTGATGTATCCAGACTGATCCACTGAGCACATTTCTGCTCTGGAAATATATGGAGATCAATACATCTGTAACTAAATCATGGTTAATTTTATGTATTTATTTAATATTTATTTATTTATTTATTGCATAATTAAAGATCAAATAAAAAATAAAAACTTGCATTACAAAAATAGCAGCTTGTGTTGCTGTAAGTAAGGAACCTCAGATTATAATTATTGTTAATATATTGATGATATTAAGGTGCAGCTGTTTGGTAAAGCTGCCTCTGCAGGCGGGTCTAGTTAACGCTGCGGAGTGAGACCTCCTCTCACACGTCACGGATCTCTGCGCTCCGCCCGGTGCTGCGGTTCTCTCCGCCGCTGCGGCTCTGACAGCTTCTCCCTCTATCCTCCGCCGCTGAGGCCGGTGAGGAGCAGCCGGACCTCCCTCCTCCTCCTCTCTGGACTCGGACCGTCTGATCGGGTCAATCTCCGAACTTCCGAACCGTCGATGAAGACGAAGCGGGTCGGGTTTTTTTCCGTGTTCGTGTCGGATCAGCTGCTGCAGCGGAGTGATGCTGTCATGAGACGTCACTGATTTACACCGAGAACAGAACCCGGCAGCCGGAGGATCGGCGCACTGAGGACGAGCCCACTCGGGAACAGAACCGGGCTCGATCAGACGGCACATGTTCTGCAGTTCATCGACCGAGGAAGTGAGAGTGAAACCCCGCCCGAGTCTCCGCCGCTGGTCACGTTGTCATGTCTGCGTGATCCGGCGAGATTTGTGTCTGAGTCAGGACAGAAAAACACTTTGAGGATGCTGAAGCGCTTCCTGATCTGACCTCCAGCATCCGGTGACGGGCCGGTCCGGTCCAGTTCGAGCTCATCTTAACTCAGAACAGACGATTAATGAATCCTGAGTTTAAATTATTACGCTGAGACTCAGAAATCAGTTTAATTCAATTTGATTAAAGCGTCTAAAAATCTTAATATTTTGAGAAATCAGAAACAGACTATTTAGTGGATGTTCAGGAGCTTTTGATCGCCTCACACTGTCTTCTTCAGAGACCAGACCTAAAGTTCTGGTGTCAGCGGGTCAGATCTTGACACTGGAACATAAAGGACGGAGGCCCAACGGGGACAAAATCTCTTTCATGTGATTTATATTTATCCCAACTTCCCAACAAGGTTCTTCAGTTTTGGATCTAAGTTTTTCTGACAGTCCAGGATTAAGTTCTGCACCTGAACCTGCAGTTCTGTCCTGATTTCATCCATCGATCCAGAGAAACTCACACCGGTCGTGTCCGACATGCTGGACGTGGTGAAGATGAAGGAGGCGTGCAGGATCTGCGCCCGCGAGCTCTGCGGAAACCAGCGCCGATGGATTTTCCACCCAGCGGCCAAAGTCAACCTGCAGGTTCTGCTGTCCCACGCTCTGGGCCACGAGCTGACCCGGGACGGCCGAGGGGAGTTCGCCTGCTCCAAGTGCACCTTCATGCTGGACCGCATGTACCGCTTCGACACGGTCATCGCCCGCGTGGAGGCGCTGTCTCTGGAGCGCCTCCACAAGCTGCTGCTGGAGAAGGACCGGCTGAGGCAGTGCATCGGAGGACTGTACCGGAAGAACAACGCAGAGGACGGGACCGTGGCTCCGCCCGGGCCCGTAGAACCTGAGCCGGTGTCTGAGGACTCTCCTGTGGTGGATCTGTCCGCCCTGCAGGATGTTAGATACTCAGACATGATCCAGGATGATCTGACCTACTCTGTGTATGAATCCTGGGCTGACAAGGAGGACCCGGCCCTGGACCAGCACACCCACCACCACCACCACCTCCTCCAGTGCCCTGCAGCAGACCCTCTGTCGGCCCAGAAGCCGAGGCGGTGCCGAGGTTGTGCAGCTCTCCGCGTTGCTGATTCGGACTACGAGGCGGTGTGTAAGGTTCCTCGCAGCGTTGGGCGCAGGAGCACATCCTGCGGCCCGTCCACCCGCTACTCTGCAACCACTCCGGGGCCCGAGGACTCCAACAAGGCCTCTGGAGGTTCTGACACGACAGTCGTCTCCTTTGAGTCCAGCTCATCTGAGTTGGACACTGATAAGACCCTGTGCGACCAGACGAGCCCCAGCCCGGCGTCCTCTGTAGAGTCTCTGGACACGGCCGTGGACGTGAGCTGCCCTCCAGCGAACCACAAAGAAAGAGAAGAAGCAGAACCAGAGGAGGCTCCGGTGAGGAGGGACGCTGCGTGGGACAAACCCCCGAGCGAGAGCTCCTTCTGTGGGCTGGACGCGATGCTGAGCCTCCTGAGGGGCTGGGAGTACCGGCCGGTGAAGCCTCGCAGGGGCAGCAAGCTCCCAGTCCTGGTCAAAGCCAAACTGGAGCAAGGCCTGTCGCTGCCGGTTCCTCTGAGGCCGCCCTGTGGAGGGGCAGCGGACTGTGGGCTGTTCCCCCATCAGATGGTACCGGAGGTGGTGACCCCGTGTCCCCAGCAGGAGCTGCAGGTGGAGCTGGCAGAGATGGAGGAGCAGTGGCTGGATGATTATGTTCAGTGCGGGCCGTTCCGCTTTCAGCAGGTAGATCGGCTGTTACGACCTCTGACCCCATTCTGACTGAGTCAGTGTGGATTTCATCTGGGAGAGATAGTGAACACATTGTTCTTGTTCTCATTATTCCTTTTATTTTCATTTCCCAGCCAAGAGAATTTAAAAGGATCCAGATTTGTTTTATAGATTGACCCAATCAAGGGACTCAATTTCGGAATTTCTCAATTTAGAAAATGTAATTTAAACTCCTGTGAGCCAAAGTTTTATCCCTTTAAAAAAGCACCTGATACAGAAGCACAGACAATTCTAATCTGACAGTCTGATGAAGGTTCGGTCCATGAAGAACTTCGCCGGGTTGATTTCCTGTTTGAGCGTCTGCCATCAGTCCTGAAGGAGGTCGAACCTTTTCTGTCTTACTCGTCTCCTTCAGCCGCTGACGAGGCCGAACTCCACTCGCCTCCTTGATTACCCTCTCGGGGGGGGCTAAATGCTCGTCCTCGTCGGTATCCTAGCAACGCCTCTGTTGCCGTGGCAACAGTCTCCAAGCGGGAGTTGCCCCCCCCCCCCCCCCGTGCGATGGCTGCGCTCAGTCGGATCCAGTTTCATAACCTCCATTGTTATGTTAATGGTTAGTGTGACTGTGGCTCAGTGTGCCAGAGACGAGGCGGCTCTGTACGAGCTGCTGTGTCGGTTCATTATCCAGCAATAAACCAGCAGATGCTCGTCGCTAACAACGAGCACATTTACACTCTGATGACGAGTAATTACAACTAGATGCTGGTGAAATAGAAAACCTGACGAGACTTGATTTAAAACAGAGAAACAACCAAAGAAACAGATCACAAACTCTCAACGATGTTTTCACTTTGCATGGATGCTGTAGGACCGTCGATCAGTGAAGGATATATCGATCTGGATCGATGTATCGTTACACCTCTACTATTATACTACTAATTATTGAGATAGTGCTCAATTATTGTTTTCTAATTTTTGAGTTTATGTTTGGCCGTTAAGGATTATTTCCTGGGGTTCAAATGGAGCTGTTGTTTCATGGAAGTTTCTTTTGAAAGTTTCTTCTGTTCAGCTGTTGTAATTCCTGTTCAGGCTCACTTTTATATAATATCTTGATTCTTTCTTGAAATCTAAAGTAGGTGAGGTTGTAATTGAAAATGTAGAGTCTCAAAACATTTTCTCTCTTTGAAATAACAGTAAATTCAGAGTTTGTAGGAATGTAACTGTTACCGTTTTGGTTTTCCCTCCCGACTCTGTTGTTTTCGGGCCGAGGTGAAACAGCTGTAGAAATGCCTGAGCATACGGATCATAGCTTCCCAGAGTGCCGAGCGACATCACCTCATTACACAGATCACAAAAACAAAAAACAAGGAAGTCAACAAACGCGCCGTCCTGGCAGCAGCTGCTTCCTCAGGAAGTCATCCAGCAGTGACCTGACATCACCTTCCACTCTCGCTCCGTCACGAACGAAACAGCTGCAGGACGCAGACGAATCCGTCAGCAGGCCTTCAGATTGATAATGTGATGGTGTTGCGATATGTCGTCATCGCTGTTTTGTTCCTGTGTGTTTCAGAGGCTGATCGATGAGCAGCAGGGTCAGCTCAGCCAGTACGAGAGCGCTGCGGGTCAGTGTGTCGGCGAGCTGCAGAAGGCCCAGGACCAGGTCCGCTCGCTGCAGGCCAAGATCAGAGAGAGCGAGACCAGGAACCAGGTACAGACCGACCGTCCTCCCACCTCCAGACTGACATCATCCATCTGAGTCTGCTCTTACATAATGTGTGGTGTGTGTGTGTGTGTGTGTGGTAGAAGCTGCAGCAGCGGCTCGCTGAGATGGAGCTGGAGCTGCGATCAGCTCAGGAGGAAGCTCAGCGACAGGAGAGAAACATCCAGAACATTACAGACACCGTCAACTCCAAGGAGGCACAGGTACGGAGGGATCAATAGAGAGAGACAGAGGGATTGATTGATTGATTGATTGATTGTTCTGATTGATAGAAAAGCAAACAGCAGAGGAAGAAGGAACAAATGAAGGCAGACAGGAAGCGGAAAGAGACAGGAAGGAATACACAAAAACAACTCTATGAAGGACAGTTCACAGTGTCATGTTATAACTGTGTGTGTGTGTGTGTGTGTGTGTGTGTGTGTGTGTGTGTGTGTGTGTGTGTGTGTGTGTGTGTGTGTGTGTGTGTGCAGGCTGCAGAGCTGTATCGGGTGATTGAGGAGCAGAATAAGATGCTGTGTTCTCTCAAAGAGCTCGCCAACCGCAGCCAGCTGCAGCAGCTGCAGGTTTGTCCTCCACACTGACATCGACTGACACCAGAGTGGAGCGTCGTCACATCTGTGACCCCCAGAACATCTTTGTTATATACAAGACAGCACAGATTTTTAATGAAATTGCTCAATATTTAATTGTTTTTTATCATCTATTGTGTTTCCCCGATTATTTCGATGTGTTGTTTGGTCAGAAAATGGTGGAAAATGTTTCCCAAAAACTCAAGACGACGCCCTCAGATGTCTTGTTCTGTCCACAACCAGATATATTCAGTTTACTGTCATAGAGGAGAAAAAGAAACCAGCTGACATCAGAGAGTTTCAACTGTTTATTTCCTAAAGAATCACTCAAACGGCTAAATCGATTTACTTAAAAGTTGACTTATCAGTAAAGCGTTGTAGCTCGTATTCAGTCAACAGTTTAACCACCACCGTCTCTCCTTTCTGTCCTTCTGTGTTTGCACGTCTCTTCTTCTTCCTCTCTGCAGGCGTCCGGTGCTGAGAGTATCCGAGGTCAGGGTGAGGTTCTGGCTCTGCAGGCGTCTCTCTTCCAGGCTCAGCTGGAGCTGCAGGCCGATCAGCGGGCCCAGCGGCAGGCGTCCAGGACGCAGGAGGACCTGAGCCGGGCCCTGCAGAGGCTGGAGACGGACCTGCAGGGGGCGCTGCAGCACAGGAGGGAGACGGAGAGGCACAACCAGGTGAGCAAGAAGTTCAAATGTAGTATCTATCCATCACACCTGTCGGTTTGTTAGCATATCTTTTGTTTTTTTGACTAACTCATCTCCCCTCGTCATGCCCCTGCGTGTCCAGGACCTGCAGCTGGCTCTGGAGAAGGCTCGGTCCGCCCTGCAGGAGAGAGAGGAGCAGCTGAAGGAGGCGGAGCAGGAGCGACGGAGGCAGGACGAGGAGAGAGAGAAGACCATCAGAGAGCTGAGGACGTCCCTGCTCACCAAAGAGCAGCTGATAGAGGTCAGACACAGACAGAGCAGATCCTCTGCATGCTGCACGTACCAGACAGAACCAGACAGAACCAGACAGAACCAGACAGATGCAGCTCCTCAACTCTCACTGAGCCGAAGTCGCGCAGATGTTCCAGATTTGTCGATGATTTCACTTCCTCTAACGAGGTCAATTTGTTTACTTGACGTAACAGCCGACCACACCCGGCTGTGGTGGTTCACCCAGGAAGAAACAACAGGCCAAACTGTAGTTTATCACACAGTTAGTCATCCGCTATCTGCTAACTCTTACTCTGAACTTGGTGAAAAACTTGAAAACTTGCCCTTTGAGGAAGTTTTGAGGCCACACACACACACACACACACACACACACACACACACACACACACACACACACAGAGTGATGTGCACTGACTGCTTGTTGTCACTCAGGACTGTGAGCTGCTGGAGGATCCGAAGGAGAAGAGAGACTCTCTGCTTCAGAAACTCCGCCAGCGAATCAAGGACAGAGACAGAGCCCTGGAGGTAAACAACACACACACGCACACACACACACACACACACACTTAGACACACTGAAGGTCATCCAGTACATCCTGTGAGCTACTTTTGTCTTGAGTCCGGGGTATAAACACTGTGACAGCCTCATGTTTTCAGCTCCAAACACAAAGTAAAACCAAATCTGATTCCTTCCTGTTTTACTTCACTTTTTATAAATATTGTATCGTTGAATCAGTGCCTCTGCTTCCTTTAGCCTGTCTTAAAAGCTTAGTTTATTAGTTTATTATATCGAAGACAATCCCAATTAATCAACTGCATCAACAACAGTAAAAAGGGGCAGCTTTAGCCAGCATGGCTAATATCCTGCTGTAGTCCCCGGCCAGATGACAATAGGCACCCTCCATTTCTTTTTTATTCTTAAAAGAGCCGTCTGCAAACATACAAATACTTTAACCTCAAACAATAGCTAAACAATAACCAAAACAGTGGTCATTACCGACACTTTTCTGTCCGGCCTGCAGCGAGCTGTGGACGAGAAGTTCCGCTGCGTGGAGGAGAAAGAGGAGGAGACTCGTCGTCTTCAGCTGCTGCTGAGGGAGAAGGAGAGAGACCTGGAGAGGCAGCGCTGCGTCCTGGCCAACAACGAGGAGACCATCACGGTAAGAACACATCAGATCACCCGTCCTCCCTCCCTCCCTCCCTCGCTCTCTCTCTCTGACGCCTCGTCGTTGTGTCTGTGTGTCAGAGCCTGGAGGTGCTGGTGCGTGGGAAGGCTGTGGAGCTGGAGCAGGTGAGCGACGCCTCGAGGAACGTCCAGCGGCAGCAGCAGGAGAGCGAGGAGAGACAGAGCCGCATCCTGAGGGAGCGGGACGCCATCATCAGCCAGCTGCAGGCGGCGCTGCACGCTCGCTCGCAGGAGGCCCAGGTACAGACAGGAAGTGGTGTGACGGAAATCTATTAAACATTAATATATATGATAATAAACCGCCGAAAGAAACGAGCCTGTATTAGTTAATCCACATTTAAAGAACAGGCTGGAAACTGATGAGTCTTTGCAGATTTATCCTCAGATTAAAGAGTGTCTTTGCATCAGGCACCAAAATATGAGCATGAACAGAAACAGCAACACACGCTGACATCATCGCTGACATCATCGCTGACAGCATCGCTGACATCATCGCTGACATCCCTGCTCTCATGTTGTTGATTTCTTCTTCTGTTTGCTTCAGGAGCTGCGCTGCTCTCTGCTCGCTCAGGTCCAAACAGCTCCCAGCAACGTTCTGGAGGAGCTGAAGGTCCGCCTCCAGCTCAAAGACCGCCTCTTCCAGGAAGTCCTGGCCGACCGGACGTGCCAGGCCCAGGAGCACCAGGATCAGGTCCAGGACCTGCTCAGAACCATCAGCTCCAGGGACCAGTACATTCAGGTAGAGTAGAGGAGCTCAGCAGAAGCACTTCGTCCAGAATGAAGTCGTATATGAAATAAATGACAACTGTCCCTGCAGGACTCTGCGAGCCGGCTCGGGGAGGTGATGTCCGAGCAGACGGCGAGACTCCAGGAGCTCCGCAGACAGCTGAGCTCAGCTGTGGGATCGAGGTCTGACTCCGGACTGGAGCTCCAGGCCCTGCAGGAGGAGCTGCGTCTGGCTCTCAGGAGGGAGAAGGAGAACCAGGAGCTGAGCAGGAGCCAGGCCAGCAGGCTGGACTCCCTCTCCGTGACGCTGCATGTGAAGGAGGAGATCATCAGGGTCAGTCAGAGGGAGAGAGGAGCACTGTTACCCACGTTCACACAGCAAACACCACCAATAACCAAACGAACAAGGAAACTACTCACAGATGAGGCGTCTTTTTCCTTTAATGTTCAATAAAACTCATGTCGATCCATCCATTCGACCCAATAAGAGCTTCTGTGACGGCCGAAATCCCACCTGTCTTCTTTCTCAGCCACTCACATCCTCAGCCACCAGATGATTGACGCTCAGTGTGGCCAATAAAATTTAATAAACACCAATATAGAATTTTAAACTGTTTTCTATGATCTGGACGTGCAAGTTTACATCGTTTTCTATCTGTCGCTTGTTGTTTTTCACTATTTTATCTGCACAAAGTTTAGTTTTTAGCCTTTTTTACCAGGCGTCTTCATTTTTCCTGAGAGAAAATCACCTTTTAAAGATTAATTTCCTGTGATATTATTACATTTCCATGTTACCTGCAAGATTTTGCATTAAACAGAAAAATGCAGGCGGGAATAAAGCCCTTATATTTCAGTGTGTTCAGATTGGGAGACCCGTTCTAGGATAACGATACAGAACCTTTGTGGACTTATTAAGGAGTAAAACTAGTGTTTTGTGTATATGTTGTTCATTAATGCTTGTGTGTGTGTGTGTGTGTGTGTGTGTGTGTGTGTGTGTGTTCTCCAGGACTTCCAGAGGCAGATGGTGGAGCCCTCAGCTCTCCCGCTGGTAGAGAGGTTGACTCAGGAGGTGCAGGAGCTGAGGGAGAGCCTGGTGCAGCAGGACGGTCCCCCCGGTCAGAGGCCCCATCCTGGGCCGAGACCGGCCCAACGGCAGGCAGCCCGAGTTTGGAGGTGGGCATCAGAGAAGCATGGGACAATATCTGTAACTCCTCCAGCTGCAGGGAGCGCTCACTGTGGTGTGGAGCAGCGGGCCGTGGTGGTGCTGCTCATACTGGGCTAACAGAATTAACCACTGGGAGCTGCTGGGTGTGTGTGTGTGTGTGTGTGTGTGTGTGAAATACTAACACTGAACACTTTTTGTACTATAACCAGCAACACGATGGACTGACCGAGCCTCCTGCAGCACTGATCATTCAGCCACGTGTGTTTCATGAATGAAGCAGCATGATCTCTTGATTTTGTCTTGATGCCATCGGGTTGAATAATCTCTCAAAACTGACAAACTTTACTTAGATTCTCAGAAAAAAAGCCTCAAAATTAAATGTGTGAAGACAATTTTAGTTTCCTGGTGTCGCTGCAGTAGCCGTGCATTAGAAAACAGAACGGGGGGGAAAACATCTTAAAAAGGTGAAAAGAAGAGTAACGTCTGGACGATGTTTGTGCCGCAGTGATTCAGTCTGATATCGAGCTTTTACTAAAGTGACTCAAGAACTGGAGCCATTTTTTTTTATTTCGGGTCGTTTTTGAGGCACAAAACGTGAATCTCCTGTGAGTGAGTCAGAATAGAAGGAAATATCCAAAAATGAAGTAACGGTGATTCAGTTGGAGGTTTTGTTTCAAGAGACAACTAAATAACATGATTAATTAAATTAATATACATGAATGAATAGATGGATACTAATGATGCAGATCCATTAAACCTGAAGCCACAGCGAGTTAAGCATGATTCCATGCTTCTTTTGTTTGAAATGTTTTGTAAATGTTTGAATATGTTGTATATTTCCTTCTGCATGTTCTGCAGCTTCGGTGAGTTTGTTTCTGAATGATGTGAATTTAACCCGACGCACATTTTGTTTGATCGATATGAAAACAGAAGCACATTCCATATTAACTTCATGAGATTATGATTCTGTGTGAGTTTATTTTTTTTATTTTGTGGGAAACATGTTTGTTGTTTTTAGTTGATTTTATGAAACTCTGTGCAATTCAACAACCGTCAGTTTGGACTCTGTGGTTCGATATTTATGAATATTCTCATGTCACACTGGAGCGCAGTAAGTATGAATGATTTCTTTCTTCTTATTGATCTTTAAACTGAAGGACACGACTTCATGACCGTTATATTAAAGGTCAGCCACACGTGTCTCATCTCAGATATCATATTTTATTTATACATTTATACATGTAATCAAGTCATTCAATAAATAAACCTGCAGCACTTCCATCATGTATTTGTGATTTTAGGATATATTATATTATTTCTGTCCTCGCCGCCTCTCCAGTGACATCATCAACATGTACACCTACACTTCCTTCTCTCTGCCAGATTTGTGTGACTGAAGCACCAAAAATACACAATTATGCACACAAACAGACCTCAGACCAGCGCAGTCACGCCCTTTATAACATGTAGTTATGATCATTTTATATTATGAGTCAAACATAAGCTTCTTTTTAAACTGATTCAGATTCACAAGAATTTAAAATAATAAAAGTCTTTAGTGTTTGTTTCTGTTGAACCCTCATGATAATTATCCGGCCCGCTGCACAGCGATATCACACTGTAATCCCACGATATCATCTACGTCCTGGTTTTCAGTTTGAAAAGTGTCAACATTTCCGCAGAAATGTTTGACTTATCTTCCTTAAATGTAAATGATGTACAGTTATTTCTGCTCATACATGACTGGAAAGAATTCAAGACAATATTTAGTCATTCAAACTTATTTTTTATTTTTTTACTACATTAAAACAGTAAATACAGATCACGAGGACACAAAAAGCAAACGTGCATCTTTCACAAGTGAAATTTTAAAAAGCCAAAACAAACAAAAAACACTATTTACAAAAAAAACATTATTTTCTTTACCCAGGACTGTTTCCCGTACAATGAATAAGAATACATGAATCAGCCTTTAAATGCCTTTAATATTATTTAGAAATAAAAATCCCTCAAACTCTCAGAAACAACGCTGAGTTTGTGACTCCTTTAGCCGACATTATTACATGATTCACAGACGGTGCTAATAAAATCTGCTTTAGCCTTTAAATCATTTCAGCGCCGGTGAAGATCTTTGACCTCGCTGCAGACGGAGCTGCACTGCTCCTGCTCAGATTACCCATAATCCTGCTCTGCTTGAAAATGTTGAATGTTTTAAATCCGCCCGTCCTTTTGGCCCAGAAGTGTCTCTAATTCACTCTGCTCAGATTCAACTCCGGGTTCAGATGTTATTGAAGTTTAACGACATTAAATCATCATCATATCGGAACTAAAGCTGTTGACATGAACACACAGTTAAACTGGTTCAGCGGCGGATGTTGTGTCACAAATGACCAAAGTGCAGAATGTGAACCAGTCGGCTGAACTGGACGAGCGGCTGCTTCAGTGTGGCGCTCAGAACGGTTGTTGAATTGCACAAAGTGAACAGAGAGCTGAAGAAGAAGTTCTTGTGAACGTAGAAATTTAAACTTTTTTCTCCGGCCGCTTGCAGATCTGAGCTCAGAGGACGAAGACGAGGCCGACGATGATTTGAACAGCGAGTACACGGAGAGCGTCGATGAAGAGGAGTCCGGACTGACGCTCCAGTCTGTGGCCAACGCCAAGGTAAGAACATGTCTGACACAGCTGAGAAGGTTGAGTGAAGCGTATAATTTATCACTGTAAAGTTATTTATGAGGGAGTTAAAGAAGAATCAACACCAAACCTTCCACGACAAACGTTTACTGCTGCACAGGGAGTTCATATTTTTAGTTTTAAGTAACATTTCCACACTGAAAACACTAAAAATGACAGATCTTTGTGATATATTTTGTTGAGTTGTGTAGTGAAAGGATCCCAAATGTTTCCAGCTATTTCCAAACCAGAGAAATCCATCATTGTATTAGAAATAACAATAGAATGATGCTTTTCATGTGGTCGCCTGTTGATTTAAACTGCGGGGAAACATTTGATGATTGGAGGAAGGAAGTCTGCAAGTGTGACTTTCAAATGTTACCTCGACCTCTCAGAGTCACGACAACAACAACTCCCGTGTTTCTTCTCATGTGTCGTTATAACGCTGAGACTCTGCTCTGCTGAGGGTTCAATTCTGTCTGCACTTGCCAAAGAGACTTCCATTTTTTATGCTCAGCACAGTGTTTGGTCACTCTTGGCGACTTGCAGCCTGGAGCGCTTTGAGGGTGGAAGTTGTGTCAACGTTTCAACGACTTTAATTCGGCATTTCTCTAAAAACGCACCGATAAAAGTGATGCAGTTAAATATATACACAGAATAAAGTTTATACAGAGAGTATATCTCAATCTTAGAAAGCTTCAAGAAGTTCTGGTTAGAAGTCTCGGCTCGCTACAACATTAGAGCTAAACAACGACAAGACTCAATATCATTATAATCCTCTGTGTGTGTGTGTGTGTGTGTGTGTGTGTGTGTGTGTGTGTGTGTGTGTGTGTGTGAACAGGGCTCTGGAGGTCCAGCTCAGGATCTGTTATTTGAAGGTCAGGGGCTGATGGAGGTCAAACAGCTGGTGGAGCAGAAGCGGGTGGTGGAGCGAGAGCTGGGAGAGCTGAAGGCTCAGCTGGAGAAGGCCGGCTTCTCCTCCCTGTCACAGATGAGGTCGGTTACGTGATCCTTCATCACCGCGAGCACACGCGATTATCAGACTCGACATCCGCCAGAGGGCAGCAGGATATGTGTAACGCTCTTCTGTCTGTTTTAAAGGAAAGCTTTGTTCAGCCTGCAAGCAGAGAACGAAGATTTGAAGCATCAGGTGACTGAAGGGATGCAGCCGGACGGTCAGCAGTGTGACGGACGGGCGGCGTTGGATGGCGAAGAGGACGAGGAGGAGGAGGAGGAGTTGGATGTGACTATAGAAGGCGTGGAGGAGGACGAAGAGGAGGAAGAAAGCTCAGAGGTGTGGGACGCCTGGGACAACGAGCTGCCTCTGTCTCAGACCAACATCCAGGTCAGCGAGCAGAAGAAGAAGAGGCCCGAGTCACTTCACCTGCTCTCCGGCTCCTCACAGGTAGACGGAGTGACTCGTCCTGTCAGAAGTCTGTCAGAATGAAGCCGTCCTTAAAAATGTTTCCTTTATTTCTGTTTCTGTTTGTCGTCCAGGCCGGACCGGACAGCGAGTCGTCAGGCGGTGAGAAGACGGTTCATCTGCAGCAGAAGAGCAAAGAGCTGCGAGAGAGGCTGATGGTGTCCGAGGCCACGGTCCAGGCTCAGGCCGAGCAGCTCAAAGACTACAGGCAGCTGCTCAGTGAGTGGAAACTGTGATGGTGGCTCAGCTCAGGTGTTAGACGACGTGCCAACAATGTGTGAACGCGTTTAAACACGATTAAATGAGCAAAACAAACAATTATTGAAAGACTGATGTGAAGCAGCATGAAGCCCCTAAACTGACTAAAACAGATGTTCTCAAGTTCATGAAGATAAAAGATAGATTCATGTCAAATGGAGTAAAGCGTCTTCTTCTTCTTCCTCTTCTTCTTCTTCTTCCTCTTCTTCTTCTTCCTCTTCTTCTTCCTCTCTGCAGCGGAGACCACAGTGCAGCAGGACAGTAAACAGATCCAGGTGGACCTGCAGGATCTGGGCTACGAGACCTGCGGCCGCAGTGAGAACGAGGCCGAGAGGGAGGACACGAGCAGCCCGGGTACGTCTGTCTGTCTACAGATTCTGAGGATTAAAGTTATTTAAAACATATAAAGTCAAAGTAACAAATCAAGGAGACGGCCACTGGTGCTGTTTGTAGCTGTAGTAGCATCACAGGGACACTAGAGGGAGGCAGAGGGCAGCCATGAGAGTGAATTAAAAGGTTCTGAAAACAAACCTTTTTACATAATATATAGTTTTAAATGCATCACAAAATGCATTTTAAATATCTTTGGTAAAAGAGCACAATGACACAGAAATAGCAGCATATCCTGATGGTGGACAGAATCACCCTGAGTGATGATGGAGAACAAAGATGGAGGTGTTGATGCTGTTTATGTGAAACTGAACCTCCTGGTGAATCTGATGAGCGTTTGCTCCTCGTGCTCCCTCACAGAGTTCGACGACCTGGAGATGTGCACCTCTCTGGACTGTGGGTCCCAGTGGTGGCCTGCCAGCAGCAGCAGCAGCTCCACCTTCACTAAGACCACCACCACCGAGAGCTCCGGTTACGGGGACGAGTCGTCCCTCCAGCGCCTCGTGGAGGACCTTCGCTCCCAGCTGTCCCGCTCTCAGGCGGTGATCCGCGGCCTGCAGAGCCGCCTGCGCTCCCTCTCCACCTCCAGCGACTACGGACCCTCCACGCCCCGCAAGGTCAACTGGTCCTTCCAGGCGTCGCCCTCCCAGAGTGGGGCGGAGGAGGATGAAGGCTGGCAGTCATCTGACGGAGGTCCTCTGGCTTCGCCCCGTCACCCTCACCCAGACAAGGGCCTGCAGGAGCTGGTGTCCCGCGTGGACGCACTGGAGGACCAGCTGAGGAAGGGAGGCAAGAAGTCCGTCAGCGAGGACACAAAGTCTGCCACCTGGCCAGGGTGAGTGACCGGAACCACAGCTTCTGTTTCTACAGTGACTGTTTTATCTGGAGAGTTGTTTTTATATAAACATCAGACATTAAGTTACTCGAAGGCAGACACACTGACAGAACGGTAATGGAAGGAAAAGAACCAAAATACACACTCTGGTTTTTATTTGACTATTTCTTCTCAGACTTTGACGCAGAAACTTCAGACTTCCCACTTTTTTTCCTCTCTGCAGTCTGAAGGTTTTCACTGTTCACACATCATTCACAGCCTGATTTATAGAACATTTAAATCCATTAATTCATGACGAAAATTGTTTTTTTTTTCTTCCTATTATGGCTGTTGACAGTATTTTCTGATCTATGGAACGATAAAAACAGATTTCCATAACTCCCTCTCTGAAAATATTCGACTCTAATATGTCAATAAAATTTCTGTTCTTGATTGTTTGCCAATAAGTGCATTTTTAACTGACTTAAATTAAGCCTGATGTACAATGTAAGCAGACTTGTGATGCAAAAACAATCATGTTAATGTCAGTAATGTATGCAAAAGGCCATGACAGGATTATGTTATTACGTAATATTACATAATGATTAAGTACCAGTACATCTGATACATCAGCACATTTCATGGCTGCTTGTGTGATGCTCGTGCACTCTGAGATTTATAGAGACAAAGAGGTTTAGATTCACTTCCTGGAGATGTTTCACATTAAAAGCCAACCAGAAACGGGGGAAAGGGATCGCGCCCGTCGAGAGCTGGAGGGCTTTTAATATGTGGAGGAGGTGATGACTTTCATTGATCGTAGCTTAGCAGAGATCAAAAGCTGCAGCGCTGATGGAAATGCAGTTTATCAAAAGTTTAAGTGCAGGCTCAGAAAACAGGAAGATGTCACTTAAACCTGATGAAATGTGGTAAAAAAATAAGGAAAATTGTCTCAGATTGTCTCAAATTGTTTTAGGTAAATAAAGGTTTTGCCCACTTTGAGACTTCAAAAAGTGCTAAAAAGTGCAAAAATACTCTTATGATCCGTTAATTAAGATCATATAAACCCATCTATCTAGGTCAAGAGAAGAAGGACTTAACAGGACATCCAGCCTCAGATCTGTTTAATGATCCACGGATATCTGCAGCGTTAAACATCCGTCAGTCTCCATCAGTCTCCATCAGTCTCCGTCAGTCTCCGTCAGTCTGCGTCAGTCTGCGTCAGTCTGCGTCCACGTTAATCAAGAGTAACCGTAGATGTTTTTCATGTAAACTCAGCTGATCTGACAGTCAGAGGGGATTAACTGACAGGACGTTGGGAACACGCCGACCCATTTGCCGCGTGTTACCAAACTGTAGCTACAGTGAAGCTTTAATGTCAGTTAGAGGCTGATTCAGGCACTAAAACTACTGTCGATGCACAAGTGTCTGGAATCTCCCCGACAACAAGTGACCCCGACCGTTCTGCTAAACAACTGAAGTAGCTGGAGACTTGATTTAAAAACAGAACACAAAAAATGAAAAAGACTCCAAAACTACATTAGGACTTTGCAGAATTAGCTGTTAGCACTTCCTGTTTGCAGAGAACCTGTGGATGTACAAACGACGAGATCAGATCACTGGGTCACTTTTAAATGGATGAAAACCTAAAATCATGATGTTTCTAAGGCAAGTTCTGCACATGTAAGGAGCATCTTTCCCAAGCAGATTTATAGTCATTATCTCTATAAAATTATAACCTTTATTTCTGTTTCTCTCTCTGCAGTAAATTCGACTCTCTCATCAAGGCTCAGGCCAGAGAGCTGTCTCACCTCCGCCAGCGGCAGAGGGAGGGCAGGGGGGTGTGCAACATCCTCACCCAGCACCTGGGCGACACCACCAAGGCCTTCGAGGAGCTGCTGAGGGCCAACGACATCGACTACTACATGGGCCAGAGCTTCAGGGAGCAGCTGGCTCAGAGCAGCGCTCTGGCTCAGAGAGTCAGCGCCAAGATCAGCGGGCGTGAGTCCTCTGGGTTATTAACGCCATTATATACTGTCATACACAGCCGAGTACGGAGGCTCAGAGGTGACACGCTTCATTAACAGGCTGTCTGACGACTTTAAAGTGTAACTGAGCATAAAAACAACATTTAGTTAATGACATCACTGCTCTTTGTTTCCGTGACGACAGGAGATCATCCGGAAGATCCAGATGACAAGACGGAGCTGCTCGCCATCCGGTCAGTGCTCAGTTACTTATCTGTGTGTGTGTGTGTGTGTGTGCGTGTGTGTGTGTGTCCATGTTTGCCTCTTCGTGTGTGTCGTGTCTCTGTTCGTGCTCTGCGTAACAGCAGGCTCGATGTCGGTTCATGGAAAGTATCGGTGTGTGACGTTCGGGCCGAGGTTTTGTTCCTCGGGGCAGATAATCAGATGTTCACTCGATAACGAGCGATGATCTCACTGGATAACTAATAACTGAGCTAATTGGTTAATTAATGAGGGAGGGAGAGTGGGGCTGGGCTGGATGGATATCTGACAGCCAGAAGAGAAACAGATTTCTCTGTCAGGCTTCTTCCTCAGTGAACTCGTCTGTTCATAATAATCCCGTTGTGTTGTTGTTTACGCAGCGATTCCCTCGACACAACATCTGATTACACTGACATGGCAACACATGGAAAAGAGTTTAATCACAACAGTGTGTGATGCTGTTCAGTAAAGAACAGGGAAATGATGGCAGTTAATGTGCTTCCTCCATTTTAACTCTCCACTTTTTTATAAACCGATTACCAGAAAAATCACAACACAACTCAGAAATGATATTTTACGCAGTCAGTCTGTTTTGTTATTCTTCATATACAAATGACAGAAAATACAGGCGTCTCTGAACTGTCAGCCACTTACAGCTCAATAGCACAACACACAACATCACCGGACTCCATTAACAAATCTCCTGATTCTAAGAGTTGTTTCATGAGGAGAAACCAAACAAACATTATGAAACTGTGTCTCTGACAGATTGTAACTCATTGTGTCCTTGTTGTAAATTCAGCATTAAATCTTTCAGCTGCAGTTGTTTGTCTCCTTGTAAAAAGTGTCAGTTTGTGGCAGCATGTCTGTACCAGCCTGTCTGCTTCTGTGTCTAAAGTGCTAAAGTCTTACCTGCCAACATTGATCAGCTGTTTGAACACACTGTTTACACTGATTTCACCATTTACACTCCATTTATGAAAGAAGAAGCATGTTATTGATCTAAACATGTCACATGTTACAAAGACACTAAACAGGAACAATATAGGCTCCTTCTTTGTCCCCGTGGAGAAAGTCCCCAGACTCCCTTAACAAATGTGTCAGTTTAGTGAGTTGTTGAGTTGGAGACACTTTATAAACTCTGTGAAACTCTGTCTCTGACTCATTCTGCATTATTTGGACCTTCTTGTTAATTCAGCAAATGTCATGCGTGAAAATATAACTTTGTTTATTTGTAATTGCGACCTGATCACAAGTGGTCACTCAAGACGGATGTTAATGCCAATGTGAACAGCCTCATAGATGCACATACGTTTCCAGATTGATGGGATATTACCTAACAGTTAGCATGAAGCTAGCAAGATATAGTGGGTAGCCTCATAAGAGTCGGCTGCAGCTGGCCGGGCGGCTCGTCGGGCTCCTGCAGCAACTTGTTAAGTCAGGGAAGCTGCTGTGACATCACTGTGTTACAAAACAAAAAGTCCTCTGATGTCACGACGCCTCAGGGAAGAGCCGTGATTGGATAACCCTCCACCACCACCACCTTCTCCACCACCACCACCCATTCATCCAAACAAGCTCATTAATTTCTGCCGGGGAGTCGTGACCAGAGGGGCACAGCTGATGTCCGGGCGAGGACCTCGGCTGTCTGGTCGATTGGTCAGCTAATTAGGCAGACGGGGAAAAGACAAAGAGAGACGGAGGGAGAGGGTTGATGAGCGGACAAAAGTTGAGAGAAAACAAAAGGGCAGCGAGTGAGATCAGGTCAGATCACGTAACAAACGGTTACACAAGAGGAACAAAAGAGTCTGAAGAGCCGCTGGAGATTTCTGTCTTTATCGCAGAATGAACAACATAATGTGCAGCTGTCAACGCTCCAGTATTCAATACTGTAGACTATTAATACATCTGATCATGTGTAACTTGACCTGCTCCGCAATTATCAGCACAGAGACACAGTTAGAGACTCTAACTCATGGAGAAAGTGGAACATTTAGCCTCTGAGGAGCCGGAGAATCCCCTCAGGATCAGATGGAGACCAAAAACGGAGCTAAAAGGAGAATAATTAGATTTATATTCATCAGATGACACGAACAGGACGCGGACTGGGATTATCATGCTGCTGTGTGTCTGCTGAATGAGTAAATTAAGATGAATATACTTAGCATGATGTTTAAAATGTCAATCGTCAAAATCACACCACCCAACTTACCCCAGACATCAACTGTAGAGATCCAGCCACAGTTTCACCTGCTCCACTTTTTGATTGACACGTTTCAGCTCGTGTCCTTCATCCAGATCATCAGACGACATTTTACAAAGAAGATTCTTTAAATGTGTGTTAAAGGAAGAACAACAAAAACACACATGTCGTTGAATGAAGTTTCCAGCAGTGAAGACTGATGAGTTTGACGTTGTTTCTGCAGCGTGCAGAAAAATGACACCGGCATCGATAAAAGGAACTGATAAGCTCAGAGAGATATTATTCTAACGGATCTGACAATGTGCAACTGATTCTCGAACCCCATCCAGTCTAATGTAGGACACTCGTGACACCATATTGTGTAGAAGAGTCGGGCTGTCAGCTCACTGATACAGAGGAAGTCTTTTCTCAAATGTGCCTCTGAGATTGTAGAGCATAAAATCACTTTTGAAAGAAGAAACCTCAGCGTGGAGACTTTTCATCTGGGCTGCATTCTTCAGCCCGGTAAGCCTCCCTGATGAAAGCCTCTCTCTGCTTTATAATGTACTGTATATGGCCCATTTTATGAATACTGCAGATGCAGCCGTGTCTCTCCGAGGCAGTGTGTGGCCATCTCTCTTCTGGATGAGCGCTGAATGTCCTGAATGTTCAGTCGCCTGTGACACGACACCTAATTCTGTTTTGTAACACGGCTGTTTGAGTTTCACACCTGAGAGAGATGAAGAGAGCGGAGCAGCTGCCCGACCACGATTTACGAACTCACAGCGTAACAGCTGACGGATGATTACTGTAAGAAAGTCAGCTGAAACATGCAGAAAACACCGGTGTGGGCGTTCCAAGCTGGTCCGCTGTGGTTCTGTGGAGAGAGGGGTGAGAGCTGGGTCACACCCTGATAAACAAACAGCGCTCTGTGAATCATTTGAGTTTCCCCTCAGAGAGATAGAGAGACCTGGAGACAGACTGAGAGAGAGAGAGAGAGAGAGAGAGGCCTGCAGTAATCTAGCATCATGTCATCGCAGCACAGATGGCCGACCAGATGTGAAGCAGGACGACTCTGATTCTGACCGAACATACAGTGTGTGCGTGTGTGTGTGTGTGTGTGTGTGTGTGTGTGTGTGTGTGCGTTAAGCCATACATTAATGTGATTCACACTAAGACTGTGTGACATATGGTGAGTTCAAACACGCTGATGAACAGACTACAGAGTGCTGTTAATGTGAGAACAGACACATGAAGCCGAGCAGATTTACGATTTACAGCATTTAAAGAAAAAGTATCCGCAAAATGTTCTCTGGTTCATTTTCCTCCATCGGGAAGACTGAAGGTTAACTGAAGGTTTACTTTTCAGTGTTTAACTCAAACAGTAATCTCCTCTGAACACTGTGTAACCAGCGTTTTAGAGGCCTGAACCAGTGCAGGACGTCGGATCTGAACCCTGCTATCAATGATATACTTCACCCTCCACCCTCGACGGCCCACTGAGTTAAAGAATAAATCGTTGTCAGTTAACTTAATCCAGGCAGCAATTACATTACTACAATCCCTATCTGCTAAATCTTTTAAGTAGTATTTTGAATGTGATGTTAGGAGAACATTAAGATAATGAACGAGGTCGCTGCAACACAAAGTGGAGCGTCGGTCACCAGAGAGTGAAATATCACATTTATACACTATAAAAGGAAGCTGTGATTCTAATTAGCTGCAGTGTTTCCTAAGAGAACATCTCACATTTTACATTGAATTAATTAATTTCACATTATCACCTACGATTGTTAACAATGTTACAGAGAACAAGTAGACACAGGAAGCGTGTAATTAAATAGAATATCATACATATTTATACCAACACTGAGTGCATTAAGAACTTATATAATATAATATTTCCCTCAGTGTCAACATCTCAAAGCTTCAGTGAGCTGAAACAACCTGATACTCACAGATTACGTATATGACAACACGGAGCCGTGTGGAATTAAAATGTAATTCTGCGTACGTACGTATATTCAGCACGAGCGTGATGCACCGATGGCGTCACGCTGCCGAGGCTTGTGCTGCCTGCGTTCGGCTCCGGGCGTGTTGACATGGCCTCTAATCAGGTTAAGTTATTAAGACCTCCAAAGGGGAGGGAAATAGGTCAGGAGCAGCTAAACGCAGAGAGGGAGAGGGCGAGAGAGAGGAGGAGAGAGGGAGGGAGAGAGAGAGAGAGAGAGGAGGGAGGAGAAGCAGCAGAGCGATGCAGCTCAGCAGAGAGAGCATCCGTTAGCTTCAGATGGTGCTGAACATCCAGCATCGCTCTGATCGGTCTTATATAAGCATCTCTCCTCGTGAAGCTGGACTTTTGGTTCTGCTAACAGAGAGGATGATGTTTGGACCTGAATTCTTCTGCTCTCATTTGGATTTTTCTGGAGTTTAAAGTTTTTCTCCTGGTGAGAATCATCCTGCAGCTTCTTTTCTCAGCGAAGGATTCTCTCTTCATCGCATCAGGGATGTGTTGACACGGGAGCAGGAGAAAGAGGAAGTGCTGCTTTGTGGACGATCATTCATCCAGCTTCTGTTTGTCTGCGATGGGCAGTGCAGCGTGAACACACGAGGCCCTCGGGATCCGGACATCCGTTCATACGCTCTCTCCCTCTCCTCCCTCCTCGTGTTGCCCTTTCGTCACTGCAGCTCTCCCTCGGGGCGGCTGCTGCTGTGTTTGCTGGTGGGACAGGTTGTGTCCACCGCGTTCGGAAGAGCTTTCCTGTGAGAGGACTGTTCATGACTTCAGTACTGAAAAGGCCTCAGACTGGGACGGCCAACAGGAGAAGAGAAAAGGGAAGATTTTGCAGAGACTCAGAGCTCAGCTGCTAGCGACCTAATCATTTTTGTTATTTCAGCACTTTCATTGATTTCATGCTTCACATCATCAGGCGCCAGTGGAGTAAAACCTCAGAACTGTGCTTCAGTTTGAGCTCCTTTCAGGATACAGTTCTCCTGATCTGTGCTGGCAGCTCTTCCTCTTCTTGTCATCAAACCATCTGACTGATCTGCTGTTCTGATCTGAAGCATTTGGACGTTCTCCTGTTGTTGCAGCAGATGAACAAATCCTTTAAATCTGCCGTGTGGAACGACAAATTTTCACTTTCCTGGCGTGGTTCTGCAGCGTTCACACGCTCCTCTGTGTTCGCTTGCCATCCTGGCGGCCTTCAGAATCTGATTTTGGATCTATTTGGGTTACCACCTGTGGTCCCAGCCAACACACTCTCAGGATTTTGTGTGTAGGTGTGTGTGTGTGTGTGTGTGAAGTGAGCCACACAAAATCTCCCTGGGAAGCCCGAATCTAATCGGAGGATTTGCTCTGCTTTTCACCTGGTCGCCCACACGCTCAGTCATCCCTCCATCCCTTTATCCCCTGCTCACGCTCTGCCTGTCCACTGTACCTGCTGTCACACACTCTCTGGGGTCAGGACCTCGGCCGCTAAGCTAATGAGCCACGCTCGATTACCTCAGGAGACGCGGCTGGAAGGAAAAACTGCAGCGGGGAAAGTTTTAAGCGACCCAGCGGTCTGAGAGAGAAGAGAAGAAGAGGGGAAGGATGCTCGGTCAGTAGCCCAGGCACAGAGCCGCCAGCTGGGGGAAGCAGAGGGAGCTGAGGGGGGCTGATGGCTCCTTTGTGGAAGGCCATGCTGTCAAAAAGCAGCCCGCTGTACAGGGACTCTCTGTTCTCCTTCTCTCTGTGGGAGTGGAAGGCTCAGGAGAGAGAGCTGCTGCTGCTGAAGAAGCTCGCCGACAGGGACCGGAGAGCGCTGCTCACACAGCTCGACAAGTAAGACACAAAAACAGATAAACCAGGGCGATAACAACCTGTAATACTTTACAGTAAAAAGCAGTGAAGAAACATGTCTTTATATCAAACTCAAGAAGAGTGCAGATGCTGTTGAAGAGAAGGGTCAGAACAGACTTCAGGCACTCATGCAAAATACAAAACTACTTTATTCAGAACATGGCTACTCAGAGAACAAGGGTACAAAATGGTGGACAAAGATCAAGCAAACATTTAAAAAACTTGGCAAGGGGTAAACACAGATGGTGATACTGAAGATGGTTAGCCTAGCTTAGCATAAAGACTGGAAACAGAGGCTTACAGCTAGCTTATCTCTGTCCAACGTGAACACACCTCCTACATCTCTACAGCTGTGATTATATACATGCTGACGAACCGTTTCCAGCCACAGCGCGGGGCGCCAGATACATTCAGCCAGCACAGGCTTTGTTTCAGCCCCTGAACACACACAATGGAACCAAACCTGGCAACCTAACTGTGATGAAGCTGAATCCAGCATTTTACTCTCTGTAAATCTATAAATTGTTGTTTTATTTTTTGGACAGATCCCGGCTGGCTGTTTCCCGGTTTCTAGTCTTAATGCTAAGCTAGGATAACCCTGAAATACTGAACACATCCCCCATTCTGCATGTTGGTGCAGAGTTATGTAGCAGGCTAAATACTATTCCATTAAAGGGTGAAGACAGAAGTTAGCTTGTGTTTGCTTTCCTATGTGATTTCTACGTGACACACTCCTGAACGACAGTGCATGAAATAGATCTACGTTTACGTCCTTTTGTATCTGAGCATGTTGTGTTCTCAGACTACAGGTTTTATTAAAGGTAATAAACTTTACTGAAGTATCAGCCGAGAAATTAGTTTTATTGTCCGTCACAATAAGAAAAAATAAAGTTTTACCAATGAAAAATTGACATCAAGTCTCTTTAAGATGCAGTAATAACCCAAAAAACACACAGAAGTGAAAATAACACAATCAAAAGAACATAGCAGTTAGCATAGATGCTAATTAATGCTTATCTAAAGTGTGTTATCATCGACACATTATCCTCAGTGAGATGTTAGTCTGACTACTGGAAAAAAAAACACATCAATAATCAATAACAGCCGAAATAAAAGATTACATACAAATATTCCAACAAGACCACAAGAAGAAATGATAAAATAATCCTGTTTGAACAAAAATCTGACAAAATGGCAGATGTAACAGTGTCAGTTCAACTCATGGTGCAGTGCCAGGAACAGACGACGCTGTCAGCTGACGCCAGCTGTCGCTGGCAGCAAACCAAACAACAACAACACACGAGGCGGAACGTGTTGGTTAGGTGGTGACGTTGTTTTTGAAGTACAGAGCCAGGCTAGCTCTTTAATGCTAAGCTAAGCTAACCTAACTGTCTGACTCCAGATCTGGACACTGATGTTGATCTTCTCATTTTAGATGTTTAATTAAACACACAGTATGTAGTTTCTGTCACTCGGTGTCTGTCAATCAAAACAAAACAACATTCAGGAAGCAGTGTGGGATTGTGGGAGTTGTTGTCTTCATTGTTATAAAGTTATAGCAGCGGTCTCGAAGAAAATGACGTGTTTTAGTGGTTTGAACATTGTTGGAAACATCTGGGATAATTTAAGTTCAGCTCAACAAAGTATGTAATGAAGATTTAGACATTTAAATTCTCACATATTATTATTATTATTATTATTATTATTATTATTATTATTATTATTATTATTATTATTATATCTTTAATACTTTTAGTCATTTCTGTTTGGAAAGAAAATGAAGATGTTAGACGGACGCAGTGAAAGATTGTGCTGTAGTTATAAATGTGATGTGACTATCAACAGCTGGGATAGTGCTGCTGAAACCTTCACGTGTGTGTGTGTGTGTGTGTGTGTGTGTGTGTGTGTGTGTGTGGGCCTGTCATTGATTTAGATGAATGACCTTCACCTCAGCATCTGTGCACCAACACGTCACAGCTGATTAAATCAGCTGTAGGCGACACGCTGCACAAACAACATGTGTCCTTATCAGTGAGCGTGTTGTTCGTCTTGTGTTCCTCCGCCGTCCTCTCTCTCTCTCTCTCTCACTCTGCCCTTCCAGTTTTTATTTCATTCGGGCGTTTCATGTCAGAATAAATGTTGCTCCTGTCAAAGTGTGAGTCTGCACGTTCACCTGTGTGGTGTGGTGTGTGTGTGTGTGTGTGTGTGGGTGTAAGTCACTAAGAGGCTTCCCTAAAGCAACACGCCGAGGACGGCAAAGCCTCTCTGGGACAGTGCAGATCAGCAGGCAGGTGACTCACACACCTGGTGCATCGTTACTCATTAATGCTCGTTATCCTTTAAGTCACAAGGCAGATAATGCAGCTGTTCTCAGATCCTCACGCTGCAGCAAAGGCTCTTTTAGTTTTAGAGATTTATGAGGAAATACCTGTATTTCCTTCAACTGTTGGATGATTTTCAATTGATTTACACCTGGCTTCATCAAGAGAAGGTTCTTAGTTGTTCTTTACAGTTTTTTATTTCATAATTTAAGAGTAAAAAGCAGTGATATGTTGAAAATCTACCTGGTTAGGTTCAGGAAAAGATCGTGTTTTGGCTTCAAATGCCTGTGGCTACAAACATGGCTGGAAAATGTCTCGACATCGTTGGAAACTTCACCGTAGCTGCTCAGCTAAAAGCACAGAGACTATTTGCCAAACAGTGTAGTAATGATTGAATATGTGTGTGTCTGTGTGTGTGTAGGCTCAGTAAGGAGCTCCAGCAGAAGGACAAGATCATCGAGTCTCTGCGCGCCAAACTAAACCAGCATCACCACCATCATCGCTCCGACACGCCCAGCAGCAGCCACGCCCTCTCCGACACCACCGACCAGTCGGATCGCATCTCCTACGTGTCCGATGAGCACGGGTCCATCAACGAGGACCTGGAGCTCTGCTCCGATGTGGACGCCGCCAGCGAGCTCGGGCAGAAGGACACAGGGACGTCTACCAGAATCAGCACAGGTGAGGAGACAACGCAGAGAATTCAAGTCTTTATTGTCGTCCTGCAAAACAATGAAAGAGTGAAGAATACATCAAATATAAGTAGTGATGAGAAAACAATAATAATATTGTGGAAGTTACCAAACATAAAGGTGTTACTCAGAATAAAAATAGGCAATGAGTTTTAGGTGAAGCACGCAGTCGATCCATCACGTCTCAGGTGACTCTTCTCATTTCCAGACTGCCTGTCTCACAGTAGCTCCATGTCACGCCACTCGTCTGTCCCTCCATCCACCACCTCCTCCCACAGAGCCCAGTCGTGGCTCAGCTGTCCCAGCATGCAATGCCCCGGCTCGCCACACAAACCCGCTGACACGCAGAGTCAGACAGGTAGGAGTGTGTTCAGGAGCGGGCTGTAAACACCTTCCTTCAGTTTCCTGCTGCGTTTCTATTCCTCCGCCTCTTCACCTGTTTCTCTCCTTCATCCTGCTGCTCTTCATTCTTCTTCTCCTCCCAGCTCCGGCCTCCGGCTTCACCTCTGCCCCCATCCACCCTCCCCTCTCTGCCTCCTCCACCCAGAGGGTACCTTTGCCCCTCCATCCCCACCCCACAACCCCACGAGCCCGTTGCCAAGGCAGCGGGGGAGCGGGTTTCTCCCTGGCTGAGGTGCATCAGGAGCTGCAGATGTTACAGAGGCAGCTGGGAGACAATGACAGTGCGTTGGTCCCAGTGAATATATGCATGAGTGTGTGTTTAAAACTGACCATAAACTAACTGTGTGCAGATAGTAGATAACATAATCTTATATTCTGCACTTACAAAGCAGATTTTCCAGCATGCAAAATAATTTTAGGACGTTGGATCTGTTGATAGTAACTATATTTGCAGATGTAGTGAACATCACACACACTTCATGTATAATATTTGCCGAATTTACAAGAAGGTCAAAATAATGCAGAATGAGTCAGAGACAGAGTTTCACAGAGTTTATAAAGTGTCTCCAAGTCAATAACTCACTAAACCAACACATTTGTTAAGGGAGTCTGGGGACTTTCTCCATATTGTTCCTGTTTAGTGTCTTTGTAACATGTGACATGTTTAGATCAATAATGCTGCCACAAACTGACACTTTTTACAAGGAGACAAACAACTTCAGCTTCTGATTCAATGCTGAATTTACAACAAGGACAAAGTGAGTTACAATCTGTCGTAGCCGTTTTCACAAAGTTTGTTGAGTTTCTCCTCATGAAACAACTCTTAGAATCAGGAGATTTGTTAATGGAGTCTGGTTATGTTGTGGTTAGTAGTCCAGTGGTTGGAGCAGTGTGTTCACTAACATCGGCTCACAGGAGAGTTGAACATTAGAAATAATCTCCCCGGCTGCCCTCACTCCCGTCTTTTTTTCCCCTTCACTTTCTCTTTAACGGCCCACACTTTCTTTCTCATTGAGTAACAGTTCTTCACTTGATGCTTAATGAACCCAGAGCGCGCAGCTTGAGAAGGATTTGCAGTGATCTTTAAACACTAATAAGAGACGGAGCTTTGAGAACAGTCGTTCAGTGCGTCGGCAGAAATCCCTCCGTCTCTCTCTCTCACTCTGCTCGTCTGTTGTGTCTCTCTAACACTCTCTGACCTTTTGATGAAGACGAGTTTCTCTCCGTCCCCTCGCAGGCTTTCCTTTATTCATTCGTATTTAATCTAATCACATATTGGATGTGACTTTCTCTTCTTCAGGGTTTTCCACTCCCCAGTCCAAACCTCTTCAGGGTTTCCCGTTCGCCCACCAGCAGCCCGACTCTTCTGCCTTCCTGCCTCTCTCCTTCCACGGTTACCAGCCGTCTCCTTTCAGCAGCGCCAACAGCAGCGGCCTGGACACCAGCTCTGCGATGAAGGCCGGGGCCAGTCTGCTGGAGAGCACTGCATTGTGGGATATGGCTTACGGCACCCGGCCGGTGAGAGTCGGAGCCGACCTGTCTTCGGGATCTTCGGGGTACCAGTCAGGCACCAGTAACACAGGTAGACACAGTCAGACCCTTGAATATGTTTAACTTTCAGGGAAATGGTTTTATAAGTACCGTGTTCCTTGTTTGTTTTGGAGCTAAAAGGTCAAACATCATTTTTATCTTCGTCGTAGGTTCAGATCTGATGAAGGAACACCTGAGAGAGATCAGGAGTCTGAGACAGAGACTGGAGGACTCCATCCAGACCAACGACCGCCTCCGACAGCAGCTGGAGGAGAAACTGGCCCGCACCGCCACTGAGAAAGGTAACACACATGAACATCGTGGAAGGTAAAACGTTAGCTTGTTGCCATGAGCGTGTAAGAGATGACGAGGGTTCACATCTCCCTGCTGTCCTCTCCAGGTGCTCCTACCAACATCTACATCCAGGGTCTGGACTCTGTCGGCCAGCTCTCCAGTGAGATCCGACTCCTGAAGGAGGAGAACGTCAGTCTGCAGAACCAGCTGAAGCAGGCCAGCAGAGGTACGGTGTGATGTTCCCAAACACAGAACATGTCAGCGACGTCATCACTGATGATGATGTTCTGCCTCGATGTTTACACACTAGGCTCAGAGTTGTGTCTGTGCTGTCACGTGTCTCCTGCAGAGGGCAGTAAGGAGGCGGAGCAGCTGAGGGAGGCGGCGCTGCAGGAGCGAGCCAGGGTGAAGGAGGCGGAGCTAGAAGCAGAGAGGTGGGCGGAGCAAAGCAGGAAGCTGCAAACAGAGGCTGAAGCTCGCGACCAAGAGATAACACAGCTGAAGCAGGAGAGGCAGCGTAACCAGGAGGCCATCAACAGGTGTGTGTGTGTGTGTGTGTGTGTGTGTGTGTGTGTGTGTGTGTGTGTGTGTGTGTGTGCGTGCGTGTGTGTGTTCGTGAGCCAATTATTCACTACTTGTTTATATATTTAAAGAGCCGGTTGTGACGATCTGTCGAACGGTCTGAATAAAGTCTGACATCACGTGTGTGTGTTACTCCAGACTCCAGCACGAGGTGAGCGTCCTGCAGCAGCAGGTGTGTGAGAGCCGCGGCCTGGTCCAGTCTCTGCAGTGTGAGCTGCAGGTGTACCAGAGAGTGTGTGGAGTCGCCACCAACACACACTCAGGTACGATCGAGAGACTCTCAAAGCCCCTGAAATGTTTTTTTGCACAGTTTGAGGGACGTGATGACACTTAAAATAATTCACAGCTGCTTTGTTTTATTTTGTGGCTGCTCATTAAAACAGCTGAACAAAACAAAAACAATAATAAAGTGCAATGAGTCGTTTCCCGGGAAGAGATTTGTCGCTCATGTGTGTGTGTGTGTTTCCGAGCAGGTCAGTCCAGTGACGCTGCGACCTTTGACCCCAGAGATCTGCACATCCAGCTGGAGCAGCAGCTGAGCGGACAGGCCGACGCTCAGCCGCGGTCCAGGAGGAAGCTGTTCAGCGGTCAGTATGTCCGACACCACCGACAGAATCCTGACTTAGAGGATGGAAGAACAGCAGATCATGATGCTAGAATCAGTCCGTAACAGAGACACACGTCGTGTTAAGAAGCAGGTTTTTGCAGTTCAGTACTGATGACGATCTTCCTCCACAGATAACGTTCCCTCCCCTCCTGTGAGAGACACCGGACTCGTCAGTCCTTCGTCTCCTCTGCATCCTGCACAGAAACACGCAGAAGGGAACGCAGCCGCCGGTCAGGGTGAGGGCTCACATCCAGGCAACACTCAGACAGACTGAACCTCAGCCGCCTTTACCTGTGAAAAAGCCTCCTGACTCTTGTTTTCCTCCCCTGCAGCCTCCACCCTGCAGGGTCAAGCCCCAGACGGCTCATTCGCCAACCGTCATGGCCGCCACGCAGTGGGCCACGTGGACGACTTCAAAGCTCTGCAGCAGCAGATCCTGGAGGGCAGCGCGCTCCTCCACAAGATGGAGGCCAGTCTGTATTCCCTGAGCAGCACGCAGGAGTTCAGCCTCCATCAGGTGAGACGTCCACAAACCCAGAGCAGCGCGAGTCAGCAGCTGACGGAGGTTTGTGTCTCCGGATTGTAACATAGGTGATGTAAGATCACACCAAGCAGCTTCAGAGGCTGCAGGAGTCACTGCAGTCTGTGAGCTGCGTTTAAAAAAGTCTCTCAATCTCGCTGAAATCTCTGTGATTGTGTCTCAGATTGATTATGATTTTAACTAGAAGTCAGACGAATACAATTCGCTGTTAGCTGATAACTTGTTGTGTTTTGTGTGTTTCAGCCTTCAGACTCAGGTTCTGTCAGGAAGCTGCTGTCTGACACCAAAACCCTGCGACAGATCCTGGAGGAGGCCGACTCTCTGCTGCAGATGTTCTGGAGAGCAGCTCTGCCGAACCACGAGGAGACCCGACAGGTCAGAACCAACACAACGTCTTTGTTCCTGTTAACAAAGTCAGCACAGATGCATTTTCTCATTAAACTTTAGAGTGAGAGATGACAATATAAAATCAGGTGAAGTGTCGTAGTCTTCAGAACAGTTCTGGAGCTTCACAGCAAAACAGGGTTGCAGCGTTCTGCTAAACAACTGAAGCAGCTGGAGACTTGATTTAAAACAGAGAAAACAGCTAAAAAAACAGAAAAATACTCCAAAACTCCCTTCAGACTCAGCCGAATTATCTTTTAGCACCTTCTGTTTGCAGCGTACTCACGGATGCACAAACGACTGTCACTGATCACTTTGATACTGAAGAAAACTTAAAACATGATGATTCTAAGGCAAGTTCTGCACATGTCTCCATACAGCTCCTTTGCTTCAATCCAAGTCTCCAGAAGCCTCAAGATCACAAACTCATGTGAAAAGATGTTGTTTAACTCTTCATTAAGCTGAACTCTTCACTGTAGCTGCTCAGCCTGAAGTCTTAACATGCACCCTGTCTGAAATTGGAGCATCGGGGTGGAAATGAGCTCCAGAAATGTTTCGTGGACTACAAAACATGACCTGAACTTCCATCAGCATGACGGGAGGATCATGAGTGACTTGTGTTTAGACTCCATGATTATAGGACTCAATCATAAAACTAAACAACTTCCTAAAATGGTGATTTTATACAAAAAAAGATGTTTTTGCCGCACTACAACAAATCGTTGTGTTGACACTGAACTCGGACTCGTGGATGTTTGGACGAACACTAACCAGGCTCCGTGTCTGCTGTGTTTACAGGACCAGTCTCTGAGGGATGAGGTCGCTTCTCTCCGTCTGCAGCTCTCAGAGCGAGAAGAGGCTCTAAAGGACGCCATGGAGAGAGTGAAGAGCTCCAACCGCACCAAAGATAGCATGGAGCACTTTATAGTCAGCCAACGTGAGTCTCTGACGTTCCTCATCTCTCTAGTAGAGCAGATAAAATAATAAATCATGTTATTATTAGATCTTTTCATCACTGCAGATCTTTAATACGTTGACCAGTTGTGGAAAAAGATGAATTATCAGGAGATGAGCTGATCTTTCATCGTCTTCTGCGTCTGTTTCGCTGTCTCTCCTCATCCTCTTTGAGTTCCCTCTCCTCTTTTCTTCGTTTGTCTCTTTCTCTGTTTCTTCTTCGTCGTTCGATCCCACAGCAGCTGTCGACTCAGTCAGAGTGTGTTTGCTGCTCAAAGCTTCTGCTAAACTGATGAAATGAATAAATGACTGTGTTTGTTTACAGTGTCGAGAACGAAGGACGTGTTGAGGAAAGCCAAGACAAACTTACAGGTGAGTTCACGAGTGACTCTGGTTTTATTTTAGAGTGACTGAAGAGTTTGACGAGATGACGTTTCACTGAACAAGCAGAGAAACGCAGTCAGACGTTTCACCCTCTCACTTCTCTCCTGCTGTGTCTCTTCTTTGACTCCTGCTGAGCCTCCTCAGGAGAACGAGCTCAGGATTTCCTCCCTTCGCAGAGCCTCTTTCTCCATTCCTCCTTCCCCTTCCTCTTTTTCCTCCTCCTCTTCCTCGCACCCTGGCCCGGTAAAGGTACGCCCCCCCCTCCCGGCTTTGCTGTGCTCGGTTCAGTGTCCTTGATAACACGATGAAGCCGCTCGCTTTTTGGATGAAGGAACATATTTTTGCATGCAGCCTCCGTTAAATGTTCAACTCATGATCATGTAACAGCATCAGAGGCAGACTGACACTCAGCAGCCTCATTAACACCTTAAATATCAAAACAATGAGCAGCTCAAAAACAGCTTCTGTTCTTGGTTTGTCAGCTACAATCTCTCATTTATTTATTTATTTGTTTGTTTGTTGAAAGAAATGCAGGTACGAGTAAATATGTGGATATGTAAGCTGGTGCTGGAGAATGCAAACTTACTAAATTATTATAATATATAATTAATTATGGGAGTAGAACATATTCAGCTTTATAGATATAAGGTACTATACCTCAGATAAATGTTTGATAAGTTAGATTATATGTTGCATATAATGTTACCTTAATGTTACCTTTTGTTATAAATTGTATATATTTATATGTTAATATGTTTTTGTATAAACTGCAGTCAGAGGGTTTCGAGCTGAAGGAGCATTTCTGATAAATAATAAAAACATCAACAACACAGACGACCAAAAAGAAAGCAGCAAATGTTTTTTGACGTGTTTGCTTGAAAATAACTCGACTGAATCTTTGTCAGAGCAGTTTGCAGTGAAGTGTCTTCATCGAGTTTCACCTCTGCAACTTCTTCGTCTTCTTACTCTGTTGTTTTTCTGTCCAACATTTGTGTTCTCAGATTCCTTAACATCACTAACTTGTTTCCACAATTACTGTGAATTCCCTCAAATTAATCATTTTGACAGCTACACAAGAGTTTTATAATTTGATCCGACTAGCGTGCATCAGTTTAATTAGTTCTTCCTGAAAAATGTCACGGTATAACGTGAGAAGTTTAACGATCTAAAAAGATATTTTGACATTGAAAACTGCATCTTCATAATGTTTTTGCATCAGAAAGGATTATTGAAGATAACACGTGTCTGTGCCACACGGACACAACACGAGGCTCATAATTAATATTCAGCTGTGTTAATTTGAGGGAAATACTTAAATTTAAAGGAACATTTCTTCTTAACTCTGACTGTCTCTTCTTTGTCTCTCAGGTGAAATCTCAGGAGGTTTCCGTGAGCTCGCCTTCTCTCCTGGTTGGGGTGTCCTGACGCCCCGGACCTCCTCCACCTCCTCCTCCACCTCTTCCTCTTCCTCTGCAGTCCTGGTACCGGCTCGCCACCAGCGCCCCCTGCAGTCAGCCTTCCTGTAGTGCACCAGCCCCGACTTCCTCCTCCTCCTCCTCCTCTTCATCTGCTGTTCAAACAGAAAATGCTGGATATCCTGTCTTTGTTACCTGCTGGAGAAACATTTCAGTTGAGTTGTGTGTGTCTGAGTGTTGATGGATGTTTGTCTGGTTGTTTCTGAACGACTGTCACTGAAGTGTTCTCTCTCATTTATGTGAGAGCAGCCTGAGTTTGACTGAAGTTGGCTCATGATTCAAAGCTCCTGATGAAGCCTTCCTGATTGAAACCAGATTTGAAACAGGTCGGTTCGGTCCAGGTTTGACACGTCTGACCGCAGCGGGTTTTAATGCAGACTTGGTCCGATGCCGTCGAGGCAGATGAGCAAAGAAATCTGAATGTGATATCAAGTCTCAGAGGGAAAATTCTCCCTTATCTCGTAACTCATCAGCTCCCGATCAGAAGCCAGCTTTAGCCTCGTACTTCAGCAGGGATTCAAGAGACAAAAATCCACTTGATGCCAGCAGGACAGGAGCTCTGAAAGAAAGCCGAAACCAAACTGCAAAGTGCTTCCTCTCAGCCTCGTGTTTGTAGTTAGTGTGTAGAGTAGCTGCATGTTGGTTTGAGCGACCCGTGGAAACAAAGCCATACTCTCAGACGGTAGAGTAGATGTTTCTGATCTGTCACACAAATGGCCGACTACTGATGACGTACGGAGAATAGTAGAGAAACCAACAGGCTGTTTGGTCGCATAGCTGGTAGATTAGTTCTTGTGCATTTACTCACAAATACAAATGTTTGCTCATTGTCCTCCAGACTCCAGAGTTTAACTGTTCAACATGGAGTCTTCAGATGTTTCAAGAAATTTGGGTCCAACCCAGTTTTTTTTTTTCCTGCTGAGATACGACCTGCAGTGTTAATAAAGCCTTCTGATGAAGCTGCTGTGATTTTAATAAAGCAGTGTTAATAAAACGAAACACGCACACGTTGGGCGGTTTGTGCGATGCCTTCTGTAAACTATCCGACAATCTGTTTTACATGAAAAGAGTTTTATAGTGAACGGTCCAAAGAGAGAGATGACATTTCATTTTTGTAACCAGAAAGATGGACCACACTTTTATCTTCTTTTTTGTTTTATATATATATATATAAATATACATAAATCCTTTTTGTTGTTTTTTCTTTTTTTACTAAATTTGTGAATCTGTTTAAGTTTTCCCTCAAGATGACAATCACTTTAAAAACAAACTAAACATCTGGATGTTTCCTTCAGAAGCTCTGCAGGATGAATGACGCTCACTGTGCAGATTCATGTCATCAGGTTGGTATTTGACACTGGCTTCTCCACGTTTTACTTCTGTTGCAGTTTGTCTTGGTTTCTCTGTATAGTTCGGTTTGGCTGTTTTACTTTCTGTGCATGAACTGTGGCTTCACTGCCCTCTAATACTGTTACTGAAATATGCAAATTTCTTTGGGTTACTGTGCAATAATAGCCTTTGTGGTCGCTTTTGTGGATGTTTTGTTTTTTTTTAGGTCTGGGTGTTAAAGTGCCATGTCATCTGTTTTAGCTTTGAAGCTGGATTCATTTAAAACAAACTGACTGTTGGATGAATTAGCCAGTTTTTTGACAATCAATTTGAAGCAGAAGTTTTATTGGCCCTCCCAGTTTTATAAACATTATATTAAAAAAATAAAAGCATTAAAGAGCACTGTAATTATATATTTAAAGAGCAATAAGATCAACCAAAGTGAACAACTTGTATGTTGTCAAATCAGGTGTAAAACAATCAAGTTTAGGTATTTTTTGTGTTTTCCCCGCAGGTCAAAGGTCAAACTTAGTGTCTTTCTCGGTGTCTGTGTGGTTTTAGGAGCCACGTCTCATGTATGTACATATTAAAGCGAGTGTGTGCATCGATGCAAGTTTTGTTTTGTAGCTGTTTGGAAAACACCAGCTGTATTTTTATGCATGTTGTCTTTAATAACAAAAAAAACTGTTTTGGGGTAAAAGAAATGAACCTTTTTTTAATAAAAGGGGACAAAACTTCTGGCTCGTTCGTTTGTCTTTCTTGGATCCACCTACCTGACACCTTTTTAGTTCTGTTTCTTTGTTTTAGTTTCTCTCATTCACCCAGAAATCCAGTCGTCATCTCCTCCCTCCATGTTGATATAAAGTCAGGTGAAGTCTTGTTGTCCACAAACAGAGTTGCAGCATTCTCCTAAACAACTGAAGGAGCCGGAGACTTGTTTTAAAACAGAAAAACATCCAAAAAAACCCCCCAAAATACTGCAAAACTCCATTCTGACTCTGCTGAATTATCTATTAGCACTTCCTGTTTGCAGTGAACCTGTGGATGTACAGACGAATATCACTGGATCACTTTGATACTAAAGAAAACTTAAAATGTGATTTTTCCAAGGCAAGATCTGCACATGTAAGGAGCGTCTTCTTTTGAGGATTTCTAAGTAGATTTATGGAGTCATCATCTCCTCCCTCCAGATGATAGAGATGATCTGACCACTAAATATTCCTCGCTGTAAGCGAATAAATATATGTCTCTGGGGATAAACACATTTTCATAACTGCATCATCATTATCAGGCTTGTTGTCTGGTTCACACCCTTCAATTAAAAAGATAGATAAAACAGTCACTGAACAAAATGGCTGAAATGAACTCAAAAATCAAACACACACTGCACATAGAGTGAAAACACATGATCAAAGCACGTCCTGTTGTCCTCCAGCAGGTGGCAGCAGACTCCAACAAAACACACACACACACACACACACACACACACACACACACACACACACACACACACACACACACACACACACACACGCAAAATTCAGAATAAGGAGACAATGGATCCTAAACGACTTTAAATACACAAATATGTTTTTTATTTTCACAAGGCCTCATATGTTGAGTTTGATTGGATTTTGCTCACAGAAATCATCATTCCAGCTGTGAAGGTGAGTGACGCTGAAACTAGAGAAAGGAAGAAGATTAGAGTGCTTTCAAAATAAAAGTGTGAAGGTAGGGAATTAAAGGCTCAGCGATGAAGAGAAGTCACAATATTACCACATTGATGAAAATATGTACAACGGTCGATTAGAGCTGGTGGGGATGCAAATTTTAAGTAATTTCTTTAATCGATTATTGATTAACAGTATTTTGTGTTTTATTTGGAATTATTTGAAAAACAAGTATCTTTATTCTGTCACAATGAGATAATCTCGATCTATTTGTGTCCATCTCTGATTGTCGATTAAGACATTTTTAATCATCAATTAATGATTAATCAATATGGTGAAATTACACTATAATGGTCCCAGACTTTGGTTATAGTTATATAGTGATATGACATCAGTGTCGTCCTTTCCGTGATTTAAAGTCTGCGTCACAGTGAATTGATGCCATTTTCTGAACTTATCGGACTGTTCTACTCAGTTCCTCTTGTTCTAATAGCCCACATGTTATTATCCACATAATCACTATATCGACATTACTGTTGATTAGTTATCAAAATCTCACTGTTTTATTATTTTGTCAAAGGTCCAATGGTCACCCTGATAATGTTGCTGCAGTATAAATATTGAGATAAGAGAGAAGACGGCTGGTTGCTCTTTTTAACACAATGTAGGTGAAAGTTTTGTCTGGGAGAAAAAAGCAATCCGGACACAGCGAAAAAGAAAAAACCTAGAAATAAAGAAGGAACAGGAGCAAACACCTTTCTTTTTGTTAATGATGATCATTTCAAGACACAATTAAGCCTTTTTGATATCAATGTTTCTTAATACTTTCTTTTTTGAAATGCCTGGTTTGACATAAATATTGAAATATTTGAATTTTTCTCCCAATGCCAGAACTGTGCTCTGCTCTAATGTCATTATATTTGCATAAGATGTACTGTATATGTGCCTTTATTTCATTATATGTTTAAAACTATTCCATGTCAGACCTGTCTCTTATAATCCACAGTATCAATAAACTGTGAACACACAACGGCAGCAGGGAAACTGTGTTGCTAATATGAGATAAAAACAAAAAAATACTAAAAAAATAAAGAGCATCAATTTCAAAACAGTTATATTAACAATAAGGAGTAATAATATGATGTTTTTCTCTTGATATTCTAGTTTGAAAAACAGGGATGCTTTTATTTTGTTGGCCTCCCGCCGGATGTTATCCCCTCGCTCTTTGCTAGCTTGACGTCACCGTGACCGTGTCAGAGTCAGGAAACAACCTGAGCCGTGCCGTGCCGTGCCGTGCCGCGGCTGCAGTTCAACACCGAGCCCGACCCGGTGTCCCCACACAGAGCTCGGCTCTTTATCTGAGGATGGACGCACGCCTGAAGAGGACACTCACTGTCGGGTAGAAACACCGAGGCGGACACGAACGTTCCGAGTTGAGGCGGGAACAGCCTGGAAGCGTCCGTTAGCGGCGGAGGCGGACCTGTCATGGGTGTCACGGTGTTTCTGGGCAGGTAAACGTTAGCAGGTAGCCTGACTAGCAGCGCGGCTAGTCACGCAGCCAGGGAGCTAGCATAGGTAGCTAGCAGCAGCCGCTACTTCCGAACTACCTGATAAGTTGGGTCGTGTGGACTGAGGGCAGCCCAGCATCGATGCACGTAACCCGGCGAACTGTAAACTGCCCGTGTGACCCAGCAACAGCCGCCCTTTTTACTGTCGTCACGGAGGACCGAGTGGCTGCCGGAGCCGCACGCGTGATTGACAGCTTGTCACAGCGGGTTTTCCAGATGTGGACTCGGCACCAGAAGTGTTGCTAGGCTCTGAGTTAGCTCCCCTCCTCCCCTCCTCAGCCGCAGGACTGGCTGCTGACCAGGAATGGCCGGCTGGAACAAACTCCTGAGTGGACTCTCAACTCAACAGAACCGCATCAACAAGCGATGAATTTCAGTTCGGCTGCGAGGTGTCACTGAGGTCGGCACCGACGCGCACTGACACGTTGCTAACCAGCTAACTGAGGGTTACACCGGGAGTGTGAGAGGTGGTGTGGGGGTGACTGTCAGCTGGGCCGAACCCGAGTGCTTTCCACTCTTCAGCGAGAGATGAAGAGGACAGAAAATAAGAACAAGAGGAAACTCTGTAACATGGAGCAGCGTCAGAGCAGCGGAGAGGAGAAGGATGCGGTGAGTACTTGAGTCATGCAGCCAGTGGAAGATTAAAACAGCTGAAACCTGGGCCAGATAGCGTCCTTGAGCCAGGATGAGCCTGTCAGCCCACGCACAGGGGCGCAAACTCATGCAAAGTGTATGAAGAGTACGAGCACACCAAACCTCACTGAAAAATATGTTGATTTGAGCTCGACGCAGTCAGCATGCTCATTTTTGTTATTCTCCCTGCATGATATCTCAAAGGACCAGTTTTTACACGCTTCGGTCATTTTTAAATCAAATCATGTGTTTGTTTTTTTTAAACGCTGCAATGGAGATTAACTTCCAGTGCATTTATAGTGAGGGTAATGAGATAACATGAAATAACATTAGGATAAGTGTTGTCACATTGCAGGCTGATGTTATAAACTGGGTACGTCATGTACAAGCACTTGATGCAACACTTACAGGATTATGAAAATATTGTTAGCCTAACACAACTGTCGTGACTGCACCTGATGCAGCAGTTGTGTGTTTGCAGTCCACCTGGATTCTGTCTTCCTTTCTGAAAGACAGATTGTGTTCGGGTGTTGTTGTCTGTTCCTGCAGCCGTGCATTGATTATATCTGCAACCGTCAGAGGATTTAAGATGTGTCTCTTTTCTCGGTCATTGTGTGCAGGTGTCATGTGTAAAGGTGTGAGTGCGTCTGTTGGGTTGCTAGGAGAAGCGAATATAAAGCAGGTCACTGGGGGAAGGTCAGAAGTGCACAATGAGAGCTAATCTCAGTTCAGTTAAGTTTATTATCACTCTGTCAGTTCAGACAATGAATCTTGATCCGTTGTTGCTGTGGTGCAGCATCTCTGACAGTCCATGAAGATGATGTGTTTGTTGTGGCTCAGGAGAAGGGTTTGCTTTGGAAGACGAATATTCCCATTTTTCTTTCTTTTCTTTCTGGGCGCAGTTGATTGAATTCATTCAATCATTCATTTCACGGTGGTTTGAAAGTCAACATGCAGAGACTTGGACTTGCACGAGTGTTGGGTCATTCCTGGCAGCGGACATCGTGCCTGCACATAACTGAACATTGTGTGTTGATGCGGATCCAGATTTTTTTCCAGATTACTCTGCAAGTTGATTTCAACTAAAGATAATCGAAAGTGAACGGCCGCATGTACGAAACTCTTCAGGAATCTCAAACACTGCAGCAGATCTTCAGCAGTTATGGGGCAACATTATGTTTTATAGAAGCACCAAACTTCCTGTTTAATTGCAACAATTTTATTAATCTTGGTTTGCAGTATGCACAGACATGGTTCTTTTGAATAGGATCAGCCACTTCCAAATGTGAAGTCATGGCTGTAACTCAGTATTTCACATCTCTGCATGAAGTCATGTTCCTGAACCTCTGGACGGCTGATATGACTGACTCTGTCGCGCATCATTACCGCCCTGCCCATGCCATTTGGGATATTATGTGAGTAAAGAGGTAAAAATGTAGGCTCATTGATACGATCTGCCTTCAGCTGACACGTTTAAACATTTTCCACTGGTTTTAGTATCCGCACTTTGTCCTGGGATCAACTTGACTGGGGAATATTACATTTTCTCTGGCAGGTTTGAGTCCGGGAGGGGAGTGTTGAGTTTGAGGGAGTGTGTTTTATGGTATCATGGGAAGTCAGACAGCTGCTGCTGTTTTATGTGTTTTTGTAGGAAACAGTATGAAATGGAGGATCAGACGGGGTGTTTTCATCCAGAGAGACTTGCCTACCTATTGCTTCCACACTGGAATGATTAGTGATAAATTATGTTCCTGTTACGGTGCTGTAATGCTTCAGGGACTGTCTGCTTCCATTGTGCTGTAAATATGTCTAGTTTTCTTGAAAAAATTGTGTTACAGCAAGGTTTTACTTATAGATGAATTCATTGATTTTGCGCTAGATTAAACCGGCCATGGAGAGATTGCCTTGTCCATTGATATATAACTTACTTCACTTTAATTGCAGTTGTGTTGTTTTTTTTTGTTTTTTTTTTACAATTTCTTCAACTGAAGGCGGGCACGCCGTCACGTCTGGCTCGCCTAACACATGTAACACAGTTCTCCAGGTAGGAGAACTGACTGGTGTACCAACACAAACAGCACCTGAGATCAGAACCCGTCCTCTGGCATCTCTGCAGGTTCTGTTTCACACAGCAGGCTTTAGCTGGTTTCAGTCACTGCACTGGGAAATGAATGATGTCATTGTCATTTCCTAACGTGAGTGTTTCATGTTGCCAGGGACAGAGCCCAAACACACACACACACACACACACACACACACACACACACACACACACACACACACACACACACACACACACAAACATCCCCTGCAATCAAAGAACCCGTCAGCGGTTTCTGTCCCTTTTGTTTCACAACAGTTGAAGAAACTACACCTGCCCTGTTTACACCACTGTGGTTGATACGAACCTGTACAGACAGGCATGTAACATTTGTACCGCTGGTAGAATCAGATTCAGAGGATCCTATTTATTCTGGAAAGTGTGTTGAAGCGAATATGTGGCGCTGTCTCGAGGCCAAGTTTCCCATCTGTGCTCTTGGCAGATATATTTTCAAGAGTGTGAATTTTAAGTGATTTATTTTGGAATAAACACAGTTCCAAATGTGTAAATAGTTTTTCTTTTTTTTTAAAATCCTTTTTGTCTAAAGTTAAACGTTGACAAATTTATTCAGAAATGACAGCAACAAACCCCCAAAACAAAGCAAAAAATACCAGCAAAAATAGAAAAATATGTTGTTTTTCTCAACTGAATATATTTAAACTTTTGCAATGAAACAATAACAATGATTTTTTTTTTTATATTCCTGCTTTTTTGCATAAATTTCCCTTTATTAGACCTAATAGATTTATCTAAAAATGAGTCATTTCTTGAGGTAATCGCGAAACTTTTTGCAGTAGACTTTCCCATCCTGGTGCCTTTTACTTTATCATAACTGCCATTTTCTTTCATTTTCCCTTTTATAATGAAATCACCTGTCCGTGTTGTCTTGGAAGATTACTGTTATGATTCTGATTTCTTTTACTGAAGACAAGTTGAGTCACCATGTAGAGCCGTGTCAAAAACAAACCTGACAGCCTAAAATCTGTCAGGATTTTAATACGTCCTGAAGAAAACGTCTCATCTTCCCTTTCATCGACCTTTCACAGGTTCCTACATGCTGATTGGCTGACAGAGTCGTCCCTCTCTGTGGTCCTGGGGAGTTTTCAGTGTGGTATTTCTCTGTGGTCCTGACCCAGCCCTGTTTTACTGGTCACATGTGTTCTCTGACATGGTTAAATGGGAGCAGTAAAAGCCATACAGTCCTCTCCAGACAATAAACACGGTCAGACAATGTTCCTGACTGGCATTTATTGCCGCTGTGTGTGAACAGACCGCTTGGCCCGGTCTCTTTTTGTTTACTTTAAAACTCAGCACATTATAAAGATCCAGCACAGACTCGTCTTAACTTTGGCAAATATTTGACTAAAATCGATCTGAGTGCCGACTTTCTTAGTTTGACTCATTTGTATGTTAATTTGCGTCTTCCTGCTTTTTAGCTTCAGTCATTGTGCGCTTTTGTTTTTTCTTTTAAACTTTTTGTTCTTTCATACTCCTTCCCTTCTTTCTTTCTCTTAAGGAGCAGCTTCCTTGTTGGGTTACATAAATCTAAATCTGAATTCAGCCTCTGATCTCAGACCTGTTGACGCTTTGAGAAACCTTTTGAATATTTTAAAGGTCCTCAGTGTTCCCATGGGTGTCTAATGTTACTACCAGCTGCAAATCAAATGTTCCTCCTGCGGTAATAATGTAATTTTGTAAATTTGACTGCACAACATTTCTTCTTTCTTTCTTTCCTCCTTTTGTTTTGTTCTTTTTTATGTCTTTTTATGCCTGCAATCAATCACTGAACTGGTGCAATAGCGCCTCAAAATGTTGCCTGTGTTACATGTCGTTTGCATTTGCCGTGTGTGGCGCCCTGACTGCAGAGCATCAGCGCCGTGCAGCAAATTTGAACCAACGTCTGCAACCGTAAAGAACACAGCGAGCCAGCTTATTAGCCGAGAATTGAAGAGGCGCCGTCAGCTTTGCCTGATGTTTGGCACATTCAGGAAGTGCCCTGAGCTGCTTTGTTAAAACCGTACTTCTGTAGATCACAGCACACTTATTTATTGATGACAGGTATGTGCAGTAATACAGAAAAAACAGTGTGTCATATTGAGCTACGTCGAGCTGCATTGGGAGTTGTTGTATGTTTGAATCACTGACAGGTTAGTCGTCATCTAATCTAACTGTGGCTCAAGTGGACAGACTGAGCTCGTAATGGTGGGTTTGCTAGGAGATATGAGGTGGTTCACATCTGAAGATGACAACAGAAGCATCCCGCGATTTGTTCTTGGAGTTCAGCTTGTTAATGTAAGCAGAGATGGGAGGATAATCTGGTACATGGCATCACTCAGGGGAGAGATTTTGTTGAAGCCCCCCAGCAGGATGAAGCTAATTAGAGCAGACTGAAAGGTGACTGAAACCTACAGCGGATTAACAATGTACTGTACAGCAGAGTGTTAACGGGGGAGGCAGAGAAGAGAGCTGCTGTGATAACACTCACCTCACTGTTAGCTACAGGCTACATAGTCTAGACATGTGTAGATATTTATGTTAAAGACTTATAGATTAAAGTGTTGAAGGTATTTCAGTTTCACTGTATTTTTAGGGTCCATTCCATTTTAAAACTGCAAGAACAATTCATGTCAGTGTGACAAAAAAAAGGGGAAAACAGCATTGTGGCTGAAAACAGACACCAAAATCTTGAATTTCTTTGCTGTGGATGTTCCTGTCGGAGAAACCGAAGATGTTCAGAGACAGTTTGACTCGAGCTGTTTGGAGTTAGCCAGCAGAGCAGCACTGTAGCACTGACGGAGCAGATGGCTCGGACAGTCCTGCGACTGGTCTGACCAGAGTTATCTAAACATTTCTTATTTTCTACATCAGCTCTCACGTTTATTTGGCTTTGCAGTTTATGCGATCAGCGTTCCCTCCTGCATTCGTCGGATTCCAGCCGCAGCTCAGAGGGGTTTTAAGGAACAGGAATGGAGGCCGTGTTACAGCAGATTTAGGTCTGTTTGTTCTGCTGTGCAAATCACATCCTCCCTATCTGGTCACATTAATAAGTCGCAGGCTGTGTGATGGTGCGTGTGCTCCTCTCCAAGCAGTTATCATCTAAATAGGACAGGCAGGATTTTGGTTAAAGCCCGACACATGCTGTATCTTGAGTTAAGAGACTTTACTAAGATGCCAGTTTTGTTTGAAATAATTCATTTTAATATGGGGATAGGATTACATTTATCCCAGCTCAGCTTTTTGAACCATTTGAGCAACTTCAGCCCCACACATTATGTCTGTGTAGCTGTTATAATTCAGTACAATTCATACCATATGTGGTGTTGCATGATTATGGTTTTCCCTCTGATCACGTCACCCATCTTTTTCAAATTAAAACACATGTACACCAAATGAGACATCACTTCTTCATTAGGGAACATAAATACCACAATTTTTTGTGCAGCCACTCGGAGCGATTTGAAAATCTCTTTTTCCATTTTCCTGGCCTAGACGATAACATTCACCAGACTTGTGTCTCCTATGTGTCATGTCATGAACCCACGTCCTCCGTGCTCTGATGTCCTGATGTCAAATGAAAAACAAACAGATTTAATGTAATTAACAGATTACATGGAGGCAGGAGGCACGTGCGCCTGACGTAATATCTTTGTCAACAAAAAAGGACATTTGAGGATGTTATCTTGGGCTTTGGGAAACGCTAATCAACATTTGTCAACATTTTCGGACCTTTTTTCAAACGAAAAATCAATTAATCGAAAAGATTATCTTTTAGAATAAAAATAATTTTATGTATACATGCTTAAACCTATCAGATGAAGCCCCCGCTAGCCGTCAGATAGCCTCAGATTAGTTGGTGTCAATTCGGTGACGACCACGAGGTTCGCTAGAACGTTATTCATGTGCAGATTGGACAAATAAAAAAGCACACTCAAAATAATCCATTTAATTTGTCATATACAGCAGACATCTCTGTTAGCAATGTACCTTTTTTAAAGCAGAAAGATAGAGGAACTGTAAAGCTGATATGTACATTATTATTTGTTAATTTATCTGAAGGCACATCCTCATTCCAGCATTAAACAATCTCATCACAAATCAGAGATTTTCCTCATATCCTGCAGGCTTAGTCCTTTTTAAACCCTGACTGAAATGTATCTGTAGCAATGAGTGAACTGTCAACTGCTAATTTAAGTCTTGGTTTAGGTCATCATTTCAAAGACAGTGTTATATTGCTCTAAATAAAATCTTTAAGTGAGAAGTGAATATAAAGTCTCGCTCAAGTTTTATGATGTCAAAGTCTGTGCCCTGTTTTATGTCAGTACTTACTGCTCAGTAGTAGCAGTAGCATTGGCTCTTTCCTCTTTCCTGTTCATTAGGTAACTGTTAGGTTAACCATTAAACCTTCCCTCTACCCGCGCAATGATATGAGAGAGCGGTTTTCTTCTCCCATCGCTTAAACTGCAATGAGCGATCAGAGCTCAGCCGAGGAGCCGCTGAGCCAGAACGACCTCTGGGGCTCCCGGCTGATTGTCGCCCGGGCAGAGCTGATTGATGAAGCTCAAACGGCTCGTGTGTGACATTTGAAGGCGCCTAGAAAGGAGTTAATGTGGAGTCACAGATGCAGGAGGGGGAACGACATTAATTATAAAGCTCTCATTACCCAGAATTATAACCTCGAAGGATCCTATATATCAGTGCATGTAAATGGCATTTATCACTGTGCAGCCTCTGATTATCTTGTGGCCATCTGCGTTGAACGACGGAGAAATTACACCACGCACAAGATCACATGAAAGGGATAAGACATGGTTGTATTTGTTTGATTTTTATTTCTTCTGCTCACCTTCCTCGCCCTTTTTCAGCGAATAAAGCGTTCGGACGTCAGGATTTCACGGCTGCTTTCAAACCTCCCTGCAGGTTCTTAACAGCAGCTTCTCACACGCAGCTTTAAAACGAGCTTTGATCCGTTAAACCCTGAAGAAGCGACGTTCAGAGCCGGGTTTTTAGCTTCCAACACTACATCCTTAATGAAGAAAATCCATCACTCTGCTGCTGCTTAGTGCTGCATTATGCCTCTCTGTTTCAGCTCTCCCTCCCCCCCCCAGTCATTGAGACTGAGAGATGTGCTGATTTCACACTGAGCCGATGCCACATTACTCTGCTGTTAACTGACACAACCTTTTCTGGATGTTCCTCGTCCTCCCCCTCCCTATTGTCCGCCTCCACCACCTCCCCCTGGTCCTCTCTCGCTGCTCCCCCCTCCTGCTGTCCTGTGGTCTTCCTCCATCACACCATCATGTATTTCTCATACAGCGATAAAACATTTTGTTATCCACAGAGTAACATTAAGAGCCCACGACAAATGTCCCATAATCAGGATTAAATTCTGGTGAACATTAAATTAAGTCAGTAAGCAGTGTAGCTCACCTGTGCTCCTTGATGCTGAAAGACAATACTGATATCAGGCCGATATTGGCCTTTCACAGATGTATTAGTATCGACCAATTAGGGATTTCAATTTTAAATAATTTCTTTAAATGCTAGTTGGCTGCCTAACAGTCGATTACTGAGTATTCAGAATGATATGTAGAATATGTTGGATGTTTGTTCCCTAAGAAAACTGTTTTAAACACTGTCGTGATCTGAGTTTGATGCAAAATAAGAGTCGGCTACATCAGGAGTCCAAAGACCAGATAAAGTAAACATAAAATGACTTAAATGAGAATCTAAATCATAGTATCATTTTGTACAATGTGCCTTTTTGAATAATTTTAATTAAATACATTTTCTCATACTAGTATTTTGTATTTTTTTGTATCTGTAAACTGCTTATTGTAGAATATTTTTTTTATACATTTGTGCCCATCTCTCGGTAATACATTTTAAATCTGTGACATTTTTAAAGCCGATTAATTGATTAATGGTTAAGCATTAACATCCCTACAAACAAGCCTGTCTGATATAACATAATGTCCTCTGATTCAAGGCTTCATGGACAGGTGATCAGCTGTGTGTTCGCTCACAGTGACGACCTCTGAGTGTGAAGTCAGGTCTGATGGAGAGAAGCTGGAATGTGACGAGCAGAAACCTGCAGACTTGATTCGACTGCTGCAGTTTGAGTGACAGGACACTGTCTGATCTTCACCAGGAAACAGCAGAAGGCTGCAAACATTATTATCGGCCGGTCTGATGTTGTCTTGATGGATTTAACATGATGCACGATGCCACTGATTCTGTCAGTACAACATTGTAATGCCATATTTATCACCGTACCGCTGCAGAGCTTCTTACCGAGACACTGTCCTCAATTCCAGCTGCTTCTGTGTTTTTGCGATCGGTGTTAAGCTGCTGTGATTGAAACTGCATGTCATACAGATCTTTGACTTTTAAAGCCTACAAGCCTCAACAAGGGTGTTATTTGAGAATGTGGCCCAATTTAATTTGGAAGTCCGTAAAATATATAACGATGAGAACAGTTTTCCGAAGTTACTTATACTTAGCTAGTCTGCTGACTAATTACTTCACTAATTGTTCTGCACGATGAGTCTTGTTCGTGACACATTCAGACAAATGGTTTTGATCTAAATGCAGATGTTTAGTTCACAGCTGTCTGACTACATTCATATATAGAAGAGATGGCTGTATGAAGTTTAATGTCCACTCCAGTGTTGGTCTCAGTGCAGTTTTCTCTTCCTGATGTTTCAAAGGATGGAAAAAGAAGATCGATATCAAACCACCTGATCTGATAACAAGGTCAACATCACCGGGGTGCTGGAGTTGTCATGACCACGGCACACATGGTGTCTTCATCACGTTGTTAAATACAGCTGCCGTAAATTATATCTGAAGAGCACAAGTGGAGAGCAACAGGCTTAAAATCACCCAGGGTCAAATTCTGATTCAGTACTTAAAAATGACCATAAATAAAAGTCTTTTAGTGCCGTGAAATGGTTTCAGATTGCTTTCAAAACCAACAGTGCATTAGTGAAGATAATACTCCTCTTTGCACCGCGTGTTGTATGTGGGTCAGGTGAATCTGAGACTTAAATATTTCAATTCAAAGGGCGAGAAGGGAGCTTCAAATGAATAACACGCTGACATATGTTAAACTGATCTTTTGACCTGATTATCTCCTGTTACTCCATCTGAGCACGGAGTCATCACGTGTCGGGTTCTGACCCCAAAGTTTAGAAATTCTACGAATACTAAAGAGGAGTGATAAATCCAGGCTCCGCCCACCCCCTGACCCTGTACTGGATAAGCTGCATGCAGTAGATTCAGTACTGGATGGATGGATACAAGAATGTGTTTGGCATAGTGCTGTCGATCAATTGAAATGTTTAATCGCAGTCCGTTGCAAACTATCCAGCGTGGTCGGGAGGAGGAGGGCTCTCTGCATCAGCTGTGTGCTCGGCCAGCGAGTGGTGTTTGAGACTGAATGTGCTCGGGTGGTAAATGCAAATAACTCTGTTCTTGTTGGGAGAACCAATTTATTTATCCATTTATGCTCAAGGAGGTTTGTTTGTGCTGCTGCACCGCTTCCTGATTTCCCCAAACTACTGAGCGAGCTGAGGGTCATATTGTGTGTGCGTTAAACGCGCTTTAAGAGGAATATGCATTAAGCCTAGTTTGGTAACATATTGGTTGTTCTAGCTGAGTCAGAATAATTAATTGACGAGCACACTTGAGGGGGAAAACTAGGAAACAGGCCAACAGAGTTTGAAAATGTGGTTCCTGTTTGATCCGTACATGTGACTGATTTAATCTGTGGTCAAAAGGTTCGTCGTAGCTCCACTCAGCTAAAGAAAGATACAAAAAAAAAAGACTAATTCAAAAGAGTTCTCTAAGGCTCTCTTTCTGTGAGAGGGGAAGTAACAAATGTATGAATTCCACCCATCAGCCACTTTCACTACTTCTCTTAGTCAGAGAAATGAGGTCGACCAAAACCGCAGCCAGATTCCAACATGCTCACTGCTGGGCAGGTGTTTTCTTCCTCCACTGAGGGATTTTTAAGAGCTAATCTAATGCCAGATCCTCTGAGAACGTGTGAGTGAGAAGGAGGAAGCATGTCTGTAATTCAGCTCCTGTATCGTGTCACAGCGATCTCATTGTTTACACACGGACTGTGCCAACATACGTCTCCTGAGTCTCCTGAGAGGGCGTGACAGCTTTTACAGCATGTTAGTGCGCTCTGCTGAAGTGTAAATCAAACAACACGCGTGAGCCGTCTCGTATGTGTGTGTGTGTGTGTGTGTGTGTGTGTGTGTGTGTGTGTGTGTCCATTTCTGCCGGAGTCAGTGTGGCCGTCCCTCCCTGTCCTGATTGAGGGTTATTAACCTTTTGGGCAGCGTCCAGCAAAGGAGCTTCCAACAAAACATCCTGCTTCCTCCAGCTCAGCAGCTAACTTTAGGAGCACAAACAGCACTGAGAGTCAGAAACAATCACAGAACGCGGACGCTGATCCACATAAATCCTCTTACAAACACTACGCTAGTTATGTTGATTGCTTTCATTGTAGTTGAGTATTAGCAGCATTTATATCTGGCTACAGTCGGTGTTACTGCATTATCTGGTATTTTCTAAATCTATTTACAGGTGTCTTTCTGATTTTCATAGATAGCTGAATAATTCCTGTCAGCTGTGGTTTCACTGGCAGGGTGGATAAAGTGGAGCCTGTGATGAGGGCTGTATTATATGATTACAAAAAAAACATCTTATTCTAATTCTTCTGACTGATATTAAGATTGCTATGTGGTTCATGGTTTGTAGGAATGATCATTTTTGTGTCACAGTTTTGATTTTCACTGAAAAATCTGTTAAAATCTTGATAATGTGACATTTGTTGGGGTCTTTATCAGAATCAGAATCAGAATACTTTATTGATCCCGGGGGGGAAATTGTTTTTGAATTGTTTTTGTTTCCTCTTCTGTTTTGTTTACCAAACAAACATGATTTGCAGCTCACGACATCTTTACACAGTGAATACCGTGTGCATGTTAGAGCATGACAGATACTATTGACTCAAATTTGCCTATCACAGATATATTGATTGATCTGTGTCGTCTGATGTTTGCTAATATGAAACTGTTTTAGTATTATAAGTATTATGCAGAAAACGATGCTTTAAGCAATTAAAAATTATTAAATTACTGGTAACGTTTGCTGTGTTAGTGCAACGATGTCTGTTACATATTTTTGGTTGGTTTTTGATAAGCATGTTTGAAAGATCATTTCAAAAACTTTGATTTTATGTTGACTAAATATGTAGTAGTTTATATGGTGTATAATTTCTCATATATATCCCCATACTTGATCCAGTATCCGGTATCTGTCGGGCTCTAATGCATGTAAAATGACCTAAAGCTGCATCATAAACCATGAGAACATTGATATTACATAACATGCTTGTTTTGAAACACTTCTTATCTAAATGCATCTGCGAAAACAATCACTGTATTAAATTCAACGGCATAATCACTGAGCTGTAATGCAGAAGTGTCACAGTGTGAGCTGCAGTCTGCAGATGTGATGTGATATCAATCATTAATGAACATAAAGGTCTCAGGCACCCTGAGATCTAAGCTCTTTAGTTTTATTCACCTTCACCAGTAAATGATGGATTGTTCCGCAGGTGTGATGCATACGTGGAAAAACACAGAACTTGACATATTTCAGTTCCCCTCAAAGTTATTCAGGTCATAATGAAAACCTGCACCTGAGAAATTTTAAACTCTAGTTCGACTTCATTCGTCGCGCTCTCACCTCGGTGCTTTCAACACAAACGTTCCTCTGCAAACACTTCCCGGCCTTGCGATTATTATTTTTTTTTTCCGCCAGATGTGACCGAGCTGCAACGTGTGATTATGCCACACGCTCGCACACCCACATGGCAGAGACACGCCTGGGATTAAAGCATTCAAGTTCAGATATCAGTTTAATCCTCAGGGAATTAAACACGAGAGCGCAGTGAAGAGCGGACCAGCGAGTTCCAGCTGCAGCGTTCAGACAGGCGACGTGATAAGGCCTGTCACTGACATGTTACTGTGTCAGAGGGATGGCAGGTGGAGCTGCACAAGTGACTCATGTAAACCAATAAATAGGCAACACAGTGCAGTTAATATGTGTTTGAAATATGCGTGTGTAGGCTTCAGTGTGCAAAGCACGGGCATCCATCTACACGGAACCAACAAAAAAACATCAAAACGACTGAATCTCTTCCTCTTCTTCGTCTGTCAATGAGTAAACAACATCGGGCAGAACAGCCGACACGCGTTGAGCAATGACGGTCTGCTGAGTCTGAGCAGGTTAAACCTCCGTTCTCTCCCCTCTGTTATCTACAAATATAGAATACTACTGCTGTGATTTGTGATGTGATTGCAGCTCGTAAAGGCTACTGTAGTTATCACTGCACTGCTTTGTTTGGATACAGTGGTTCTGCAAGAGAAACCTGGATGTGACGACACCTGTGCTGTCGGCTACGTATAGATACGGTTCAAGAACACGGATAGTTGGCTTCTTAGCTTTGCATAACTTTGAGCCAGATGCCTTGTTTCTAATTTCATTACTATCACTTTCATAAGATAAAGATAAAGTTTCTCTTTACTACAAAAACCTAAATAAGGTGCCAGCCGATGGGACTGAGCTCAGCAGGGAGCTGAACGCTTCTGGTGGAAAACACACCATCTCTACTGCTGTTGGCTGCATTTTCTGTTATATCCAGTTGAGAAACATCAAAATATCACATTAAACTGGGTGTTTTCTGTTAGGAAGGCAGGTGATAGCCTATCTTTTACTTGAGTGGTTAAGTGGTTGCTTCGCCTTCCTGTTCGCCTCTAACCAGAGAATGGGACTCAAAAATCAACATGTTCTTCAGAACCGCCTCCAAACAAAATGTGCCTTTTTTGAATGTCACACATGCTGATCCTTCCTCACCTTTGTTTCTTTCTCCTTCCTGTTTCCTCCCTCCCAGCGATGTTATCTGCTTTCTTTACCAGCAGTTTGTTTTATGAAGTTGCCCCCCCCCAAAAAAAAATGACCTGCTAGTCCGCTTTCATAACAGCAAGTGAGCCTCGTGTGGCTAACCATTTGAAACCAATGTTTACAGAATGTTGCACATGCTGCGGTTAGTTTCTGATTGATGAAAAAGCAAAATGAACCGAACCTGTCATCCCTACCTGAGCATTAATGATCGTCTGTGGACGGGGGTTGTAGAGCGAGGGCAGATAGTCGGTTAGATAATCAATAACAGATTAAAAAGGGTTTCCAAATATCCCCCCCACAAAAACTCTGCTTGAGTGGGTCACCCAGGAATATTTGGCAAACCTTTTTAGCCTTTCTATCTCTTTCACAAAGACAGAGAAAAAGGGAAGTTGGGTTCGGTTAATTATACTTTTGAAAAGCCGACACCCAGAACTGTTGAGACCTGAGTCTCACGCTGTGAATCATCGCATCGACCAACTTGTTTTCAACGTTTACGAGCTCTTTGCCGATGTACTCTTTAAATGTACCACACACCAGCTGTGACGGATCACATCGTGCTCCATGTTGTGGCGTATGAGACAGAAGACAGAAGTGGTGGAGTTACAGTATAAAAATGGCAGTCCTGTATCCTGATGTGTTTTCTGCACATGAACTTGTGATGACACGCCTGAAGCTGCTGCCAGTTCTCTGGGTTACATGAACACGATCAGGGCTGTTGATGCGTGTGATATCCACGGGTGTGTGTTGTCCTTCATCTCCTGTTTGTGCTGCAGGGAGGCACAATGATTGTCAACATTTATGAGCACAATGGACATCAAATACTGGCTGCTCCACACAGTACATATTACTTTATTGGTGTACTGGAATGATCTCATAAAAAGGTGTGTTCATATCAAAGAGCCTGCAAGCTGAGGGAGCGTTGACTTACTCAGTAACTTGAGTGAATTCAGCTTTTGTCCAGTTCATTATTGTTTCTTGGGTCAGACAGGAGCAGCGAGATCACTGGGAGTCTGTTTCAGACTCGGAGACTCTGCTGCTGTTCAGGAAGATTAGTCAGAAACTGGTGCGGTGTGCTTTCTCTTCCTGCTACACACACAAAACAATGGGCTCACGCACACACACATGGAAACACACAGGGAGCAGCACACAGTGCTGAAGTCCGTCCAGTGACTCAGGTGGAGGTTTTGGCAGTGCTGCTGCTGCTCAGGTGGGACTGTACTGCCGACATGCAATGACATTACCTTCCTGTGAGTGTGTGTGTGTGCATATGTGATCAGACTCTATTAAAAGACTTGGTTTTGCGATCAGGGAAACATGATCAGGACATCCTGTTTTGGAGGAAATGTCTGCAATGCTGCACTCTGTTTATTGGACTCTTGTATCATTTTCAGTGGAGACGTTCAAAGCGAATGAAGGAAGCAGCAGGTCAGAGTGCGTGCCGTGACAAGTGTGTGGACGGCAGGTCGGTGGACGGACTAATGAGCCGTTGACTTTGACACCAGTGGACGCAGTGTGCATCCTGTCTCTCCAGAGCCCAGCAGGCTTATTTTCCTCTCCAGTTTATTTCATCTTTCTTTGTGTCCTTGGAAAAAAACAAAAAACAAAAGCAGAGTGATTGTCACGACAGAAAGTGCTGTGGAGCGGCGCTCTGAACGTTAGCAGCGGGCTTGCAGCTGTGTTTTGTTCTCGATGTTGCCAATAAAAACGGAATTCATTCCTCCACATTTATAATCACATTTGCTGCATTTGTGATGCTTCAGTGGACGTTATTCCTGCAATCTTAACTTACTCTGACTGCTGTCAGTCAGGAGCACATATACAATTTACCACTGTGAAGCTTAACACAGTGCAGAATAGACAGAGTGAGTTGTCGAACATCTTTGACAACCGTTAAACATTTGTTTGTCACAACTTTTTAGTGTTGTTGTTCATAACCAGTTGCAACAGTGTTGACTGGTAATGTTTTCAGTTTGTGTCTTTGTGTGTCATCGTGACAAAATGTGTCCCTGGTGACACATTTTTGGCATCGCACTCGAAAATTGCTGTCTGTCAGTCTGTTGAAAGATGTTGTCAGCACAATGGTGTCTTAACTGTGAAGCCATGTCAGTCATGAACCTTTTGTCGGTATGTAGGTGAATTCGTAATGAGGGTCAAAGAAGGCCGTGATCTGACCCGTGGGTTAGAGCTGAACGATTAATCGATTTGAAACAACGCGATTAGCATATAGCAGAGGCTGTGATTAGTTATGCTGAGGGATTTGTCTCTCTAGTGTGACAGTAATGCTCACCAGTCAGACGTAGCCCAAGGCGACTGCGTATACGCCTACCAACAACAACAACAACAACACCTGAAACCCAAGTTAAACTTGTGTTGCAGAAAAATGTCATCATTCAGCAATCCGTCAATCCAGCAGCAGCCTCGGACGGTTTGAATCTGTTACACAGTGAATATGGAACCAAAGCTTGGGGTAGGGGTCACAATCAATAGCCTATAAGAAAGCACAAATTGGGAATACTCCAGTAAAGTAGCTGAAAATTGTATTTTATATTATTTTCCCCGTGCCTTAACTCTGCGTGTCTCGTACTGTTTGACAGAGATTGAAGTTTAATCGACCCGCATCCTGACTGTCTTTCCTCATCTTATGTCAAGTGTTCAGTTTCTGCGGTCGTCACTTGTGTTGAGTGACTGAATCCAGTGAAACGTGTTGGCAGTGAACTCTTCGCAGCAGCATTACGTGTCTTCCAAACTTAATTACTGATGCACAATAGTTTCATTACAAATGTCCCTTCAGGGATCATTACAGATTTTATTATACCTTAATTACATCCTAGGAATTAGTACTAAATGCCTACATGCCAATAATGTGTTTGTGTGTGTGTCTAGCTTGTGTATTTTCATGCGTGTGTGTGTGTTTTCAGGCTGCCGTACACACTTTCCTGACACTGTTACAGTTTATGCTAATAACCTCCGTGTTTGTATTCTGGCTTTGCTCTCAATCGCTCTGTTGGCTCGCCTCCCACCAACCACCTCCTCCTCCTCCTCCTCCTCCTCCTCCTCCTCCTCCTCCTCCTCCTCCTCCACCACCTCCTCCTCCTCCACCACCTCCTCCTCCTCCTCCTCCTCCTCCTCCTCCTCCTCCTCCACCTCCTCCTCCATCACCACCTCCACCACCTCCTCCTCCTCCTCCTCAGACCTCCACCACCTCCTCCTCCTCCTCCTCCTCCTCCTTCTCCGACCTCCACCACCTCCTCCTCCTCCTCCTCCTCCTCCTCCTCCTCCTCCTCCTCACCGTTTCTTCTTTCTGAACCTCTCTCGCTCTCTTTTTTTCCCATCTGTTTATCCTGAGTCATAGCAGAGCTGTTTGGGCTGGTTAATCACCTGCAGCCAAACTGACTGTGTGTTTCAACAAGAACTTTTATTCTGCGGGCTGTGTTGAATTTAAAGTGGATACGATCTTAATGCTGCCTCATTAATTCCAGGCTTGTTTTACATAACTTAAAAACTTCCACTGCTGACCCTCCTTGACTTCTATAAAGCACCCCGGAGGTGAGGTGTGGGTTGAAGGTCTGGAGGGTCACGTCACTTCAGGACCATCATGGAGACCTGTGCAAACACCACATTAGTCTTCATGTTCGCTGATCTTTGACAGACAGCCCCCGCCAAGAATGAAAACAGAGAGCGCTTGGTTAACCGCACTAACCCAGTGGCCAAACCACACATTTATACTGGCAGTCAGTGCTGCAGGCCCCCTATGGGAATAATGTAGCATGCTAGCTTTGTATTACGTAGCCTGACTGTGTTTTGGAAAGGTAATGGCTTGCCACGGAAAATTATGAAGATGGATTCCATTCCTGCAGTCAGTTGGATGCAGGAGAGGAGCTTTATGAAAGCACTTGATTGTTGTTCCTCTGAGTAGCGTGAGAGGCCCGTGTCATTACATCCAGAGCCAAACCTCCTGCAGAAGGTTCTGAAGATGATGGTGATGATATAAACATGTGGATGCTTCACTGATCTCGTCATATATGCGTCAGCTTTGTTTTTGTCCTTGTTAATCTGCTGAGACAGACCAGGTTCAGGTGCCCCTCAACAAGTTCAACTAAACTGCATTTGGTTCTGATTTAGGTTCTGTTGCACCGGAGAACACCTCCCTTCTCTTCACTGACTTGAATCCAGAGGCTTTATGTTGCCAGATGAAATGCTATGTAACCTTCAGAGTCCTGGCAAATGAGAACCTGAGTTAACGGGCTGGAAACGGGCTCTCAGTGGATCGCTCGCTGTCATCCAAGCTGCAGCACTGCGTACCTCTCTGACACTTTTAAAGGCCTTCTCTCCTGCTTTCATGGCTCTGACGCTCGCTGCTCTGCCAAAGCTCTGTGCTGTTCTGATCATGTTCAGATTTCACAGCTCACCAGATCTCTGGAGGTTATTCTGTATTTCTGCATGAGATTAAAATGTGAAATGTGATTTTATTGGGACCAAATGCTGAATTTCATATCCAACTTATTCTGTTTCACTCATCAAGCTGCCAAGACATTACAAAAGTCATATACAGTAAAAAATACAAAGGAATCTCATGACCAATAAATCATTTACAGGAATTTCAATAAAATGGCAACTTTAGAAAGGCACTTATATTTCTGTAAGTGTTGAAGCGTTTCAGAAATGAGCCGTCGGTGCCCTCAGAATAGAGAAGAAGATTAAACAAAGGCGTTTGAATTAAAATACATTTTCTAAGGCTGAAATTAGTAGTGCAGCTTTGGCAGTGCCATTAAAAAAATGTCATAATTGGAAAATTAAACAGGAATTCTGCCCCTTAAATAAACTGTGAACTGTCTTCAGTGTCTTCTGTGCTTCCTCCAGAATCCTCCTCGTATCTGTCCTACGAGGACGCAGCTCCGGGCGTTAAAGCACCCTCTGCCCCAGTTGTCTTTGAAATCCCAAGCAGACAAATTACATCATGAATAGGAAGAGCATGGAGTTTATGCTAAGCAGAGCAGAGCCGTGAAAATCCAATTTACTGGTTTACTGGTGTCTCCACTCCTCTCGTCAACATTTCTGAACAATAAGTACGGCCCTATAAAATCCGTTTATTTTCCCAAATTCCGTTTTAATTTTTGGGAATCCCATTTTTTTACCTTTGACTGTTATTTTACTACCAAAAACAGTGTGTTTTTAGTGTAAATGACTAAAATGTACACAAATTAAATAGAAATTCTAGATTATTTTTATTGATAAAAGAAGAAAAAAACATTAGCGTGCACATGTAGTTTTAAGGAGTTTTTAGGAACTTAATGTCTGTAACAATTGGCTCTTTGTTCTGGCATCAGGTGTGGACATTCGGTTCAAGCATGCTCCGGCATTAGAGAAGGATTTTTTCACTAATAAGTCGGGCAGTAATAATCACGATACGACATTACATCGATTTCTTTGGACAATATGATATTTGCCAACTTACAAAAAGCAACTAAAATATGATTTGACAACTTTATTACTGAACTTTTCGGTGGAAACTATCAATAGTTCTAGACATTTAAATGGAAAACAATCTATTTTTAACAAAAAGATCTTTTGTTTAATATAAAGTGCCACATTTCTTGAATGCAAATGTTTAAGTTAACTTAAAGAGCCCTTGTTGACCTTTCAGCTGTGAAGATAAACCATGAACGTCTATGACTGCTGACTTACTCCCGAGAGGGCAGTAAATAATATCCTCATCGTCTTTGTCTTGGCCGCTTGCCATTTTCTTCTGGGCGCTCGCAGTGTTTAGAAAAGGAGATGCACATGGACGGACACAGTGACACAGACGTGTGATGAGCGTTTCAAAATAAAGGCGAATCTAAACTATGGCGGTGATTTGAATGGATGTTTTCACTTTGCATCGATGCTATTGGTTAGTTGATCTTGAAACAATATATTGATTCGGGTGTGGATGTATCGTGACACTCCGACTAATACGACATATTAACAATCACTTTGTGTTCCAAAGGGATGACTTATAGGATTCCAGTGGACTTTAAATACAGAAACGTCACACAGCCTCTAAATCTACTTTATTGATATAACTGGAACTCCCAAAGACAACAAGAGTTGAACCTTATTGATCCCACACTGGGGAAATTCAGTAAGGGTGGAGGATTTGTTTATGTCACTGAGGAATGCAAAAGGTTTGACAATTTTTTTCCAAAGAACAATATCTGAAAGATCTTATATGGTGAAGTATGTAAATCCTGGCTGAGCTGTTAACTGCAGCTTTAAAAGTCCGTTAAACTCGTACTTTGCTTCAGTTTTTTAGAATATGATAAGATTCCAGACATAATTTCCTCTGGCAGTGAGTCTCCCGACAGGTAGACGCCCTGACCAGGTGTCTGTATCCAGCTGTTTACTGAGTCACTCTATACCTCTGGGAAGGATCTGCTGCAGACACACAAACCCACACAGTATACACAAACACACCTCGCACGTAAACACACAGATCCACACACTCGTTTCCTCGTCCTCTTTGTGCAGCTGGGTCGACGCCAGACATTTAATGAGCTTCATCTCTGCTGCAGCAGCTGCATGAAAAACCATTTAACTCCTCAGCCCTCTTCATTATTCTCATTGCCTCACAAAGGCTGATCTAAATGCTAATGGATGCAGTGTGTGTGTGTTTTGTGTGTGTGTGTGTGTGTGTGTGTGTGTGTGTGTGTGTGTGTTCATGCCATCATTTATTCATGAGTAACTGGTGGGTTTTGAAGCCAAGATGCATCGTATATTTGATTTTTTTTTCCTGTGTTGTGTCTGATCTTCTAAGAATTGCAAGTCAAACTGCACAGTTCGACCAACTGTCGAATGGCGAAATGACACATAAAACAGCAATTTGTTATTTCAATAAGCTAATAATAGGAATAACTGACACATATTTACTCATTCCAGCTCCTGAAATGTTCAGCTTTGCTGCTTTTGTCATTTTTACATCATGTAAATTGAATCTTTTGGTTTTTTTGGAAGGCTTTTGGTCAATTTGTTTTTATTTGAGTTGCACCTTAAAGATTATATTATGCCCCTTCTTTAAATGATATCAGATAACACCAATATTTCAGAATTATAAAAGATATCTGCAAATGTAACCTTGGAAAGTAGCAATCATTTTTATTCCAAAATAAGCAACATTATTATTTTCTCTTGAAAATAAGGTGAAAATAAGGAGTTTTCTGTCCTCAGATTTTCTGCTCAACAAAGGAAAATAAACCAGCACCAGCCTACACGTGACCTGTAGTGCAAATGTGGACATTCACAGAGAACAGGCAGCGATACAAAGATAATACATTCTGTTGTCTTCACCCTGTCCACTTTGAGAAATCACCCATAACAAAGTGATCAGCTTGTGCCAACAAGGAACTTTTTCTGCACAATCCACCGAAACCTTCTCAGTTTATTTCAGTTCATCATCGAGACCCTTAATTTTGACCTAAAACACTTCTGTCCTCACACCGTCCTCTCACAGCGTGTGTTTGTTAGAGAAAAGAAAAGGGAAAACCCTTCAGCCTGTCCTGGCACAGACAATATGCTGAGTGCACACAGAAGGACGAGTACGAGGATGAGGATGAGGATGAGGAGGAGGAGGGAGGTGTGACATTTTATAGCGTGATATTTTCTAAATGCTACCTACTGTTCGCAGAGAATCCTCCCTCCATTAACATTTTCCCTCCTCATTTCTGTCTCTTCTCGATGTAGCTGACGCCGCGGCTGCTGCCAAACCTGTTCCCTCTGTAATAAAGCGGTCCACAGCAACCAACGTGTTACCTGACTGTGGTTTATTTACCTCAGGTTCCCGGTGAGACGGCGCTGACCAGTGAAGGTCACCTCACACTGGGAGGGAGGGTGTTAGAGGAGACAGGCTGGAGGTTTCCTGCTGAGTGTGACCTCATATCACCACAAACCTCATCTATCATTCCTCTTTCTTTTGTTTGTGTCTTCTGTTGTTTGTCTTCTTCGTGGTCTCTTAGTCTCTGTCTGTTATTTCCTCTTTCATCCACTGCTGCAGCACATCACATTTTAGCTTTGTGCAGTGTCAGTAGTTGTAACAGTGGTGTGATGTCTCGCTGGTTTGACTTTTGCTTCACTTCCACCTTCCTGTTTTCACCTTCGTCTGAAAGACAGCAGCCTGACTGATACTGACGATACGATACTGTTGACAGCTCTCCGCTGAACTAATATTAGCTTCACAGACTGGCAGGACTTTGTAGGTCAGAATCCTGACCTTAAAGCAAAGTTCACCCCTTTGAATCACATCAAAATGTAAAGATCTATACAGTCTAAAGGGCTCTCGGGGGTAAGTGAAGCCCACAGCTAACTCACTTATTCAGTGGCGTCGCTATAATTACTGTTCTACGAGTTTATATCATCATTCTTAAGTTTGAACTAAGTTGAATTGAAAACATCTGGATATAAACGTCTCACACAGTTTCTTCTTTCTTTATTTCTACACTATTTATCTAATAGCTTAAAAACATACAACTCAACTGAAGACCTCGAAATGTTGAGTTGATTGTGCTTGATGAAGTCATTAGCGTGCACAAGATGTCGATGCGTAATTTGAGTAACGGCCGAATGTTATAATAATGATAATAATAATAACTTTATTTGTATAGCACTTTTATAAACAGGGTTTACAAAGTGCTTTGACAGAACAAAGCAAGAATACAATTTACAATTACAAAGGACGATAAAATAGATTGCATGAAATAGTTGAAAAATCAGAGGTAATGATACAAGATTGGTAAAGTAGGTGAGATAAAAGCTGAGGTAATTAAAGTAGGCAAAATAAAAGAACTAAAATAAATAAAATAAGTAGAACAGAACTCAAAGAGAGATGGAGTAAAAATAAACATAAAAGAACCACATCACATAAAGGCAAGTCTATAAAAATGGGTTTTAAGAAGTGAAAAAGAATTTACGGATCCTGCGAGCCTGATCTCCTCAGGCAGGGTGTTCCAGAGTCCAGGGGCCCTGATGGCGAAGGCAAGGTCCCCTTTAGTTTTTAGTCTCGACTTTGGAATGGTTAGGAGGGCCCCGCCTGAGGATCTAAGACTGCGAGCTGGCTCATAGGGAACTAAAATATCTGTAATATAGACCTGAGCGTGCTTTAAAAGTGATCAGTAAAATCTTAAAATCAACTCTAAAACAGACAGGGAGCCAGTGGAGGGAAGCTAATATTGGAGTGATGTGTTGACGTCTGTTAAAACCTGTTAGAAGCCGAGCTGCTGAATTCTGAACCAGCTGGAGGCGAGAGAGAGATTTTTGATTTATGCCGGAGAGAAGGGAGTTGCAGAGAAGATGAAGGCGTGAATGACTTTTTCCAGATCGGGAGGTGTGAGCATGTGTTTTATTTTACTGACAGAGCGTAGTCAGTAAGAAGCAGGACTGGACCAGTTTATTGACATGAGGGATGAAAGTCAGCTCTGAATCAAAAGTACACCTAGGTTTCTTGCAGAGGGTTTTACGTTGACGAGGGGACCAAGGGCTTGCTGGTAATGACTAATATTGTTAGGGAGCGTGAACAGTATGATTTCTACTTTGGTGTTTTAAGCTGTAAGAACTTTGGGGCCATCCAACTGGTTTCTTTAGATAGTCATTTCCAATTAAAGCCAAAGTCTCAACGCTCACATTTTTGTTATTATTTCCCTAAAGGCCCAAGAAATAATAATTGTAGTTTTTCAGAAAACCGTCATGTGTTCAGAGACGTTTTCAAACATTGCCTTAGGGCGCTCTAGTTATTAATGGGTTAAATGTTGCTACCCTGAGGAATTGTAGGACAGAACTATCTCCTTTCCTTTTGTAAAGGACGGTCCAGTATCTTATTCTAAAGGTGATACAAAAGGAAGCATTGCCGCACCTTTCCTTAGCAGTAAGAGAAGTCGAGCATGTTATCACGGCTTAGATACTTCTGGGTCATTTCACTCAGTTAGGTTCCTGTTTGACTGCAACCTGATCATTTCCTCCTTTCATTCATATGCAGATATTTACTAGGTGTTGAAAACACAACCAGTGTCAGGTTGTGCAGAACCAGAAGTAACACTGACATGCCTCTTGAAAACATTTCTTAGAAGATTATTAGATTCCACCTGAGTTTACTGTTACATCATTTTAGACAATAAAGTTTGTTGTTGAACTGTAAAACATCCTGGTTCCACTTGCGTATGTTCGTTATAAGTGTTTGATAGCCACATTTGAGGCGTCATCGCAAAAATGCCTCTTTTTATATGTATTTTCTGTATATATATCAGTATATCTGAATCCCTGCTATTGGTATCTGCATCAGTCCCAAATATCCAGTATCAGTCCTGCAGAGACGCCACTAAATTTAGCTTGAAATGTAAAAAAAGGTGCTGTTTCTTCACCCATGTTGGACTTAATTTACATTCTGCTGTAACCATCTTGTAGTTAGGCCACTAAACAGACAGGCAGATAAAATATGCCAGCGGCAATTTTCATTTCAGTCAATTTAAATGCTTGCTAAAAGGATTAAAAGCCACAAGTCCTGCAGTGGCACAGTGGAAAATCAACAGAAGCGATGTGGTGGACAGCAGTTTGCTGGCAGAGAGCAGCGTGTGTTGACCTTTACAGCACCCTCGTTCAGCCGCAGCCTTGTTGGAGGCGCTGATGGAGGACACTAACATGTGGGCTGTGGTGCAGCCGGCACAGGATGGTGTGGAGGACAACTCTACATGTGGATGTGGAAAGTTCGAGGTTGGCATTTTGCAGCCAAAAATGACTAAACAAGTCTTTGTTTCTTCTTGCCTTGAATGAGATGCCTCTTTTTTTTCTTCTTCTTCTTCTGTCTGACCTCGCCCTCCGGCCCTGATCTGTGTTTGGGAGGGCAGACGTGACCTCATGATGACCCAGCAGTGGAGTCTCCTCAGACACTGTCTTATCTCTGCTCGCCTCGTCTCGGCGTGGGCGTATCTCTGCACTCACATTTTCACTAGTGGCTATTTAACGTAGCTGTAGTTGTTACTGTAGCTGGTGGACAGTGGGCAGATTCTCAGAGAGGCCAGAGATCATTGTGTTGCTGTTTAGCTGATCCCTGGAGGTGGTTTAGTGCTTCGCAGCAGGGTTTATTCCTTAACTGTAGGGTTATACAGTTTAAAGATGATCTCACTACCTGCCATGACGTGATCTTTGCTCCAACAGCTGCAGAACACAGATAGAGACAGAATACGGGCTGCAGCAAAGCATCCCGACATACAGAATAACATGCACAGCATGGTTTTAGAAAAATCCTGCTGCTGTTTTTCACTGTGGTTCGACGTGGCACATTATAGTTAGTGGAAAGCAGTTTTCAGGGTTTAGGGATTGGGTTATATGATCTCGTGAGATTTTGGCTTGACTGAGATTATAAATCTAATCTGAACTTTGATATCCGTGATTAAAAACCCAACAACAAAGCAAAATCCAGATGATTCTTTTTAAAAAGGCTTTCGTCAGCCTCAACGCTGCAGCCTTGAAACTACAGAGATATCTTCAAGGCTCCATTTTGGATGTTTTTTCCTGAATATCCAGAATGAAACCTCTAACACGGCAGCCTCATCAGAGGACTTTAATTAGGTGAGCCCCTAATTAAACACTGCTAAACCTAACCTTGATTTTAATGAGTTGTTTTTCTGCAGTTAGAGGATGGAGGTACTGCGGAAAAAAAAACAGAATCTTAATTGCATCCCCTATCGCATCTCTGTTTTTTTTAATATCGTGACTTTTCTACCTCAGCTGAGTGTAAAATGTTTATATTTTCCACACACAGACAGAAAAAACAGCGAGGTTGTTCCAGACGGAGCTCCTGACCTGTCTAGTTTGCAGACCGCTGATACATTATTGGGCCGGACTGTACAGGGCGTCCAATGAAAGACGCAACTGTCTTCACGTCTCTCACTGTCTGACCGACCTGTGAGGAAAGTCAGTTCATGCTCTCTGAGGTGTGGGCGTCATCCATGGAGTGCAGGGTCTCTGCGGTGAAGTCGTTTTCTTTGCTTCAAAGTCTGCCCGTCTGTCCAGAAAGTGAACCTGCGGAGGGTTCAGAGGCTGTAATGTGTCGGTCGTTACTGTGTCGGTACGGTTGCTGTTAACGACGGCGCTGAGAGGCAGAGAGGATGCTGTGCTGTAACTGATTAACCATAACAGGCTGTTCCTCTGCAGAGATTCTGATCTCACCGGGAACAACACGAACACTGAAACCATAACTCTGCCTCCAGCCCTGGTTTCAGATCCAGATCACTCCTGAAGGAAAGAATCATGCATCTATCATCTGAAACCTCAGATACGTTTTATTGTAGCACAGGGAGCAACAGGAGGAAGCGGTGTGAATGTGGAGATCATTTGTATGTTTTCGGAGGAATTTGAAGGAACATTTAGCCCACTTAAACAGTCATTAGGAAGAAATGGCTGCTTATGTTGGAGCAGACACGCTCGGCATCGCGTTAGTAATGCAGCATGTGTTTAGGAGCTCTCTCTGCATGGACTCGGTTCTGACCTGTGGTTGTTTTATGGAAACACAAAATATCACAATAACATTCCTCCCAGCTCTGTTTCACGTCAGGACATGAATGAGTATTTTTTTTTTTTTTACCACTGAGTCTTTTGATTTGAGCTCATGGAATCATGTTGTTCTCCCTGCTGTCATTTGGGGGATTGTGGATTGTTGTCTGGACTTTTGTTTGCTGAATTCTTTCTTTCGCGTGTGGACAAGCACTTTTCCACAAACCACAGCTGAGGACAGACAGAATTTATCCTGGCACACTTCATACTCCTCCCCACATTCCCTGAATCTCCCTCCATCATTCACATCAGTCACTCGCACCACTTTTCTACTTCCTTTCCTTAAATTTTCTCCCTCTGTCGTATTTCTTCCTCCTTTTTTTCCCCCTGAGTACCTTGTTCCAGCTTGAACACAGCTGGAACACATCAGCACTTGTATCAGCTCTGATTACCATCCATATATTCACACACACACTCAGGCCGAGCTGTGACGCAGCGCTCCAGCCTCGTTCCCCCCACTAACAGACAGGAAGCACCTATGATGCAATGTAATCCTGCTCAGACACACATGTGATCAATCTCATGATGTAACAGCCTGAGATCCTTCAGTTCACCAGGCAACACGAGGCCGACTGCGGTAACCTGTTCACCTCCAACAACAAGACACACACTCGCACACAGACAACACACGCACAACTCCAAACTCCAGCGTCGAGTTCAGACTTGTTTCTGCTTCAGTCTCTTCATCTCAAACATCTCCTTTCACGGCTGCGTGCCAAATTTCATGACTCTCTGGCACCAACATGTCCGTTGCACAGAATAATAAAAAGTGTCAAGTGTTAAAAGCTTTACATTTGATCTTTTGATCATGTAGTTGAAGGTTTTAAGATATTATTTAGGCAGAGTTCTTTAACGGCAGCTTGTGTCAAGACAGAATGTGTTGTGTTCGAACTCTGGCCTCCGTCGATGGTGTAGAAAAATTCCTCGTTCTGTTTTAAAAGGTACAAAAGCAGAATGAGGAGTCGTTGTTTCACCTCTGAGCCGGTTGAAGCGGCACAATCAGTCTGAATTGACGTCTGTATTAAAAGAGCGAGCAGGTAGGATGGGACACGTATTAACCAGTGGCACTCGTCTTCGCCGAGGGAAAGAGATGCGAGTCCTTAATGAGGACATTATTACTGACATAACCTGCTGCGATCCTCCAGCAGCTGAAACAAAATGTGTTTCTGTACATTAACGACTGACTGTTCAAAACTCCCTGCTCGTTTCCTTTGGAGAGTTTATAACTACAGCTTTTGGTTTTGCTTAATAAATGTGACACACTATTTGTTACAGTGACATCACTGTATTCATGGAAATGATTAAAATAAGTGAATTCAACCTCTTAAACCATAAAAACAACACGGTGTGCAGGTTCATCTAATGCATCTTTTAAAAGGCAGGAAACAGACTGCGCTTTTGACTTTAGACCAGCTGTTTGTTGGTCTGTGGCTCTGTTGCCTTCCGCTGCCTCAAGATAGCAGGTGGGTGAAAACGTCAGTCTGAAACCAGCAATGACACTCGTGCACATGTCGCTGAGCGTAAGATGGAGCCCTCTGCCTCTAAAACGTTGAGGGGTGGAGTGATGAAGCTTTAGGTACACGCTGTACTCTGCATGTGCTGTCTGCTTGTCACTGTGTTGACAGGAAACACCAACCAGCTCAGTAGCTGGAGGCCAAACAGCACCAGAACCAGGCAGACGCCGACTTGGATCTCAGTAGAGATCATTTGTGTGGAATGTTATTCTGTAGCGTTCAGTTGAGACACTCTGAGGTAAACAGTGTTAGAAGTACGTGATGTACCTTTAATGTGCTGACACTGGGAGACGGTTCACACATTAGGACACAGCTGAAGAGGCCCGAAGGGAAAAGTGATGATGATTCCCAGAGACGAGCTGCTGTCACCAACATGAAAATTACATTTGACACATAGACAACATAAACAGTCCAATCCAGTCGTGTCCTGGGAGTCACAAATCACTTTGTAAGACGTGTGCCGGCAGGAAATTAAACCCAGACGACAAAAAGAAAAATATTGGTTTGCTGTGTTTACTTGCTTAAACGTATCTGAGCATATGCTGAAGTTAAATGACACCACTGGCTCTCTGGAAAGTAGGAATTTAACAACATGTTGAACATCAGCATTACTGTAATCTGGGTGATGTCTAGTTAATAGACTAAATTATATCAAGAACCACCAAATGATCATAACCACTTTATTTGGAGGTCAAGCTGATATGAACGCCTGAAGTGTGAGCGCACACCTGCACAGTTGTGCAAAGTTTGTAAATACTTGCGGGCAGTTTTGGGAATAATTTTCTCTCTCGTTGCCTCTTCCAAATATTTATGGCTGAACTGGACGCCTGTTTACAACCTCAGATCGTCTGACAGCCTGAATGTTTCCACCTCGTCAGACTTAATTTGAGTGACGTTGCAACATTCCTAGATCTCAGCGACGTTTTTTACTAACCCTTAGAAATATCAGTAAAACTTAAAAAATAAGATCCACGTTCATTTATTTCAGGTCCTCAGTACTTCTAACACTCATCAAGTTTGGTATTCACAGAGCAGCAGAAGTCGTTAAACCGATAACAGTTTCCTCTATTTGTAATGACAGCTTAAAAAATGTTTGCAGTGACCAAAACTGGAGAGAGAAATGCTGTGAATTGCTGAATGTTAAAATGTGTTTTCCACTGCGGTCTGTTCTGCTGCTGAGGCAACACTCGTCTTCGCTGGTGGTCAGCCTCCACCGCCACACACCGAGACGCTGTAAAAAGCAAAACAACGGCCCATGTGGCTGTTTGCTCACAAAAACAACAAACCGACTGTGTCATCCTTCATTCCACGCGATGCTCTCTGCTGTGTAATGTCTCCCCATCTACCTCCCTGCGCTTTCGCTTCCACTGCATTAAAATTCACTCGCAGGCCAATGAGGTAATTTCGCAGCACTTCTTCAGCCGCCAGCTCATTGAATCATCAGTCAACACGCTGTGGAGCCAAGAGAGTTTTTAAATCACATTCTGGATCGTTGGGCCTCTTCTGCTGCCAGAAAAACAATACACAAGATTGATTGAGCCTTTTTTTTTTTTGCTGTGTGGGCCTGAGCTGCAGTCAAAGTACCAGAGAACGGCTGAGCTGCTCTGCTGACGAGCACAACTGTCTGTCCACTACCTACGTCTGTCTGTCTGTCTGTCTGTCTGTCTGTCTGTCTGTCTGTCTGTCTGTCTGTCTGTCTGTCTGTCTGTCTGTCTGTCGGTGGTAGAACTTCAGCTTCAGCCACTCGTGAGATCTGCGTCCATTAACTGCATCGTCTCTGTGTTGTTGTGGGAGAGACGCTCAGCTGGGAGCTCGGTTTCAGCCCGACGAGGTGGCAGATGCGATAGATCGTAGATGCGTGTTACATTAAAGCGCGACGCGGCTCTCTGCGGGATGTGACGAAAGACGAATGTCTGCCCAAATGTTATTCAGCAGGAACACGAGTCCAGAGGGAAGCTGGGAAAGAGAAGGAAATGAAAAGAAGAAGATGATGAAATTCTGGTTTTACTTCTCTTTGTGTCGGGGAACAGAACATATACATCGTATGTTTATATGCCGTTCTATCCATTAGTCGAATGTTTTGGCAGTTTTCTGCTCATTGAAGTTTGTCACTGTAACAAATGCTTTTACATAATCTCTTTTTGTGGGGGGGAGTTGAGACCATCTGAGAGACCATCATCATCTGGTTCAGTTAAAAACCTGCTGGATTATTTCACCCCAGATGTTCTTTTAAACACTGTTGTTCACTTTATAGCCTTCCTTGTTTTTGAAGCAGTTCAATCCAAAAATGAAAATTGAGTCATTATCTCACCACCGAAAGACAAAAGATTTCTGGAGCTTCACAACAAAACAGCATTAAAGCATTCTCCTAAACAACTGAAGTAGCTGGGGACCAAAAAATACAATAAGATAAAATGCAAACAGCCTGTCCGCTGTAATCCAGGTCTCCAGAAGCCCGGAAAAGACCCTGATTTATTTTGAAAAGGTGTTTTTTATGCCCTCTGTAGCTGCTAAGCTGAAAGACACGACACACAGTTCATCCAGGGAGTGATTAATAACAATTTTGGACCTCAGGACTTCTGTACACATGGATCACTCCGGATGAGCTGTATGGAACCATTTTATCTTTGTTTATTTTTATTAAAGTTGTTTTTTCCCCAGCTGCTTCAGTTGTTTAGGGGAATTCTGCCAGGCTGCTTTTCCTGTGACGCTTCAGAAATGTTTTGTGGACAGCGAAGCCTCGCCTGACTTTCCGTCAGCATGGGAGGGAGGAGATGGTGACTGGATTTTCCAGCTTTGGGTGAACTGATCCTTTAAAGCAGTCTGGTCTGTTTTGTCAGTTCAGTGATCTCTTTAGAATTTAAACAGTTTTGACCTTGAGGAAGACCGGTGTGTAGTCGATATGTGTCTGCCCCATTTGTAATCATATACAGTAGCTGTGTCAGTAGAAGCTTCACAGTAAGCTACACTTTCCACCCAGCGCTCACTAAAAGAAGGAAGTGGTGTTGTATGGAGACAAAGCCGAGCTGTACTGACCTGTTGAACCTGTGGCTACACACAGTATCACAGCAGGGTGTTGTGTGTGGCGCTTGTGACCACATGAAGCTTTGATGTAATGTTGCGTTACGCTGTGACACTATGTGACATCTACGCAGGGTGTGGAAAGAGCGTGTGTCACTGCTGCAAGTCATAATTACACTGCAGTGACTGGTTATATCACAGTGTTCTCATTTTCAAAAAAAAATGAGATGACACAGAACAGCTTAAAATGAAAAGCTGCTTTCATATACTTCAGTATGAAATCAAAGGTTTCGTCACTGCTGCTACAAATGATAATCATAATCTGATAATCAATTGTTTATGTCATCTTTCAAGGACAAAAATGCCCTAAAAATGTCGCCCTTCAAGCCTCTGAAATGTGAGAATTAAATGATCAATCATTTCCAGTTGCAACCTCAAGATTAGTTACTAAGACACGGCCGCTGTAGACGATGCTCGTGGTTCCTCCAACCGCTCCAGATACAATTCTCCGTCTCTGGGATGTCAGCTTTTCACTGGAGCGAACAGAAGCTGCGTCAAACTGCATAGAGCGGCTCAAAACCAGGCAGGAAGTCTGACACATCCTATCAAAATAAACCACCCTGTCCAGACGTGGGATCTACAGCACAACAAAGTCTGAAATCTCGACAATAGCACACTGGAATGGTTTGAAAAGAAAACCATTGTACTACGAAGCCTACTCTCCCACGACGGAAACATAAAAATCAAGGAAAGATTCTGAAATAAACACAATGTGAACAAGCCAACAGTATCAGGCAGACGTGACCTGGTGGGACATGAAGCTGTGTGGACGACTGGACAAAACTGCGAGGTCGTAGAGATGTTAGAAGTTAGTCAGCATGGTCAGAATCCGTGTCAGTGGATCAGTGGAGCTGGTTATCCTGGGCGCTGTATGTCACTGTAAACAAAGAAGAAGATTAAAAGGATCAGGACTTATTTACTGATGATGATTCATTACACAGGATCTTAATTGGTGACACTTCAGTGGATTAACCCGAACATCCAGGTAGATGTTTGACTGCAGTGTGTATCAGCTGTTATCAGTTCTGTGGAGCTGTTGTAGAGTTTATATCTCAGAACCATCTGTCACACAGGTGTGTGTGTGTGTGTGTGTGTGTGTGTGTGTGTGTGTTTACTCCTCTTCTGGTGGAGCTGAACACACACACACACTAGATATGTGTTGTAAATGTGTGTCTGTCTTCTTCGCTGCCTTTGTAGAGCTGGAAGATGTTTGCATGTGGATTTGTGTCTGATGAGCAGCATAAGTGAGTGTTAACTTCACATTGTCAGCGCTAAGAAAAGTCTTGTAACACTGACAGTGTGTGTGTGTGTGTGTCAGTGGTGACAGCTGGGACACATCACAGACACACACACACACATTCTCAAACACACACATGCATACACACTTTTCATTTTCAGTGTATAGAGGAAGGTCAGATCAGCAGATTCAGTAGGTTCCTGTCTTGTCTGCCCCCTGCTGGTGAAGCACGGAGCTGCAGCAGACTGACAGGCTGTGACAATAGATTCAGATGTATTCAGCGTGCTGCAGTGCTCAGCATGTCAGCAGCCACTCTGAGCTTCACCCGCCCAGAGACGTGCTGCACCGTCATTAGCTGCACACACTCGGCTGTAGCATCTCAAGCTGTCGATAAAGATTAACGCAGTAATGCACAACATCAGTGTGACGCTGGACCGGTGCAGATGTCGGCTCTGCTCTGGTAAACGACATGAGGGTGGGGATTGTTGGAGGAAGCCAGAATACCTCCAAAACACCAGCTCATTAAAATGCTTTATTAATCACTCGAAAGACGTTTTTGATCATCGGGTAATCGTTTCAATCGAGAATTTGCTGCTTGTCTTTGTCATTTATGACAGAAATTGAAGAGTCTTAAGGTTTCGGACTGTTGTTAGGACAAAAACTGTCACAATTTTTAACATTTGCTAGATCAAACAACTAATCGTGATTGTAAATTGTGGGTTAAACGATAGTTGAAGCCCCACAAGATCTTGTATGTCAGTGTGATGTAAAAGTCTGCAGTTCACGGATCATATGATTAGCTCCAGGATGAGTTAATGGGTACAGGTTGCTCGTGTGTGTGTGTCTGTTTGGGTGTGTTTCAATGTGTTGAAGTCGTTTTGAGCAGAGCGGTCAGTTCAGGTTGTTTTTGTTCAACGGAAGCTTTCACTAAAGTGTGTGTGTGTGTGTGTGTAACATGGGTCGTCCAGATGTTTCTGGAAAAGTCTCGTCAGGGCTGGTCCACCGGCGAGAGAGGGAGAGGATATGAGCCCAGGCAGACTTTGTTTCCATGGCAACAGCAGATGTTTCCAAAATGGTTTTGAACGAGAATCCCACACACAGACCTTCAACGTGTGTGTGTGTGTGTGTTTTCTCAGCTCGGGGTTATTGAGGAAGTCCAGGGGAACTTTTCCTTTATTTCTCTGACTAACTGGATTATAAACCCAACTCTCCGCTCGTCCTGCAGCTGCGTGCCGACAACGTTTTTTTTTTTTAACACGGCTCAAAGTGTCGGTTAATGACAGAGAGCCTCTCGCACTGTTAACTGCTCCTGGGGAAAACAGGTGTGTTCATGTGTGGGTTTCTGTTCAGTCGTGTGTGTTTGTGTGTTGCGGCCTTTGCGAGAGGAAGACGTGGTGTCAGCGAGTGGTTAGCGTTGTGTTTTATGGCGTTATTGTGGCTCTCAGCCTGCTCTCTTCTCTCACAGGGACCTCACACTGTCTGACTGCTGCTCCTCTGATTATTTAGCTTTTAGAGATAAAGCATATCTTATTATATACAGTTTTATTTTTTTTATTTTTTCACTTCAATGAAATTTTGGCATTAAATAACACTTTCCATATTTCAAAAGCAAACGTTTGACATTGAACAGCTAAATATTTGTTAGAAAACTATAACAGACGATCATACTACAGCGAGTGAACATATTATATAAAAGAAACATATTCCAAGACAAAACCCTAAAATGAACTTTCAGCTCTATGAGGCCTCTCCTAGTAGGACTGGTGCTTTTTCTTTATCGTTTGTTATTGAATGCATTTGTAGTAGTTTTATAAAATGTGTATCTCTTGACATGTTTATATTTGTCACATTCGGTGAGGAAGTGTATCTCAGTTTCAGGTTCACACAGGCTGCAGCGACAGCAAATATATTTGACCATAACAAGAAGGTTTTTTTCTTCATTAAATGTAAATGAGGAAATCTGTTATTGTTGGACTCCACCACAGTTGTCCCTTGCTACAGATTCAGTTTATATTTTCCTGGACAGAATCTCTGGGGGTAGTCGAGTAGTTTAGTGACCCGTCTGAAAGTCCGTTGTCTGCCTCTCCGTCGGTGACCTTTATGAGGGATCATTTGTTTGTTGAGAAGTCTAATGATTCCTCTTCTTCTCTTCTCTCCTTGTCGTTCCAGAAGGAGTTTGCGGCTCCTCCTCCTCTCCTCTTCAGGAAGCTGAGTAACCCCGACCTGTCGCCTGCAGCCACCGCTGCCACCAAGTCCAAACTGCACCGACAGCTGAGTCAGGATGAAAGCTGGGCCCGACGCAGCAGCCTGGCCATGACCGGTAACACACATGCATATAAATACACTCATGGCTCTGTCAAAGGTCTCAGTTTTCATCTTTAAGTGAAAGCGTTGGAGTTTAAAAGTCCTGAGATGTTTGTTGGCCGGGTGTTAACTGAGGTCATCCTGCCATTCGCGATCACTTGTGTCCCTAATCCTGTGCCAATCTGCCACGTCTGTAATCTGTAAAGTGACAATTCAACCACAGATGAGCTGCCATATTTCACCAGGCAGAGGTCATGTGATGACTTTAATCCCAGGGCTTGTCCTTACGTTGCATCAGACATCCCGTTTATTTTTCAGTCGCCCGGTCAGCCGACTGAGTTTGCGTGCCCTGGGCGAGCGTTAATGCCGAGCCCTCAATCTCACGTCAAACAGCAGCTCAGACTTTTCTATTTGTTTTTCACAAAGGCTGGTTTGTCCTCTGTGTTTCTTTTGTCTTCTGAGATTAGGACTTTGACAGCTGCAGTCGTCATGATTAATGTGAGCTGTGATTGAATTTGAGCCAGTTTGAATCTCATCCAGTTACTCAGGGCGGAGAACATTAATATCGTAATCAGGTCCGCACTATGAATCACAGCACAGACCGGTCCTCAGTGGGTTCAGGTCCAGTGTGAACAGAACAGGGTGACTGATGAGCCAGCTGGTTTTGGTCTGAGGTGAGTTTATCTCCGTGTCGTCTGCTCCTCACAGGTAAGCAGCTGCTGCCTCTGTCCAGCAGTCTGCACGCCGGGGTGAGTCAGCTGGCCTGGCAGGGGCCCTCTGGAGGATTTGGAGGACTCGGGGCCACAGGAGGGATGTCTGCAGGAGGAGGGGAGGTGAACAACCTGGTCCGTATGAGGAGCCAGGCCTTGGGACAGTCGGCTCCGTCCCTCACCGGACTGGTCAGTACACAAAACCAACACCCACACAGAACACAAAGATACGCCAAAGATAATGGTATTTTTTTTCCCCATTTATATAAAAAGTAGAGTAAAAATAATCGTTCAGACCCTTCTGACATTGTGGATGTATGGAAAAGTCCTGGACATACCCTTCTATAAGACCGACTGTGTTCTGCAGGATCCGACAGAACTCGTGAATGAGTCCCTGGTTCATTTAGAAATATAAAGACGGTCGTCAGTATTCGCAGAGTCACAGCGAGTCAGTCTGGATCCATATGGATCCCGTCTGTCTGGAAGTCTGCCGGCTGAATGCAGAGAGGCAGACTGAGGATGACTCAGTGTTTTACAGCCACACACACACACACACACGGGCACACACACACACACACACAGCCACACACACACACACACACACACGGGCACTTAACATCCACAGAAACACTTGTTTGCTCTCTGCTGAGAGGAGCAAATGAAGCAGAAGTGACAGTGTGTGTGCACGCAGTGTGTACTTTGTACTCTGTGTGCGTGTGTGTGTGTGTGTGTGTGTGTGATGGGTCAAGATGCGGCACAGTGCAGTGACCACATCTGACTGGGTGTCTGGATGAATGCAGCTCTGCAGTGGGAGTGCAGGTCGCTGTGGGCTGTTTTTGTGTGTCTGCTCCACTCTGACTCCTGCTGGTTGTGGAGGGGATTGCTTCTTTCTTTCTGAATTTACAGAATAGATTTAAACTGTTTTTTACATTTAAAGTGGCAACAGACAACTTTTCACCACTCGCATTTCCAAGTGGTGTTACTGTTTGTGTCGCTGAACTGTTAATATTTTCCTCAGAGTTACAAAAAACAACAACACAGGACAGAATTGATGTTTTTTAATAGTCTGTACTAGAAATAGTTTGTCAGTCAGCCTTCCTATTCTTACACATGGAAGCCTGTGGACATACATGCAGTCAAAATGAGGAAAATTAATCTGCTTTTGAATAAGACAGACTCCCTGAACATGTTATGCTTGACCACTGATGGTAGATCTGAGCAGGCTAATGTATCCTGGAAATACTAACATAAGTCGTTCTCGGCTAAGACCTGTTAAATATTACAAGCCTGCAAATAAATGGTCAAAACAAAAGATTCTAGTTTGGTTTGGGAACATGTAACATTAAGTCACACACACAAGAATCAGTATTATGTGATAAAAGGTATTCTACAGATACTTATAAGTATTGCAACATGAATAATTGAATGAATCAGGCATACAGTGAGGAACACAAACCTTTATCTTCATTTCCTGAGACAGTTTCAGCACCAAGCCACCAGCAGATGGCGTCAGAGTGCAATGTGAAGAACAGAATCAATATCTTTGTCTCATGTTGTACTATAATGGTAACTGTGTGTGCTGTGTCTGTCTGATAACCACAACTGATGTCACACACTTTGAAATGTTCCTGGTGGCGACTCTGGCTGCGATCCCGCCGTCTTCCAGCCTGTTCAGCTCATAAAAATGAGTAACGTGTTAAACAGATCTCAGCAGTGTGTAGATCGTGTGTCAGGGATAAAGATCCGTCTCTGTCAGAGTGTCTGTGGTCAGGCTGGTTAGAGGACCACCGTCTGCGGTGCGCGTTAGCTGGACCAGAATCCATTAGGCCAAAATGAATAGTTTATTTTGGCTGCTTTGAAAGACTTCATAATCATCTTTTTTTTTTCTTCCCTCTGGCTCTCTCTCGGTGGATGCGGCCAGCAGGAAATTGCAGCCTGGGTTTTAAAACGGAAAATGTGATCTGCAGAGTTATTCCAGTCGAGCAAATCATCGCAGGTTATTATATTTCTCAAGGGCAAGCTTATTAATGTTTTCCTTTTTCTTGGCAGAGTCTCTCCTCTCCTCACACTGTTTCTCTCTGTCCCTGTGACCCTGTTTCACTCTCGTACTCTCACTCTGTTTCTTGGTAAACAGCAGCTCATGCACATCATCTTTCACTGCGGTGTTGCTCCTCACGGTCACGCCTGTCAGAGTTTTTATATTAGGGGGCTTAAAGCTCCATCTTGTGGTTTGTATTGACTTGCATTAGGATTTAGGAAGACCACCTGAACCGCTCTGGTTCACTGATCATGTTTTCACCAACCGCTCCTCTTCCAACCTTTTTTGTCATATTCTCAGAAACACAGCATTTTATTTTGTTTATTCCCGTACGATTCGTTTTCTTTTCTTTCTTTTCTTCAGTGGGTTCAATCTGCATTCACATCTGCGTCAGACGACTCTGCAGCGGTCGCAGGTGTTTGTCGGCTCTGGCTCTGATCGGCTGTGATGAAAACAGACACTTTTGGCGGACACGCTAATTTTTTCCCCGTTCTCAGGTTCGATGCTTTGACACGCTTTCAAATAAAAGGATGGCGGCTTGTTAATGCTTTTCCGTCTGTCTCTGGTCAGTCGGTGCTGAGTGAGAAAGAGAGACTGGCTTCCATGTCGGTGTAAATCTGTGTAACTGGCAACAGAGACGTGTCGCTCCCTTCGCAACTTCCATCATCAGCTCCAGAAAAACGATGGTGTCTAATTCAGAAAGTTATTGATCCGGGCTTTTCAGAACAAGATGTAGCCTGATGACGTGTGACCTGCTGCTTTCTACTGTTCCCTGTTTTTTCCCGATGTGTTCATGATGACGAATGAAATACTCTAATTTTGGTGTCTGAATGTGTATCAGTTGGGTGATAGTGGTGGTGTTGTTGTTCTCTTGTTGTGTCGACAAAAGCTGAATATTAGTAACTTGATTGAGGTTGAATTTATGGCAGGAATGTTGCATTCGATCAAAATATATATACGGTTTATTTGTTTTATCATTTTAGAAACGACAGAAATTATCGAGATTAATAAATAAGTAATGTGTCATTAAAGTAAACTATGTTATGTATTGTAGTGCAGAGGATGAGGAGTCTCGCAGCCTGAGGGAAGAAGCTGCTCTGTAGTTCGGTTTAAAATTTAAAATGCGAAACAGTTCTTGTACTTATACAGTGCCGAGCAGTTAATGTAGATATAGTTACCTTTCCTCAGCTGACATGACATCACTTATAAGTTCTCTTTAATGCGGCGGCAGAAAGAGGATTAGTGTTAGAGAATTTATTCCCTCTGTGTGGTGGATTAACGTGTGCAGAGACACCCAGGATGTTAATGGACAGAAAACGTCCTCCCTCAGGGTCTGTCTGTGTTTATTTGTTAGCACCTGTGTTGTTAATGTGTCTCTGTACATTTGTGTGTGTGTGTGTGTGTGTTATTAAGTGAAATGAATGTAGTGTGTGTGTGTGTTTGTGTGTGTTGGACGTCCAGATGGTGTTTACCTCTTGACTAATGGACGAGGGTCTGCTCGCTCCTGCTTTCCTCACTCTCTGCGACACACTTCTGTTTAAGTGCATGTGTGTGTTCGCAGGCTAACAACTGAATACTAACTGGTAACCCCTCCAGGTGGTGTGTGTGTGTCAGACAGAATATGGACCCACACACACACACACACACAGTTTTTGTCAAAGAAATATAATGATCCTTTTCTTCCGGAGCGTCTTTGAGAGCTCCGTTCTCTTTCTTTCACGGAGCAGCTGAGGAGGTGAAGCTTTGCAATAACACACAATTAGATTAGCATAGCATTAGCATTTGTTTTGGAGGGGAAAAGAAATGAAGTAGTTTGCTGGATAGGGGGGATACACTTCTGAAGATGAAAGGAGAGTGCTGCTGTATTGTTGCAGCTCGTGCTCGAGTTTTTTTTATTTTAGGAACATCATCATTAAACGCTGGGAGGAAGAAACACACACAAGAATCAGAAACAAAGAGCTCAGAACCAGGCTCAGGTGAACAAAACAAGCTCTCACCTTGGTTATCTGTTTACTTAGCACTTAGAATGACCCTCTTTCATTCTCTTTCTGTGGGTTTTTGTCAGCACCTCCTGACTCGAGACTCACCACCAGCACCAGCTGCTTTGAACCGAGTTTTTACATTAAAGGAATCGTTCAATATTTGAAAAATGCTGCTCAACAAGAATCCTAAGATCTTTTTTATAGTATAGATTTTATGTAGAGTAAATAATGAAATCTTTGATATTCTACCCTTTTCTCTTTATTCTTAGAGTTGAACTTGAGATAGATTACCACACCAAAGCAAAGTGGATGAATAGCTTTCCTTAATTTTGTTTTTAAATTCAGCTTTTGTCAACTGTTGCTTTTGGACACATGTTACATTTAGATTGACACGTTGCATGAATGTGACATTTAAAAAATCATGTCATTTAGCGTAGCTTAGCATAAAGACTGAAAGCAGGGGGGATAGCTAGCATGCTCTTTTCAAACTTAGCTCACTAATTAAAGGCGCACTCTGTAGTATGATACAAGTAAGGTTCTAATATGTGTGAATAAACAAGCTGTTCTCAGTGGAAAATAAGGTCCCACAATACTGTTTGTTTATATGTGGCGGACCCTGCCACCTCTTTAGCTTCAAAGTACTACAGTATAAACTGTGTTGTCCTTTAAGGTCAGTTTGTTCATTCAGTTTATTCAGCCTTTCTCTGCTCATTAACATCTCGTCACTGATTTCATCTGAGAAACACGAGACACACGAGTGTTCTCTGCAGGACGTTCATCAGTGCAAACGAGAAAGAAGTTGAGCAGCGTTCAGACCTGCTGTCTGCAGACGTCAGGCCTCGGCCTCGATGACCTCATCATCCACGGCGGTGTGTCGGAGCTGTGGGTAAACAGGCTGACGTGGCTGCTGTTTAATTATACATGAGAACATGTTGAATAATAGACAATGACAGAGGCGGCCGGTTCAGCAGCTCGTCAGCCTTTGATATCATTTTTTCACAGGACGAAACCAAACGAGTCAGTTGAGTCAGTCTTATTCTACGCGTGTTTGTTGTTGACAGTCGGGATGAGAAGATACTGTGTGTGATAAATGTTCTCACTTGTTTCTGCTAACATTCTTTAAGGCAGGTTTGATATTTATGACAGGTGAACATAAGGAGTGTGTGTAGGACAGCATGTGGCCGAAAATGGAAAGAGAAACAGATTATTTGTTTTGAACCCAGATTTTGGTCAGACCCAGTCCAGGCCTCCCTCTGTGTCTTTGCTCAGTTCACACATAAAAGTCTGTTGGAAGTTCATGCTCACTTAGAGAGTGAGAAAGCCTGCAGATGATTTAATATTCCACAGCTCTAACAAGATTTGTTGTGGAACGTGTGTTGCAAACCTCAGTCTCATTGTCACTTCCTTCTTCTGTCCTCTGAAACTGTAATAAACATCTACGCCAGTCACATTTTGTCTGGCTCGAGCTTTGGGGCCGACATCAAAGCAGATATTAGGAAGTAAAAAATCACAATATTTGGGCAATAATCCCTTAAATGTGGCAATCAAGAGAGGCGGGATATTACAGTTTTCAGATCTGTGATCGGCGAATATCAGCCAGCTGGTGGATCACTCTGGCTTTATTCTCTCGTCTGCACTGTGCTTCTCTACTCACGTCATAAGCACGGCAACAGTGCACCTTCTCTTCTTGTTCTTGTTTGTGCTGATTGACAAATCACAAAAAGATCACACGGCGCACGCTGCCACCTACTGTGTCGGAGTGTGTAGATGCTGCGCTGTCAAGTCAGTTAACAATCTATTGAAAATGATAAATATCGTGCATCTCTATTCGGAGATGCATCACCGCTGCCACCTTAGTGGTTTTTGTTACATGCAGTAAAAACTGATGCTTCCAGTTAAGAAATCAAATCATTTCTAGTAGCTGCAGTGTGAAGACAGTTTGTTCTCTCTGAAACAAACGGGCCAAACGTAAGCAGTAAACATGTTATTTTCTTTCTGACTGCAAGATTTTTCCTGGCAGCAGAAGAGCCGAAACTGTGGTGATGACTCATGTTGAAGGTTGGACTCTCTCACAGGAGAAGGTGAACACAAAGAGCAGGGTGTGTGTGAGTGTGTGTGTCTCACACAGCTTATCTCTTCTCCATGCATATCTACATGATGTGTCTCCTGCTTCTTTTCACAATCACTTGACTCACACACACACACACACAGACACACACACTACACACACCTCTTCATCTTGCCGCAGGCTGTCAGTCGTCCTTGTCATGAGCATGATTCATAGGCAAAGGAGGAAACTGTTCCTGTTCTGACTTCACCTGCAGAGAAACAGCAGGACGTACATGCCCTCCTCCTCTCATCACCCACCTATAGTGTGTGTATATATAGACACACATATACATATAGGACAGGTGCACAAACACACATTTACTTTACATCCTGCAGGTTTTTTTTTTTATACTTTTATTCTTTCCGCTCTGGATTTGTTTCTGTGACGCTGAAAGAAAAACACGTCTTTGTTGATAACGTCACGTGCTGCATCAGTAGGTAAGAAGAAATCTGATGTATTGAGATGTTTGAACAGCAAACTCATCACTTTTTGCTAAACAAACAGCGTCAACTTATTTTCTAAAAAACACATGTTCACATACCTCTGACAGTGTTTGCAGATAGTTTTTGAGATATCTGTTATCTCCATCCACCTCAATACAATAGAGCAGGGCTGCAACTAATTTATTATTTTCATTATGGATTAATTTGCTCATTAGTTTCATGATTTATTGTTTTTTTTTTTTTTACTATAGAATGTAAAAAAAGTGTCAAATCTTCACGTTTAAGAGGCTGATTATCAAAATAGTTAGCATCTAGTTTTCCTTTAGATTGACTAGTCGATGAGTCGTTTCAGCGCTACAGTCGAGGTGAATAGGAATCTAGTTTCTGTTGCTCAAGACAGTTGAAATTCACATTTTAAAAAGTCAACAGCAGTGTGTCCTTCTACTTTCTACTAAAGAAATAGGTGAGATCGAAGGCAAGACATGTGATGAAGACAGTACGGTACAGTGTCCTCTCCACAACAGCGTACATACATACATACGTGCTGTGTATATGAAAATACCAAAGCGTGCTTCGTCCTTCAGGCTCAGGAGGACGCTCTGAGAGACTGTTTGATGAATGTATTCATCTGTTATACCGAGAAGCTCTTTTCCCTTAAGGACGAGACATTCCGTGCATTTCCCTCAGTTATGAGACGGTTCGTGGGGGCGTTTTGCACTCAGACTTTAAACTGCCTGTTGTTGATTGGTGTGTGTTGCAGCTGAGCTTCCTCTCCTTCTCACCTTCTCTTTGCCCGTCTTCTTCTTTATTTAAATTTCTCTTTATGTCGCTCCCATTTCCTTCATCCCCATTCTGACTCTATCATCGCGTCTTCGCTTCATTCTGCTTTCATCTCCTGATCCTCTTTAAGTTGAGAGCGAGCGGCTTTAGCACAAGAGGAGTCACTCCATGGGCTGGTGGGAGGAAGTACAGAGTCGAGCCGGCAGGCGAGCGGTAACGGAGGTCTGGGTGAGAGATGAGTCTGCTCGACTGCAGCGTCCTTGTTTGAACCTGGACTCCACGGTAGAAAAGAAGAGAATAGTTCCAGTAATGAACAACTTCAATTCAGACAGCAGCTCTCTTTGAACATTCACCACAGTTTCCCACCGGTTTTTAAAGGTCAGAGGTGTCTTCTAGTCAGAGCAGTTCAATGAGTTCTAACTAATCTGACTTCATGACATCAAAGTCATGAGATTTACTGCTCTAATATTTAATTTATGAACCTTAAAATGTATCAGAAGTTCAATCAAAGACTCATCAATGATGTAGCAAAGAAGTGAAATCTCGCTGCTGCAGAAATGTTTCCTTAATGTGAGCAGAGTTTTGTTTTGACAGTCAAATGTGAAGGGCAGAGAGGGATTCAGGAGGGTTACAGGTCTGACTTCCCATCGTACATCTCACACCTCAGCAGACAAGAGATTCGACAACTCCAGCCGAGCGTCCTGTTATGAGATGGAAAATATTCTGCAGGAGGAGGGACGGAGGGGAAAAGAGCAGCGCTGTGATGGACAGAATAAATAAGTCAGGCCGGAGTGTAATAACAAAACTCACACAGGGGGTGGAGGAGACGAGAGAGGGGAGGAGGGAGACGGTGAAACAAGAGCTGGAGGTGAACGGCCTCGTCTCGGCTGTCTGCTCTGTCAGAGGAAGGAAAGATGGGAAAGTCATCATATTCATACTTTTTCTTGCATATCTTTAACTGCTTTCACAAGTTTAGATGTTTATTTTCTCTTAACTAAACACCTGATTGTAATCTGTCAGGCTCAGGGACCAGTGCCAGCTCCATTTATATATGTTTATGTCTTTTCAAATGTAAATTCAAGACAAAAACACAACATTTCCTTCCCAAACTACGTTTTACAAGGTTGGTGTTTGTTGTGAGTAGGGTCAGCAGGGTCAGGGCCCGGGACCAGCAGGACATCTTCCCTGGCACACCTCCGTGACCAACAGGATTTATGTACCATATGTATAAGTATGCACAATTATCTTAGTAAGAGCTTAACTGAACAAAGCGCTGACCACAACAGAACGTGTCTTCTCGTGATTTTACTGAAAATATAATGCTTTATGTTCTTGGATGCAGTGAAGGAGCTATCGATGGAGGATGCATCCTGTTGTTTCCCTGATGGCGCTTCAACCAATCTGTGTTGAAGTAGAGCTAGTTAGCTTTAGCAGCCAGTGGGGCAGTGATGTCATATCATGAGCTAATGAGGCTAATAGAGCTAACAGCTAAATTACTACAGACGACTGCAGTTTTTGGGTAAAAGTATTTTTAATGCCGATACCTTCAACTACCCCTCAGCTTGATACTTGATTTTTGGTCCAAGGCTGATTCCGATACACCCGTATACAAAAACATTCCTATAGCGCCTCATAATATTGTCTAACCGATATATCAGCCTGGCTCTAACATATTGCCCGGCTCTAAACTTTTCTATTAGTGGTCAAATTTGTCCTTAACATTAGAAAATGTCAAGCTGAGCGCCCAAAGCTGGAATCAAATGTCAGACACGTCCTTTATTCAGCTGACCCTGATCGCTGTAGTAAAAGATGAAAAGTCAGAGAAAATAATCTGACATTTTGGGTTTCTGACTGAATCTTGATGTGTACAGACGTCACGCTGATCAGCTACCAGCACCAGAAGTTCTTCTGGGGAAGTTTCCTGGAAATTACTTTCACTTTGAAACTACTTTCAGCAAACTAACTTGTGAACTTGTAGCAGCTATAAAGTCCTATTTTCTTTTTTATGATCTCACTCCTAATGTGCTCCTTAATTACAAGATTTAAATAGGCCAATAAATAATTGAGGCGTGCGGCTGGTCTCACATAATAAAAGCGTTTCATACTCCAGTTTCAGGGGCATTGATTTCATAACAAACACTCCCCATTTTGCAGAGTTGAGCTCTGGTGCTGTTAACTGCAGCCGCAGGCGCTATCTGCTGCTCCTCGCTCCTCATTTGTCATCGCCGCAACCTTTACTATTTCTCCTCGCGGTGACGGACTTTAATTGGGTGAAAATGTGAGGAGCGTATGCAACAGTGCCGAGCCCTCGGGTCGCCGGTCAGCCGCCGCGGAACCTGTAATTACCACCGGCCTCATCTGCATATCTGCCAACATATCTTCGTTTAGGCACTGCTTAATCTCTTTTCTTGCTTTTTCTGGTCTTTTTTGCCATAATTGTTCATATTCTCCATCACTCACTTGTTCTTCTGGCCTCATGTATTAACTCTCTGCCTGTTTTCTCTTTCCTTCACACTTCAGGTTTCACCTTATTAGCAGCAAAGGGCTTTTAGCCTTCCAGCCAAGCATGGATAAGTGGAGCTATGGATGGATAGATCTAAGTGTTTTTTACAGTGTGTGTGTGTGTGTGTGTATGAAAATATTAACCTGACTCAATTTCCAGCCCTGCTGATGTTCCACTACTTTGCAGCTAATGGGAAGAAGTCGGATGGGTTGTTCATTTTCCTGTCGTTTTCCTTTTTTCTTCTTTTCTTCTCGGACTATATTCGGCTAATTACCTCCTGCCTGCACGTTACAATCATCCATAGAAAGTCTCACAGCGAATCAGGTCTACTGGTTCATCTGCTTCCTCTTGATTTTGACTGTATTGGGTTAATTAACTGCCAATACACACACGTACATAGACACACACACACATGCCTGCACACACACTCGGTCTCATGCAAAAACTCACCTCCTGCGGTGAGATCCAGCATGACTGAGTGCAGACAGCAATTAGGGACAGACCATGAAAAATTAAGTGTCTGCGTGCGATCAGCGCACATTTGGAAATCACAGAGGGAAAACAAAGCACAACATCAGCCGAAGGCTCCAGGCAACTAATTTCTCTGAAATAATTAGCCGGCATAAAGAGGTTTTATTTCCAGGCTTCTCCGTGTCGTTTTTTTTCAAAGCGGAGAAAAGAGACGGGGAGGTTTTTTTTTTCTCTTCTCAAGCATAACTTATTCCTCCTGCTCTGCCCTGTTGCCTCGTTCAGACTTCAGACATTCATCTAAAGGAGATTGAATGTGGGAGGGGGGTGCAGCGTGAAGAAAATCTGCATAAAACCTACAATTATGGTCAGAGTCATAACCGTTATTATTCTGTTTAATATTGCAATTAAAAGACCAGGAGCAACATTTCTAACTGATTTATGGTCTCCAGTAACACAACGATCTAAACAAACTGCTGTGGCGTCTATGTTTATGTTTTGAAAGGTGTGGGGGCGGGGCCTGTGAGAGGTACTAAAGGTGCGTTCATATAGAAATTTATTTTGGAAGATTCCCAGTAGTTTCTTGATATTCTTGATGTAGAAATTAACGATTTAAAGAATTAACTGTTTCCTGAAGTTGTGCATTATTTGAGACTGAACTCTTCCAGTGCGAAATACAAAAACTTTCCTTCTGTGCACGGTTAAGATTCACACTATTGTTTGGAGGAAGTTGTTGTTCAGGTTGAGATGCCGTATCAGTGCCGACCTCTGATTCTTCCGGTTGTCACTGTACTGTCATTAACAAATCTGTGAGGGGAGAGTGTGCGAGGGATTCAGAGCGTCAGTTCAGTAACGTTACCTCAAGCCTGAGTACGTTATGATGCGTGGAAATGCTAAACGCTGTCGTTAGTTCTGGCAAACAAAACTTCACAACTACCTGTAACTTCATCAGTGCTGAGAGGGAGATGCAGTTCAGTCTGCTCCTTTCTCCAGCGCAGAAACAAGGTGTGAAAATAAGTCCAGCGATGCAAGACTATTACTGTTCTCCTCAGTCAGAGCCCCTCTGCCCGCTAAGACAGCATCGCCTGGGGCTGACGCAGTCTGCTCGATTAAATCACAAAGCTCCTCTTGTATTTCACCTCATTTCTTCCCCGTAATGAATGGGTTAGCTTATTGAAAAGCAAAATTAACTCCTCCAAACCTGACAATCCCTATTGTGGACCCACACACAGGGAACATGTCGACATATAACGATGGGTAGAATGTTATTTATTAACTAGGAAACAACCTGCAGCCAGCAGGTTACATACTAATCTCAGGGTGCGGCAGAGGACGGCTGCAACCTAATAGCATCGATGCAAAGTGAAAACATTGATTCGACATCTTTAAGATAAGCCTTTATTTTGAAATTCCCATGGCACTTATCATCATCATCATCATGTATGTCTGTACAAAATGTCTTCACATTACATCCAGTTGTTACTGGGACAGTTCACTCTGAGGCAGAAGTGTTGGACCAGCAGACTGACGTCATCCTTCTTGGAAACTTACCAGTCACACACTTTCCACAGACCTACCCACACACACACACACACACACACACACACACACACACACACACACACACACACACACACACACACACACACACACACACACACACACACACACACACACACACACACACCTCGTCAGTGTGCAGCCTCATCAGTTGCTGCAGTCAGGCTGGCTCCTCCTCTCTGCAGTCCAACATGTTGAACGTTGCTATTCTTCAGCCTGCACAGCAAAGATCCTGATCCTGAACCAGCACACACACACGTACTGATACGTATGCCCACGCATAAACTTTGCAGAAACCCAGTGTCCTTGTCACCTTGGTAACTGTCATGAGGTGTGTGTGTGTGTGTGTGTGTGTGTTGGTCGTCTGTCAGATGATTCGCTCACCTCTTTCTTCCTGTTTCTGTCTCTGTAGCTCTGAGCCTCCTGTGAGGATCGATTGTCTATCGAGCCTTGGTTGCTTGTTTTGATTAACTTTGTGTGTGTGTGTTTGTGTGTGTGTGTGTTTGTGTGTGTGTGTGTGTGTGTATAGCATGTGAGATTTGGGAGTAATGCCGTCGTTATTTATTCCCATCCCACAGATGAAAGCAGAGTGGAGATAAAGTGTGGCTCTGCTCTGTGGATCCCCACAGGCCTCTGCTTTGGTCTCAGCACTGTTTACTCCAGCAGAGCACACTGTCAGAGGGAATACACATGTTCACACACATTTACACAATGTTCACACAAACGGCCATCTGAGAGCCCGCCAGGTTTATGTGTGGGTTTGAGTCAGGGCTGCGTTTTGCTTCAGGATGTTTCCCATCGTATCCAAAATATTTCAGAGCGGCTCAGGTTCGTTTTTATATCCGCTTGATTGTGAGACGAGGGTTTGTTTTCACACAACAAAACCCCTCAAGAGCCTAGATTCATGTTGATACACATATCCATGACAGTGCTGTACACCTCCTGTTGTGCATCACATAGTTAGCCTGGGAGTTCTGCAAACACTGAGCACAGTAGAACTTTTGTGCTTTGGTCCCCAATGCACAAATATATACATATATTTTTTAAGGACATTCAGTCTGAAGAGTGTTCCCTGCGTTCCCCTGCAGGCGTCATCGTTAAGTTTCACGAAGTCTTGTTTTCGTCCGTCCAACAGAACCCAAAGATATTTAGGGAACTAATGATTGTTTTTGTTTATCATATCAGATACTGATTATTTGGCTGATTAATAATTTAGTCTATAGAATATAAAAATAACAACAAAAAAAGAAACTTGCGAACCCAAAGTGACGTCATCAAACTGCCAAAACCCCAAACTCTTCATTCACTGACATGATTAATCAATTATTCGATAGTTGGCAATTAATCTTTATGACTAATAACTGCTAACCAACGACTAATTGATTAATTGCTGCAGCTCTACAATTTAATATGATTTTTTTTTTTAAAAATCTCCATATTTTAGGATTTTGACCCTGAGAGTATTGATCATTGAATTATCTCTTGATTTACTGTGATGGACTGATCCATCAATCGACTGGTCGTTTCAGCTTGTTGTTGTGCGTCAGCTGCTTTTTCAATATATCTGCAGAGAACAACTTCAGCATTATAAACGTTCTTGCAGTTACACAATAAAATAACCTGATGTAATCAAATAAAACATTAGGTTTCATCAATACATAATACAACCGTGACTATTTTGTAGTAGACTTATCGTGCTGGATGATCCACCAAAGTGTAGAGATTCTAGTTTTAACATTTGGTACCGAGTCTGGATCTTATAAAGCTCCATAAAACAGACCGGACTGTCGGAGACGGCAGCCTCGGGTCCAGGACGACCTCTTCCACACGAGTATGAGAGGACTCCTCACTGTCAGCTGAGATTTTGGATTTTAATCGCTCTTTCTTGTTGGAGAGGTTTTTGAGCATGTATTACTGTTGCTGTCTCTCATGTTCTCTTGGCAACAGTACGTCCTCTGTGGTCCTGTGAATGGAAGTTCTCTCCAGCAACACCATCACAGTCACTCGCTGTTTATCTTCCATCAGCTGCTTCGTGTTTCTCTCCGGGACAAACTTTTCACTGTTACGTAATTCTTTTGTCTGTCTGAAAATGATGTCCGTGACTGGAATTTGACTTGTTTGAAGGGTGTGTGTGTGTGTGTGTGTGTGTGTGTGTGTGTGTGTGTTTGTTCTGGTGCCCTGCAGAGGAACTATTTTTCCTTTCTGTCTGCTTTAACTTCCTTCTCTCTGCCCAAATCTTTCTATTTTCTTTGCCTTCTTTCCAGGTAATTGAATCTCAGAATGTGCACAAGTGCAAACAGCAGGACGCACACAGGGGCACACACACACACAGACACACGCACACACTTCTTATTGATCTCACACACACATAGACCCTGTCCTTCAATCCAGACTCACTCAGACTGCTCTCGGTGGCTTGTGTTTTATTTATTAGACTGTATCGGACACACACACACACACACACACACACGCACACACACACACACACACGTATCTCTGCCTGTCTTTGATAAGCGGACCTGGCACTGTGGCTGACTCTTTGATTGACAGCTGGGCTGATTGCGTGCAGGGATTGATTAGTGAGGTCTAGTGAGGCAGAACTTCCTCCTGTCACTCAGAACAGGAAGTGGAACGTGTCTGAAGTAATTACAGACAATTTCATTGGCTTTTGCCTCAACGTGTCAGAATGTGTGTTTGTTTCTATGCGTGTTTTCTGTGCCCAATAAATAAAACCGTGAACTGAACCAAGTGGAAATGAAAAGCTTAATTTGCATGAGAACCATGAGTGTGTGTGTGTTTCTCCATCATGTGAGAACTGGTTTGATTTATCTTTCAGGCCCAGCTGAACAGAGTAAACACAGTGTGCAGTGCATCCTTTGATTGTAGCCATACATGTCCATGAAGTTACGTAATGAGTCTGATGTAACGACAACTTGTTGCTGCTCTCATGTGAGGGAAGTTGTCATATTTGAATAGAATAGAAGAATAAAAGAATATTTATAGTCATTGTAACAGATACAACGAAATGAAGTGCAGTCTGTGTTCAGTGCAAAACATCTATTTAAGGTAGTATGTGCATAAATAATACATAAATGAAATATGCTACTACTGTATGCATATTAATGCTAAAAACACATTCAAAAAATGCACATAGCTCACTTTTGTTGTACGTAGATGATGAACAAAACTCACGACAGAATGTTGCCATAATCATCTAAAAACAAACAAAGCTTGATGTAAAATTGATGTAATGTAGTTTGGAGTGTGTCCTGACTGATTTAGCATAGGTATTGGGAACATTTTTATTCTTCCTTTTACGGTCTGGCACCTTTTTTATTGATAGAAACTCACAGGTAGTTCTCACCTGTGTAGCACTGGAGGCAAACGATCCGGTCTTAGGAACACACCTGTGAGGACAGAAGAAGGTTTAGTAGAACAATACCAATCGTTTATTTTTGCCTGACGTAAAAAAATGTTTTCTAGTTCTGCCGACAACAAACATGGACAAAAAGACAGAACTGTATACTGTGTTTGAGTGTGTGTGTGTGTGTGTGTGTGTGTGTGTGCGCGCTCACACCCTGGGAGTTCTGGTAATGATGTTTTGAACGTGGTGTGGTTTTCTCATTTGCACGTTGAGATGTGTGTGTGTGTGTGTGTGTGTGTGTGTGTGTGTGTGTGTGTGTGTGTGTGTGTGTGTGTGTGTGTGTGTGTGTGTGTGTGTGTGCGCCGCCTCATGTGGGGTGGTTGTTACACTCTGCTCTCTCTATGTAAGACACTGAACACACACACACACACACACACACACACACACACACACACACACACACACACACACACACACACAGACACAGCCTCTGATCTGCCTCTGGTTGACTGACACAGCAGAGTGTGTTCCTGTGTGTGTGCTTGAAGTTGAGGTTATTAATAGAACTCATTATTTTTGTTTATGTGTTTTTTAAAAAAAGAACATGGCGATTCATTGGGAGTGTAAACACTTCAGGCTTTATTCTGCAGGATCATCATCATCGACTCTTCCCGCTGTTCTCTTCATGTTCAGTCATGAAAGTCACGAAAATGTTTTGGGATGTTACTAGTAATCACTGTATTCAGTGTTGAAAGGTTACTTGTGATGTTTAACCAATCAGACGGAGTTGTGGGCGGGACATTGAGAGCCGGAGTGTTGCATTTTTAAATTAATTCATCAGCAATCTGACACAAAAACATCAATACAGATAATTGTAAAAGAGCTGAATATCGCCCCTGATAATCGCCTTGAGGGAGGTCCACTGGTCTGCAGATTAGTTTCTTGATTCACTGCAGAATATTCAGTTTATTAAACCAGGACTCGACAAAGATAACCCATTATCTGATTTGCTGTAAATTAATATTTCCTCAGTCAACATTAAGATTAGAAATGTTGTACTATTGTTCGCCAAGTGAGTGTCTTTCTGAGGATAAGCGTAAACCAAAGCATTAATACGTTGTATTAAACACAATATACATGTAGGTTGTTGGATTGATTATTAACTGTGTGTGTGAACACTCGGGTTAATGTTGGCGCCGTGAGTCCAAACAGCACGATGAGCTGAGGAGGATTATTGGAAGCTCGCTGGTTGATTTGGAAAAACCTGCTTTACTTAGTTTCATTAACACCCCCCTGAGCCTCTCACACACACACACACACACACACACACACACACACACACACACACACACACACACACACACACACAAATGAATGGTCATTAATTAGGAGAGTGAGCTATTGCCTCTGTAATGGAGCGGGGCAGGGACGTTCTGTACTGCGGTGATGTATGGTTTCAGGTCGGAGCCGACCCACCCGCCTCCTCTGGTCTCAAACCTAATGTCCAACATCAATCACACTAACAGGGTTACAGCACCGCTCCTCTTCCTCTCCTTCTTTGTCTTGTCCTGCCTTAGCTTGCATGTTTCTGTTCGAGTTGACCCGTTGTTGTTGTCGTAGTTCTGGACTGTAGCGGGTCACTCAGACCGGGTCTCCAGTTCCAGCCACAGACCTGCAGGTCGCTCAGATTCAGCAGATACGTGATCTCGATCGACCGCGTCAGTTTAGGAGACGATCCCGTTACAGCTCCGTTTTTCCTCACGTATTCCTTCGTCTCACTGCTTCTGTGCATTATGTTTCCAGACATCCATCACACTCTTAATGTATTGATCTCTATAGGAGGTATTAATTATCAGAAGAAGCGCCTGGCTGAGTGTGATGGTGGGTGTTTCCTGTGAGTTTGTTCACCATAAAGTTTAATCACAGAGGTCGAGGGTGTTTCTGGGTTGTTACTCTACATCAACATCAAACATATTTCATACGCTATTATTTATAGCTCGATAATCGATTATTAAAGCGGCTGATTATCAATGAAAGATACTGTTGAACATTTGCATCCCTAGTTGGGACAAAGCAAACAACTGAAGACTCTTAAAACCAGTCATGGACATTTTCTACCAAACAGGAAATTGTTTGATTGACAGAATATCGACAGATTAATCGTTATCTTTCTAATTTCAGGGTGTAAATGAACCCAGGACAGCTACCTGGAGGTGGTCTGTCTCATATTGATCAGATCTCAGCGAGGCGTAAATGACAGTTTGACCACCTCGTTAAAGATCCTGAACACGTATTTATTCCGTTCTGAGAGAGTTTGGTATTTACCTGACCTCACTGATTCACCTTAGATACTGTTTGTTTGTCAGCGGTGATTTAAAATCAAGAGTTTCAGGTCTCGGCTCCCTCGAGGATAATATTCCTTTATTCTCCGTCTGCTGGTGTTTGTTACTGAAGCATCCTCTCAGCAGGAGCCTCATTGTTTTCTGCTGTGAGCTGACGTCACCAGCTGAACACGACTTCCTTTTATTAAGAAGTGATTTGGAGTTATGAACTTTAGCTTACAGACAGGAGAGTGACCCCGCTCAGGTCTTCAGGTGGAGACGGGGGTCATTGGGTTCGACTCATGTGGTTTTCATTACACATTGACAGTCCTTTGTTCCCTTTGTGTCACATCTAACTGCACCGGAGAGATTTTTTCTGGCTGTTTTCATGTCTCACTGTGAGCTAATGCTTTCTGCTCTCGGCTCGCTCACACAGCAGACACCAGGAAGAGTCCTGAATCCACAAGTAGCCATTCAAATGCCACTTGCTGTATAAAAGGCATTTAGATGACATTTAAATGACAAGCTGGAGTGTTCATCTCTTAAAGCTGCGAGTTTCAAGGCATGACGGTGGCTGAAGGACAGGACGAATAAGGACAGAGAGACGTTTCCATTTCTATCTTACCCATAATAAAACAACATGGCTGCTGTAGCGTACAGACCTGTGACAGCATTAAGTTTGATATATACAGCTCAGTCTCCGGGAGATAACGAGGTATATCAGGGTTGCCAAACGGCTGACCGCAGTTCGAGTCACATCACCTGGATATTTTTTTTTTTTTACAAGAGGAAGTCGTACCAGGCTGGAAATCGTTGCAGACATGTAATCTCTCCTCTGTAAACACAGCAATGCCCTTGTGTTTGACGTATACTGAGGACTTTACTCTGAAATTAATTGTTTTCCCAGAGACGGCTTGAATGTGAAACTTTGTGCCGTCGTCGTCTTCTCGCCCAGCAGCACAGTCCTAACATCATATCGCCACTGTATCTGGTACAGAGTGTCTTTGCGTGTTGTCTCCCCAGAGTATTCCACTCAGCATCGATCACTCCTTTTACTAATCAATAACGACCTATATACGGATCAGTTCCCAGCATCCGAGGACATCCTGTGCAACTCCCTCACGGCCTGAGTAACTGCAGTCTGTCAGCAGAGAACAACAAACCAGAGCTCAGTGAACATACAGTCATTTATGGAGAAAGGAAATATTGATATTGATTGAAATTAAAGACTCTGCTGCGATTCTCACAGTGCTGGTGTATTATCAGATTTATAACAACTTTCATTGTTGCCTTATTTCGAATCATTTACTTCTTGATTTATGACTTAACTCATTCAGTTGATCTAAAGAAATGTGAATTTGAATGTGATTTTCCTGGTTCCAGCTTGTTAAATGTGAGGATTTCTTTGTTCTTTATGACAGTAAATGAAGAGTCTTCTGGTTTTGGACTGTTTGTTCAGCAAAATGAGCAATTTGAGCACACGGGTGATAAAAACTGTATCCGCAGGACGAAGCACGTACGAATACCACAGCTACAAATCCCTGTAAGATGTGTGTTTTTTACAGCTTCCACTGGAATAAAATCCAGTGTTCTGGAGCGTAGATGTTTCAGTGTGTGATGGAGAGGTGACGCAAGCCCCGGAGATTAACTGTGCTCTGCATTAAATGAGATTAGATTGTGAGGTGAAGTGAGGGTTAGGCTGTTTGGAGGTTCAAACGTTGGCCATGAGGTAGAAAAATCAGAAAAGTTAACTCAGAGCAGCAGAGAGTTCAGTGTAAAATTGACTCTTCACTCTGTGAAAAGAGAGAGACATACGTGCTAATCTGTCGGAAGGAAACATGCATCAGTCATCAGAAGAGCTCATTAAGTGACGTGGTGTGATGTCGGCTATTAGCACGTATTTATTCAGATATTTGCAGCATTAGAAGTTAACAGAATTAGCTGTTAGTAGTTCCTGCTCTCACTGTGCACATGGATGTACTGACAACTATCACCAGATTACCTCAAATATGGGTTTGTCTTCGATCAGGATAAAATGTGATGGCAACGTTTTGGGACAAATTTATCCTTATTAAGTCCAAAATGTTGTTATGAAATTGTTCCTGATTGAAAGTGACGTGGCAGTTTGTTTGCTCTGATTTTGCTGCGCCTTGGTTTTTCTCCTGTGCACCTGTCGACCTACTGTTGTGCTTTTTATGAGTCTATGATTTACAGGCATTAAATGTAGACGTAGTAACATCCTGAGGACAGAGTCAGAGATGGTCTCTCGCTCCTCGCCTCCCCCTCGACCGTCCCATGACCTGCTTTTTTGTCCGTCTCTTTTGGCTTTGCTTCCTGCAGACTGTCTGCGACCGACTCGTTTCCTGTAATTTTGCGATGGTTCACATTTTCGGAAACAATCAGTTAAATTACAGAAGAGCACGGTTAATATTGATGTAACACTAATCCCGTCTGAATGAGGGCTGCAGCCATTATAATTCACTTTATTCCATTTTCCATGGAGTTATTACACGACATTACAATAGAAAGCATTAAAATTCCTGCCAACAACAAACTGCGGTTTTTAGTCACAGAACATTAGACTATTAAAAATGTCCCTCTTCTTGCTGTTATCGGAGACTTTGCAGAGCTCTTTGTTCGCTCTGCTGATGTTCGTTGGCTTCCATTTACTCCTCACGGTCATCTGTATTTTCTCTCTCACTTCACTCCTAACAGCATTTTTCATCATTTGCCAGCAGCTTTTATTGGATTCACGTGCGCAGCAGGGATAAAAGGAGGGTGAAACACAAACCACGAGCCCCAAACAAATGAGCGCTTTGGCAGCTGGGCGGCAAAACACCATTAATTCACCCATTAGAGTTTGATCAAAACCAAAGACGGTTCTCAAAGACCTTTAATGAAACTGGATTCTCTTCAAAAAGCTTCAACAACAAAGAGAAAATAAAGATAAAATGGAAGTTTTGATTTGGAGAAAGTTCAAAATAGGAAGTTTCTCTGAACACGACCACATGGGTTCATGCTGCTGCGGTGAGCTCGTCCTCCTGGACTTTGATCGCACTCACAAACAGGAACGTCTCTCAACACTCTTCTCACCATCTTGTTAAGAGTTGGAGGAAAGAAAGAAATCCGGATATTTAGAGGGAAAGAAGAACAACAACGGAGACGGAGAGAATTCGTTCAGCTCACATCTGCAGACAGATTGTTATTGAGCGTTAAGTAGTGAGTCCACGCTGTGTGTTCCTTAAATCCACTGACGGATCGATTCAGCCTCATCAATACCAGACTCTCTCCCTGAAGCTGTTATTGGGAGCTTCTCATTGTTTCCTCAGTGATTGCACAGAAAAGTCTGTAGAAATCTCCTTTGATGAAGAGTGCGGTGTGACAGGGACGGGATGGATCCATTCTTAGTGATGAACATGTCAGAAACAATGTCAGTCACAATATTGTAACATTTCCAGAGAGAATACATAATTCTGATTGGTCGGGTTGGTAATTATTGTCTTGACACTGCTGTTTCTTTAACCAGCAACACATCCATTATCTTATAAATACTCAAATGTTCTCCTGGTTATTGTTGAAGTAGTCGAGTAGCAAATTCTTTCTAAGTTTGACAAAGATGATTGCACCTGATTTCAGAGCAGCCGCGATCAATCAAACCTGATGGTAAGATGTTTGGAGGTCCAACGAGAGGTCCGGTTACTAAAATGTTCTCTCCCGGCAAAGGTTCGGACCTCATAAGTTCTATATTGCATCCAATTGCCTACCTCTATGTTCATCAAACAAAATACTGTATATTTCCTTATTATTTCAGCACTTATGTGGAAATGAAATGATAAATAAAAAGGTGCAGACGGAGCTTTGAGTCCCTTTTCTCTTCAGTTGTTCTGCTTCTACAGAGGCGTATGTTAACGATGGCAGCTATATGTTCATGTTTTCATTTTGCATACGTGCTTTTGGATCGTTGATCGTTGAATTGATATTCAGATCCAGGTCAACGTATTGTTACACCCCTACAGGATACACTGAGACTGAACCAGCTAAAACCAGCTAAGAAGCTGCATCACTGGTGAGAACGAAAGAGTTCCTCAGTCTGTTATTGATCAAAAAACATTAGTGCAGATTTTAAAAGATGCTGGTAAGATGATTTCTGGTAAAGATACTTAAAGCGTGTCTGTCTCTGATCCCAGTTAGGCATCACACAGACATTTAGAGCCTGTCTTGTTCTATTTGGGATGAGGTAATCCAGTTCTGACCGTATCGCCCGTCTCTGATGACGGAGAGGAAATTGAATTGTCTTTCCATCTCACCAACGCTCCCCTCCCTCTCCGTCTCTGTCTATCACCGTTGTTTCTCTTCTTTCTCCTCCACGCTCTCGTCTTTGAGCCGCAGAAAACCCTCCTTCAGTAAAACCCCTGTTGTTTTTGTTCTCTCTGTTTGTGTTTTTACCTGCTGTTATCTGCTGTATACAGCGAACGCACCATCCGACTGTGAAAAATTAGAGTTCTGACCTGCGTAAATATAAGACATCACCCTTCGCTGCGAGTGCAACACAGTCTTCACAGTTTGTTTTGTTGATAATGTGATAAGAATATCAGCCTGAGATGTTTTTCAGTGCTCACAGAGGAGCCAAAAATCCTGATTTAGTTTAAAATGTTATCTCCACAGCGTAAGTGGATTTGAGAATCGTCTGGTTGTGTTCTGCTTCCGACAGAGACGAGGATCAGAGATGCAGACACTGACATGCATTATGTCAGCCTGTCTCTTCACGTCTGTGCTGCGCTGTTACACGCAGCTGAGGTCGCACTCAGGTCTGATTCCTCCAAAATCAAAGAAGCGATAGATTGTTAGTCGGGTAGAAGCGGCTCAGTTTGAGGTGATGTGATGGAAAGTCGATCAGTGATGCTTTCCTCGGGTTTCATGGCCTCGCTCAGGTCCCGTCATAAAAGCAGAGAAACACTTACTGGACTTAAATGCAGGTTCCTGTTAATGGACACGTCGACGGTGAAACTTTCTACGTGTTGTCGGTGATGTGAGACCAAAGGAGGTTTTTCCAGAACCTGGAGCCGCTACCTGCTGCTAACTGTAGCTAGTTAGCTCAGTTAGCAATAAACCTGCAGTTCCCAATCCTACTGTTCATTCACTAAACTGTACACATTAGTGCCGGCAACTAAATGTGGAGATTCAGTCGAGGCAGAGGCTTTAATTTTGTATTTATATGAACACAATGTGATCAGATATCATTGATCTGTTTACAGTCAGCTGTTTCCTGTTTCTGTCTCCAGTCTTACTGTATATTCTCTTCACGTCTCTTTCCACTGTCCTGTGTGTCGGCCTGCAGTCCAAGACAAAGCTCAGTGTTTGTCCTGAGGAAGAACGAGGACAGAACAACAACAGAGCGTCTGTCTGGAGGAACTCGGCCTCACTTTCAAACGGGCTGCTTTGTTTGTCGTCACCACTGAGAAGACTCCAGCGTGGCTCCGCTGGACGCACAACAAACACACACAGAAGTGCGTTGACCACAGCCATCTTCTGAACTGAGATTGAACTCTCACACACACTTTACACATCCCAAATGTGAACTTATCATCCTGCTAGTTAAACAGTAAATCCTCCACACATTTAGGAGATAGAGATCAGCATTAACCAGCTTGTAAAGAGAAGATTCGACTCGGCCAACCATTTGAAAAAAAAAAAGCCCTCGGCAAAATGCTGCAGAGCTCTGAAAGACTCGGAGACAGAGTACAGTTCTGCTTCCCGCCTCAGTCGGCGTGTTTGCATGCGTATAAAGAACTGGCTTTGCTGCAGAGATTAGAGAAATTGATTTCCACGTGTGCGTTTCTCCTGGAGAGAGCTGATTTCTTTTATCCGTTACGGGTTTTTAATCTGCGTTTTACATGCACATGTCTATGACACGACTTCACAGCAGGATGCTTCATATGTTCAGAGCTGGATTTGACGGTGGACAGGGCGGTGATGATGCTGCTGTCTTTAACACTCAGTCTTCGCTCTGTGCACAAACCAGCTCACACAGATCGTGTCAACTTTCTTCCAGGTCACAGATGGTTATCTTTATAAGTGAAAACAGTCTTCATCCTCAGACTCATAACCTCAGAGCTGATCGGCGCCGTGATTTATACGCCTTAAAACTGGATTCGAAGTGGAGCCGGCTGCTGAAACTCTACCGCTCTATACTGTTCAACCTCTTCTTGAACTGTTTGCAAGGCCTTATGGGTAGCTGCGTGGGTGAGTTCCGGACTGGGTGATACAGAATAACTGCTTAGTTAGAGGACGCTGCTGGATTTCACATCACCGTGAAATCCTAACGGTGAGGAAAAGTCGAGGGTGAGGAGAAGAAATAGGACACAACATTAGTCTCTGTCTCCAGTTTGTCCTCTGTTTGTCTCCCTACCCTCGTTCTCCCTCGTTCTCCCTCTCTCCCCCCTCTCTCTCTTCCTCTCCCTCGCTCACCCATGTTCTCTCTCATCAGCTCTCTCTCCACATCACTGTGTAAAGCTCGTACTGGCTTACTCAGCGTTTTCTTATCAACCCCTCTCTGATGGGGAAAAAGCTTTATGCAACGCTGTGTCCTTTTCATCCCCTCCTCCTCCTCCTCCTCCCTCCTCTCCTCTTCCTCTCCTTTTCCACTTCCCCCTCTCTTCTTCTCCTCTTTAGCTTTGATCTGGTCTGAGCCTCATCACACAGTGTAATGCCTCGGTCATAACGTTACTAAAAATGGGAGCACAGTCCTCTCCACGCAGCTCAGATCTGTGATCAAATGTCTTTTTAAGGGGCGAAGCCAAAAGACCAGAAAATCGATTCTGACTGGATGCTTTTTTGTGTATCCACATTTAGAGTTTGGACCAAATTGTACTAAAGTTTGTTTATTTGTGCAGAATGAAAGTGGATAGTTGTGAGACTGCAAAGAATCAGTTTGCATCCCCTCCACAGACAGCTCCTATTTATATTGTGAATTATTTAAGACAAGCGCCAAAGTGAGTGACGTTTAATGCCAAAATATTTTTTAATGATAATCGGTGCATCGTCAAGACTTTTCAACAGGGACTTTGTTTAACCTTCAGAGCAAATGCTCCATCAAAAAGTGATGTAATCTGTCTTTGTTCTCAGGAGGATGTGATGATGCGAGTCTTACTGTACACTTTCTACCGTTAAAGGCTGCAGTTGTCGTCCATTAGGGCTGCAACTAACGTTCTCTAACTGTTAAATTAATTGATTGGTTGTTTGGTCTGTGAGCGTGGTCTTGTGTTCGAGGCAAATCAGAAATCTCCTGGCACACCTGTATTCATATCTGTGCAGAAATGCCTCTAAAACACTCGTATCTACTCACTTTGTATGTTTGTTTTTAAAGGTTTGTAACGGATTGTTTCAGGTTGTGGATTTTGCCTCGATATTATGAAGTGAATGTGCACAAGAAAGGATTTAGTAGATTAAAAGCTCTTTGGTTACTTGCTGTTTGGTTGTATATTTTAATAGTTATTCGACCTGGACGTGCCTCACCCCACCATTTTGGAGCTACTGGTCGATAAAATGTCTTTGCTATCAAACAAATTGTTTTCTGAGGTGTTTGATTATAATTTAGAGGAGAAATCACGCAACATCCTGTTAGTTTAATCAGACACAAGACTGACACAAGTTGCCTTAAACGAGCTTGTGTGTTAATGAAACACAGTAATTACATGATTAACATCGTCAAAGTTTCAGCGCCAAAAGAAAAAGATGAGTTTTGCGTCACGTGTCCTTCTGTTGTTGAATTCTCTCTACTTAAACTCAGACTGAGGTTAGATTTGAAACATTCTGGTTTCATATCTTTCAGAATAATTATGTTCCTCAAACACTTGGCTTCTTAAACTGCATTAAAAATTCCTCCTCTTCTGCCTCTGAACATATCCAGCCTCATTAAGCGGAGCAGAGCGGTCGTTACTGCCCGCCGGATGATAAAGAAGTGTCTTGCTGAGAGGAATCTGTGGGACTGGAAACTCATTTCCAAAGCTTGTGATTATGTAAGGTCAAAGCCTTCTTTTCTCATGTGTTTGTTCGACGGAGAGACGTGTGCAGATTGATTTAACTTATTTTTCTAAAAGAAGATTTCAGCCTCGCTCTCCTGTCACGGACAGTCTTGACTAACGCAGCGTTCCCATCAGAGCTCCGTCCGTCTGTAACAAACACCGTCCTGTTTAATTTATTCAGGCCGAGCTTTCTCCTGCTGTCCTGTCTGAGGAGGCCGACACACACGTTCAAACACACCGTCAGCACAATACACAGACAGAGCAGCACGCAACCTGTCAGCATAATGCAGAAACACACACACTCAGCTGTCATCTCCGTAAACAGGCCTCGTGTTTCTCATTCTCACACAGGATAGTAGCTCCGGTCTTTCCTCGTCTCGTTCCTACAAATGTTTCTCTTCTTGTCCGTCTGCGCAGTGGATAAACAGCCCAGACACTGCCAGTATCACCCCAAACCTCTTTTACCCCGTTATTTGCCCCCCAGTTCAGTTCATGTGAACACACACACACACACATAGACACACACTCTGATCTGAGGTATTGGTCGGGCTGTTGTCCAGTCAGACGGACGGCCAGCTGGCTGCAGGACACTCAGACTAACAGTCGACCAACTCATCAGTCTGATGAATGAAGTCACACAAACAGGAGCTCTTTATCTTCGCGGCGTTATTACACAGTGAGGATGACGGCCTCGTCTGCCACAACAGCCTGTGTGTGTGTGTGTGTGTGTGTGTGTGTGTGTGTGTGTGTGCGCTCTTGTAACTTCCTTTTCATGTTTTTCATTGTGTGCCTGCTCGTGTGATTTGGCCGTGACAGTGTGACAGACGTGTCGGTGGATGTGAGTGAGCGTGCACGTCTGTGGTTTGTCTCCTGGTCAATAGACTCTAATTAAGCCGCCACACTGTAAATAAATTGTGAGGCTCCATAAAGAAAATAAATAAAAAAACCGGTATACAAGCCTCTGTGGACGGAGAGAACACAAATCTACATCCATATTCATGAAGCTCTGGAGAAAAAAACCTGCGTCACAGCTGTCTCTAAAAATATACTGTGAGGCCGCCGGGTCAGAACTTTTACACTCCGACTGCAGCTGCATGCTGGGTCAGTTTGTTTTACAGCAGTATCTTTAGTCTCAGTCACTCATTATTCATTTGGCACTTTGCAATGTGGGAGAAAATATGATGACAGATTACTTTCATAATCCGAGAAGCCATTGATTATTTTCTGGATTAAACAATGTATAGTTTGGTAGATTTATAGTTATTCCTAAAGCTCAAAGTGTCATCAAATAGTTACACATTTGTTATTATTTGTTAATTATCATAATAAACTCAACACAGAGTTGACAAAGTGCACGAGGAACACAAGGAAGTCTAGTCTGAGGTGAGTTTAAAGAGAAGATGGAACGAGGTAAAAACACAAACAATCAGTAGGAAGGAAAGAACAGTAATGCAAATAAATAAAATAAAATCAATGAAGGCCGATAAGACGTAATTAATTGCTTTGTTCAACCAACAGTTCAAAAACTGATGATCTATTTTTAGTGGAAAAATTTATAGTCGAGATCGAGGAAAGGTGTTTCACAGTAACTTCAGACCAACAATTCTGTATTAAAATGTCTAAAATCTGTGTTCTGTTTATCTTATCCCCCGTGGACCGCTGCTACAGTCAGGCTGATGAACAGGACTGAAGATAAACACCGTGTGTTTGTGTGTGTGTGTGTGTGTGTGTGTGTGTGTGTGTGTGCTCGTGTGTGTGTGTGTGTGTGTGTGTGTGTGTGTGTGTGTGTGTGTGTGTGTGTGTGTGTGTGTGTGTGTGTGTGTGTGTGTGTGTGTGTCTGTCTTTGCTCACAGATATTACATTCTATCTTCAGCCTTTCGTCCGTCAGAGGTCGCTTGTTTCCGTGTCGTCATGATGGCCTGAATGTTTCTCTGGAATGTCAAACGATAACATGCCTGTGTGTGTGTGTGTGTGTGTGTGTGTGTGTGTGTGTGTGTGTGTGTGTGTGTGTGTGTGTGTGTGTGTGTGTGTGTGTGTGTGTGTGTGTGTGTGTGTGTGTGTGTGTGTGTGTGTGTGTGTGTGCATACGCCGTCCTGACGAGTTTGACCTCTCACCTCGCAGACGTTCGATGTAGAGGACCTTCAGTAAATGCCACGATAAATCAGTCCGTTTTAGGCGAGCGCACGCTGCCTCAACATGTTCAGCCACTTCCACTCTGGACTTCTGGCAGAACTTAAACCCGGGAAGAACCAGGATTGAATATGAGACATAACTACTGTTTTGGTTTCGTGTTCAGAAGGGTTATTCCTTCAGACTTTCAGATACAACAGACCCAGAAATCAAGGTAAAATATTCATATTTTAGCTGTTAGCAGACTGACTGCATCTCCACTGTGTCCTGAGTCTCTTGTGAAGACATGCAGGAGGTCAAGTAACTGTGTCTCTGGACTTGACAGGGCTCAACAAGCCCGACGCCGTCAGCTAAAAACAGCCCTGCGGCAGTGTTTGTTTGGTCAAACAAGAAGAGAGAGAGGTCAAAGAAACACGTTGTTTTTTTTCCTTTTTATGAGACTCTGAGGTAAGAAAGAGAAAATGCTGCTGTTGGCAGTTTGTCGTTGACGGGGACAGGCGGGGCCAGCGCTTCAATTAACCTCCAATACAGCAGAGACATAAAACAGAGCAGGAGCAGCTTTTTCTTTAATTAGTTGTGTGAAGCAGAGGAGAAAAACCATCTTCCCTCTCACGCTCACCATCACCTCCTTCTTCCTTCTCCAGTTTCTGAGAGTCTTTTCTTTCACAGGATCTCTTTCTGCTGCATTGTTGCTGCAACTCCCAGTGTTAAGAATAAGTAAAGAGCTTCAACTAGCAGTTATTGTCTTTGTCGATTAGTTTCCCAAGTAGTTGATCAGTTGTTGGGTCTGTAAAACATCAGAAAATGGTAAAAAGTGTTGATCAGTGTTTATCAGTGTTTCCTAAAACTCAAGATGACGTCATTACACATAAATACATTCAGTTCGCTGTCAGAGAGGAATGAAACAAGAAAATATTCACATTTAGGAAACGGGAATCAAACGACAATTCAGCAATTAATCAATTTCATGTTGCAGCTCTAAATAAATCATTCACCTTTGATGCATATGGATTAGGGCTGCAAATAATGATTGTTTTCAAATTAATCCGTCCATCATTTCCACGATTAATCGATCGGTTGTTTAGTCTATAAAATATTGATCAGTGTTTTCCAAAGTCTGAGCTGACGTCGTCTAACATCTTGTTTTGTCCACAACCCGACAATATTCAGTTTACTGTCAGAGAGGAGAAAGTTTCCTGTAATAATGCTCTAAATAAAAGTGTAACATCATCTCCCTCCTGACTTTATCTTTAGTACATATGATATAATGTCTTCAGGAGGCTAATAAAGATAAAACAATATGTGGCAGATATCTCAGAGCCGACAGACCGGCTTCTCATCGGGGCCTCTGTGTGTTTGTAGATCCAGACGGTCTAAAAACCAGCCGGTCGGCCTGTAAGCTGCTGTCGGTCAGTCTCATTGTGGCTGTGTGAACATTCCTCTGTGTGGCCCCTTTGGCCTTTGCTCTCATTAACACAGAGGCTCTGACCAGGAGCCGGGGGCCCGACAGAGAGAGGAGGGGCCTCGCAGAGATCCTGAACCCACTGATCCGTCTGTACACTCGCTATATGTTGTGTTCATGCAGCAGCTTTCTGTTAGAGAAGTATCTTCTTCTTGGTTTCCAGCCCACCCGTCCCTCCTCATTAACAGTCTCTCGTGTCTTTGTGAGTCATCAGTACATCGCTCTCTGAGGAGCGTAGGAGGACACCAGCCACTCTGCCTTCTCTTCCCTCCACACATCCAAATCTCTGCCTCCGTTTCCATCCGTCTCTGTTTTTCTGTCCTCATTCTCTCTCTTTTTTTTTTTTCCTCCCGTGTCTGTTTATTGCAGAGGAGGTTCACCAGATAAAAATAGTGTCCTCATTTCCAACACAGGGCTGTTATATATTATCTGTCACCATGTCTCTATTCATTCAGCTTCAAACTGATGAAACTGAAAAACACATTTTCAGGAATCAGTTCTGCAGCTAATTCTCTACGTCAGTTCACACATGCAATCCCTTTGCACTTTTGTTCTATCTGTTTTTCTGCCTCTATTTCTGTCTTTTCTGTCTTTATTTTTTTTCTCTTTAGTCCAAAGAAGCCTAATTTAAATGCTGCAGCATGCAATGATTTTATACAACGGTGTTCCTCCAACTTTGGATGGATGAATGGATTTAGGAGCATGTATGTGTCTGAGGGGTTGAGTGTCCTCCCCAAGAAAATGTTATGTTTTTATATGCAATTTCACATAATTTTAGACCATTTTAGTACCTTAAAAAAGTTGGAAAAGTAAGAGCACTTAAACACTTGGAAGTCTACTGAGGACCAACCAAACGACTGAATAGACTGATTGGCAACAACTACAAAAAAACTGGTCAGCAGGATTAAAGTGCACTGCGTGTCCTCTTGTCTTTATTCTACATCATCTGATTTCATCCTGTTTTTCTTTAGAAATCACTATGGATACTAACAAGAAACGTGCAAAGTGATCATAAGAACCTGCTTACGCAGTCGACCTGCATGGCGTTTTTTTCTTTCTTTGAACAAGCCGACTGTGAGTCAGACCAGATCACCAACATCAGGGCTGGACCGCACTGATGCTCTGGGATCAAATCCCTGCTGCAGGTTCAACATGTGATGAAAGGCTGTTAGAGCAGCATGTTAATGAACACGAGGTCACATGTTCAATGATCACATGAAGGTGTAATGTTTGTGTGTCCACATACTTTTGGCCATTGTCACATTTGGAGCCAGTGAATGTTGAATAAAGAGACCAGCCTGTGTTTGAATTCACCGTGTTAAATAAGTAATCGTCCAAATTCTCTGAACAGTGCGCTCATGATTAATTCATCCATACACAATAATAAAACATGAAGCACATATAGTGTGTGTGTGTGTGTGTGTGTGTGTGTGTGTGTGTGTGTGTGTGTGTGTGTGTGTGTGTGTGTGTGTGTGTGTGTGTGTGTGTGTGTGTGTGTGTGTGTGTGTGTGTGTGTGTGTGTGCGTGCTGTGAACACACCCTCTTGTTTTGATTAGAGCGAGCGAGGCTGTGCTGGCGGACACACAGTGCAGAGGAGGGAGGCGGAGCACTCGTCCTCCCTCCATTCATCGCAAGCGAAGCCTCTGTCTGCTGCTCGCGCCTGATTGGCCGCCTCCGCAGAGAGAGAGAGAGAGGGTAGAGTGAGGGAGAGCGTGTGATGAAAGGACGGGGGAGGAGTCAGAGCATGTGAGCATACTGACACATAAGAGAGCAAAGAAAGCAACAACCGGAGAGACGGAGAGGACTCGTCTGTGCTTCTCTGAGAGGGAGGAAACAGTGCCTCCACTCGTCCCTCCTCCCTCGTTCCTCCTCTTGTGCCGGGTCTCCTCCTTCTGCAGCCTTCTGGAACAACACCAAAGACAGAGCGATGCAGGAGAGGACGCAGGAGAGGACGGCGGAGATGGAGAGATGACTAGTGTGTGTGTGTGTGTGTGACAGGCTTGCATGTGGAGTTGTGTGTGGAAGACCCCGAGCTTCTGTCAGCTTTAACCAGATGGACTCTGGCCCGGCCGGTTGGCATGGAGATGGATGCGAGGTGCCTCTTCACTCAGTGGACCGCCGCTAGCAAACAAACCAGCTCTTGTTTTCTGTCGACTCTCTCTGTCGCCGGGCGAGTCCGGCAGCTTTAGGCGTGGGCAGTGTGTGTTATTGTTATTTTGGATTCTCTTCCCTTTTTTTCCTCTGATCCCAAACAGATAAAGTGATTGAGAGAACGCACTCTGTCCCGACTGACACCCCGAGTGAAAGAAACTCTTGTAAGCCTGCGCGGGTTTTCGCACAGATTTCAGGACAGCGTGGTGGCTCTAATTAAGCCAGAGGGTAGCAAGCTGGTGCCTTCCACATTTATGTTTTGCCTCCCTTTGGTCCTCCTCTCCACCCCCTGAGGCCCCATTGTCATCATTAATTTCTATAGCGATTCACCCATGAATAATGGAGGCAGTGGAGTCTCCCATGGACTAGTGCCTTAAGAGTGGGAGCGCACACTGAACCGGGAACGGAGGGTTAGAAAACGGAGAGGAAGAGGCGAGCTGGTGCTGGCGTGCACAGAGGGGTGTGTCCAGCGCTGAACGGATGAATGGAAGAGCAGCCGACGGAGGCCGAGCTCAGGAACAGCACGTGCTCTGACGACGACAGAGGAGAGGACGGTCCTCAGACGTTTGCATCCAGACCGCACCTTCCTCTGCAAGCAGCTGGAATATACAAAAGAGATAACGGAAGGGAAAACGGAGGAGTGATGCTCTGATCTGGAGCGGCACCAGATTTGATTTCTTTCTCTAGAAAATCATCTTGTTTGTCTTTCTGAACATTTTAGGGAGATTTCTTGAAGCCCTGTGTTAATATTTTGGAGCCACTTCGGTTAGAAACTCTCACTTGTTTTGACATTATCTCACTTTTTTGAAGTGAACCAGCTCTCATTTGACAAAAACAGAACTTTAAGATCTTTTTACAGACCTGGAAATGAACAGAGGGCTGTTTTAAAAATAGGACATTCTCTCAAATATTGGATAACTTGCTTGGAAACTCGATCAGCGTTGGAATGGCCATTTGTTGACGGCTGGTGGACAAAGAAAGGAGGAGCGAGGAGGCTGTAATGTAACCTCCTCCGTGTGGACAGACGTCTTAGAAAAGTGCCTGAACTTTGTAGCTTTGTTAAAAGAAAACCAAATAAGGAAGAGTTCGACGAGCACACAGAATCATGGATGACTCCAGTATTTTGAGGCGCAGGGGACTCCAGGTAAGAATCAGTTTGTTGTTCAAGAGTGGAGCTGAGGGATTCCTCTGCGGCTCACAGAGGTCAGAGGTCGCATGTTGAGAATTTGACTCGGGGAGATCGATTCTGTGAAGGCTGAACGGAAAGAATGTGTGAAGGAAAAGCCTGCATTCTTCTAACTGAGCTTTTTTGACAGAGTCATTGTTCAAACACACACTCGAACAGTCATTCATTCAGTTTATCAGCTGATATCAGGAAATAAAGCTCACCAACACACACACTCTCTCACGCACACAGATCATTTCAACAGACCTCTCCAGTCTCTCTCTGTGGCGGTCAGTAAATGACGCCACAGTCCTCTGAGTAACCATCAGAGAATTTTGCTTGTTGTTTTTTAAGATGCTGCTCAAACTGTTTCATCGTTAGCTAATCTATCCGACGTTGCAGCTCCGTCCTGCACGCAGCTTTCATGCCTTCAGGGTTTTGGGGGCCATAGATGGAGAAGCAGGAGAAACGTTGAGTCAGCAAATGCTGCTCTCCCCCTTCAGTCTCCTCACCCGCCCCTGAGAGAGGGAGGGGAGAGTAATGTATGGTGGAGTCAGTTTTAGCATTCAGCCTCAGATAACCTTTTTCCCCTGAGCTTCTTCCTCACGCTCTGAAGCCTCCAGGAGAAATCAGGAAGCAAGGATCTGAGCGCAGAGATGCTCCAACACCGTGTTCTACATCCAGTATTTACGGTGTTTAAATAGCTCCGTGTGGAGACGAAGTAGGCCTCGAATGAGGACACCAGGCAGCGAGAGGTGACCTGGATTTGCTGGAGGACTTCAACGCACCTGTTCTATCTCAAGCTTTAATTTACAGATTCGGGTTTAACAGTGTGATTCTGGATGCTACTGACTGTCTTCGTCTAGCTTAATGCAGTCAAACACTGACTGTATGGGAGTGTCAGAGGTGACACAGGGGTCAGGTGATGTCTGCCAGATTGACCACGGTTAAATATCTTAATGGATGATGACGTCAGTTTTGGGGGGTCGTTTCCCGTTAACTGTCTCACCATTTAGAGAAAACTGTCTCCCATCATCACCGACATACATCCCAGTCCCGCCTTCACCTCTGCACCACATGTTCGTAGCTTAGCTTTGCTCAGCTAGAAACAAAGTTAGCTAGCTAGCTAAACAAAAGGCAAATAACAGCGGCAGGAATTAAACAAATAAACACTGGGTTAGTAAGACAAGAATAAAGAGGAATGAAAACATTTTCAACTTCATCGATCAACCGTTGCGCTTTCAAAGCAAATAACAGAAATTAATAGAAACGGGGCGTTGACGTGGCGCATCACTTTGTCTTTCGTGGTCAGAGAGGAATCCCCAATAGGAAACACTGACGTCAAGCTGAGCCGGTCGGTATCACAGTATCAGATATTATTTTCTATCCTTGATTCAAAAAAATGAGTGTCATTGGGATCAACAGGAAGATATTATTGCTTATCATCTGCATACGAAATAAAAGCACCAGTAGACGAACCCCTAAACCTTAAATGTGGTCATCAAGTCTTCCTTCAACACGTTTCAGCTCACTTCTATTTTGCATTGTAGACGTAAATGCACCAGGACTTTTACTCATGAGTAAAGGGCTCATGTTGACACTCTACAGGATGTTCAAACACAAACAGATCTGGCACAGTAGATGTAAGTAACGGAGAGCAGCCTCTTGTTGCGGCTTCTTGTTGCGACGTCCTTTCATGCAGCATGCTCACAGAACAATACAAGGCTGTTGTAGTTTCTCTCAGAAATGTTTAAAGTGCCGGACACATGAACTCACTGTCACCCTTTGGAATAGAAGTGGCAGAGTGGCTGTGTTGCTCTGTGGCTTTTTGTGGACAGATGATCCCGTCCGAGCAGACAAACTGAGACGCTGATTGACAGCTGCATATTTTGTTTGTCTGCACACAGCAGTTCTGCGTGGACTGGCTGTGTTTGTGTTTGTTCAGAGGGGCTGTCCTCTGGCACGTTTTGTTTCTGTAAATCTCTCTTTGTGGCTGGATGCCCGCAGTTGGCAACCAATACAGTCGGCTGGACGGATTAAAGACATGACCGACAGTCTGAAACCTCGGCCCGTAGAGGCTGCAGGGTTGATCTGAATGACATGAACACTCCTGAATTAGCCACTCTCAGATCCTTAGTAGTCAAAAAATGTAAAAATGCGTCTCAAGGGTTGTGCTGGAGGAAATGAAACGGGGTCATTAAAACAGTTTCATCCTCTGGAGAGCAGGATCTTCCACGGCCTTTTAGATTGTTATATTTCTGGTTTTGAAGTGGGTATCGTGTCCAAAAGGTCAGGCAGTCGGCTAAATCATCCTCTGGAGTCCATTAATGTCTGAAGAAGCTTTCATGGAGATGAGGCTGTTAGTGTTCAAGATAAATTATCATACATCAGAGCGTTGCTGCATCAGACATTTAAGCCCGATGATGGCACTTAAGGAAAGGTCAGGGGAGCTCGCTTAATGCGATGGGATTCAACTTCTGGGGTTCAGGAATATTTGGACCGAATTTCAAGGTAATCTAGTCGATGGTTGTCGCTGGAACAAAATTAATGGATTTGCTCAACAACAGAATACTAATTGCAGACAGTTTCAAGGTTTTTCCTATTATGAGGCTAAGGTGCAGCACCGCAGACAAATGAATGCAAAATAAATGTGGAGAGCATTAAAACTAACTAAATTAATTTCCCCAGGACTTCTAATGGTAGAAGGTTTTATCATAAATGTTTTGTGTGGTCTATTTATTATCTGCTCTTACTTTCCAAATCTTGCTACAGAGATATAATAATGGTCCAAAATGAGGTGAAGCTTATTGTTTTTATTGGAAATCTGAAGCATTTTCTATGGATTTGGTCGACATACACCAAAGTCCCTGAACTGGAAACACTGTCATTTATCAGAGCTTCCTTCTTGTGATGCTTTAAATGTCGACTCATGTCATGACGGCTTCTAAGTGACGGCGAGTATCGTCTGTATTAATCAGTCGACTGTTTCAATGTCAAATTATGTGAAGTCCAGTAAATCTTTATCTGTACATTAACTTTAAATGACTTAGTTCACTAAGAAGAAAAAGTCAGTCAATATGTAGATAATTATATAGTTAAAATAATCATGAAATCCGAAGTGTTGGACAGATGGATGGATGACCGTGTAGATAAAAATCTCCTTTATTGGACGAAAACAGACCGAACCGCGCCGACTGTAACGTTACGTACAGGCACGTCAACAACTGGATCACGTGATCGTATGTTCGCTGGTTGTCCTTGAAGCCTTGTTAGGTCAGGCGTCCTCTGATTAGCTTCTCGGTCAGATAGCATATAGCCTCAGAGGTCAGAGGTCATCAGGACTCTGTCAGGCTGCTCTGATGGACTGAGGGAGATGGAGGATAGGTGGCGTTTGGAGACCAAACAGGGAGCAGGTCTCCACCACTTGACCTCTGCTGTGAGAGGGACGGTAAAGAGAAAATGAGGTTGGGGTCGAAGGTCAAACAGATAGCGCCCAGTGTTTAGCTTCTAGGTCATTCTGCTGAAGTGAAGCTGGTCAGACGCGGCTTTCTATTTGTAGAACTGTTGTTTCCATGAAAGGGTGTAGGGGCGAAGAGGCAAACACAAAGGACGGAGGGGATGAGCGACAATTAAATGGCTGCAGGCGGTTCTTCTTAAACACAAAGACCAAAACAATAAAACAGCTCTGTTCTGCTCTGTAAGACTCATTAGTACAGCGAGCTTATGTGTCTGCTGGCCGGGTTAGTAATGCCTCTGAGGGGACTGAGGTTGTGCTCGATGGGCGAGCTTTAACTGTTTATAGTTCAGATTTAACTACAGAGTGAATCTGTGTCTCTGAGGTGATGAATGATCTTACTACGATGCTGTGGATGAACGCAGGATATACGGGGTACCCTTCATGTGCATACATGTGTAACTAAGCCACATAACGAGCTTTATGTTGTCTAATATCTTGAGGTCTGTTTGGAGATTAATTTCTGTCCACAACAAACCTTCTCGCTGGTGGCTTGGGCGATATCCAGAATATTGTATCACCATATTGTCCTGCACAAACATTGCGATGGACGACACGCAGCTTCCCGCCTTTAAACCGAGATATAGCCAAACTGGCGAGCTGGCATTCTTCACCAGCCCGTTTAGCAGTTCATCCGCCAGCCCGGTCTCGTTTCCACTTCGTCAAGTATCGACATGCGTTGCCTTCACTGCTACAACAGCTCAGCATGCATTTTCCTTTTCAAAATAAAATCCCAATGACGCCACACCAGCTGCTCAATATTCCATATTTTGAAACATATTACACGTGACAGCAAATATCGTGATATTAGATGTTGAGAAATGAGAAAGTAGCAAATCTACAGTTTCTTATCTTGATTAAGTACTACACATTATTAATTCTAATAATGATTTTAAGTTGCAACACTTCAGATTTCAACTGATATTTAATAGATTCAAAAACCTTGGTCAGATGTTTGAGTTTTAGCAATATATTCTGATGAAATCCTGGAAGTTAAACTTTTCCCTAAAGAAACGCTTAACCTTTTACTTTAGCTGATATTCCTGTAAACAGTAGATTTCTGTAGAAGCAGACTAAAGTGTTTCTGACACATATTCACCCACTTTCGAGGTGCCTGGTGAAGTCTAAAGAACTTAAAACTCCAGCAACACTTACATACTTGTATTACCGTTTATAGAACAGCTTTATTAGTTGGTGCTGCACAAGCTTGAAGCCAAAAGGTGAAATAATAAACTTGTTTTATATAACACACGTGTTACAGGAGTTTTTGACCTCTTTATACAATCGAACAATAAAGGCTTTATTCTCAGGCGTTATGTTGGCACTGAAAAATTCAATAAAACTTGATCCAAAATGTTACCGTCTTTCTTTCTTTTCTTTTTACGTGAGGTAATTTTACTTCCAGTGGTTTTCTAAAAACCCAAATGGAATCCGCCAGTTATATAAAGTATGAACACTTCAGTTATCCTTTGACCTTCACCATCCTGTTTTGTGTTTTCTGTACATTTCTGCTTAATTTCCCCTGAAGGTAGAGAGCTCTGAGGTGATTTTGAACCGTCTTTGCGTTCAGTTTATGCATCCAAACTCCAGATCTCAGAACCGTGTTCAGACGGCCGGCTGTCAGAAAAGTCGTCCCACAGCTGGAGGACACAGCTGTGTTCTGGCCCCCCGCTGTTATGGGTGCCAAGGTATCCTTGAGCGAGACAGTAACACCTCGCTGTTTCACTCCTGCACCGCAAACACTCCGATGTATAAAAACTGTACAGTCCATGAAACTGCGTCTGCTGGTGAAGCTGTTTAAAATCAGCTTGTGTGTGTGTGCTCGCGTCCCGCTGCAGTGTGAGAAGCAGGATTAGCGCTGCCATTCACAGCTCCAACAGCAGCAGAAACAAAAGCCTGTGTGTTCCTGACTCTCTATTAAATCCAGAATCTTTATCGAGGCTCTGTGCTGACATCAGCCCGTCTGGATCCCGGCACGACGTGATCGGCTCGTATCAGGTGGCATCTGCTTCCATCCCAAATTGCTTCCTCATGGATTTAGAGGCGATTCTTCACCTGCGTGCTCGCTCAAATTTCATGGAAATGAAATGCAAGCAAGGTTTCTTGATGTCGTTATTCCTTTGGGAGTATTTCTTCCGCATAAATACCTCCAATAAAAAAACATCTCACAGAGTTTTTCTTGGATATATTCAGAGTAATGTTGCAGCGATTAACTGATTTCACTAGAACGGTCAAGTGACACCAAGTGTTTCTGTTCTCGCTCTTGTGTTCTTGTAAACATCATAAATTAATTTTCCCTCTTCCACCGTCTTTGTATTGAGATGGACACAGAAGTCACAGAGACGGATATCTCAAAATGAAAACCAAACTAAAGCTTTCTGCATGACGGCACACCAAAACATGACAATAAACTTAGTTTTATGAATTATTTAAAAGTGACAAGTTGCTCCAAATAAAACTGAGTGAATGAAAGGAGGCGAGCTGGACTCTTTTCTGTCTTTGCTGCTCGTTAATCATCCAGCGATGCCCGAACACAGGGACCGGAGTGAAAGCTTCTGTATGGTAAACATTGACTGAGGCCCACAGGAAGAATAACACGGTCACGCACAGCAAACCGGCAGACACACAAAGTTTAAAAAGGAGGACAAATTCTGAGAAACCAACTGACGTCAACATGTCAGGTTCTGTTTTTTTATGGTGTTGGACTAACACAAAGTAATGTACACCAATTCTGATAGTTAATCAAACACATTAACCCTCAAACTCCCAGACAGCTGCAAACAGCTACTGTTCTGAGATGCGTGGCGTTTGTAGAGTTTCTCACCTTTTCGTTTGCATCACACGGACTTTGTAAAGAATATAATTACACCATCAGGTTCTGCAGCTTTAATTCCTCAAACGCACTCACCGAGTTTCTTCCTCATGGTCAACAGGCAACGGATGTTCAGATTTCGATCCGTTTCATCGTGTGGACTGAATAATTTAGGTTTTTGACTGTTTGCCAGACAAAACAATAAATAAAGACCCAAATTCCTGTTTGAAGGCGGCGGTTTATAGATATAGATGTGCACTATATCGTTTGCTTTTGGACATAACAGCCACTTTAGCAGCTCAGAGTATGAGAACAATGTGGCCGTCTGTCTACAGAGGAGGAGTTTAATGTAAGGTATAAATCACACAGTGACAAACCCGACCACCTGCAGTGGTGTTTAATAAGTTCAATCTTCACTTTTCTATTTTCCCTGCTCAGCTTTTCTTTCTTTCTTTCTTTCTTGCTCATTAGCTTCATTCATTTTCTCTCAGACTCTTGTTTCTTTTTCTTGCTCTTGCACTATATTGGCTGTAAGTCATAACGGTGCCTGGTGGAAGCAGTGGACTCTCAGGATGATGGAGAGATTTTGTTCCTTCCCTCCTCCTCCTCCTCCTCCTCCTCCTCCTCCTCCTCCTCCTCCTCCTCCCTCTTCCATCCTCGCCTCCTCCTCCTCCTCCTCCTCCTCCTCCTCCTCCTCCTCCTCCTCCTCCTCCTCCCCCTCCTCCTCCTCCTCCTCCTCCCTCTTCCGTCCTCGCCTCCTCCTCCTCCCTCTTCCGTCCTCGCCTCCTCCTCCTCCTCCTCCTCCTCCTCCTCCTCCTCCTCCTCCTCCTCCTCCTCCTCCTCCCCCTCCTCCTCCTCCTCCTCCTCCCTCTTCCGTCCTCGCCTCCTCCTCCGGCCACAGTTGACTGAGCGTGCCGCTCTCCCTCCCTTGCTCTCAACCTCGTGAAATATTGATAACCCTGAGGTACCCGGGCTGAGAGTGAGGGGAACAAAAAGAAATTTCACTTTTCCTTCTAGGGCTTTAACCCCTGAGTGCTCCTCCTCCTTACAGGGCTTTGAGAAGCTCAGCAGCTCTGGGTAATCTTGTCTTTTGGCAGAGAAATGGTGTCAAAGCAAACTGGTGCGAGGAATTCATGATAGGTGAGAGAGATTTAACAAACCCAGAAGGGATTACAAAAAAAAAAAACAACCCACATGAAGCTAATGGAGAGCAAAATCCAGCCAATTAAAAGCAAACAAGCAAATCTTCTTTATGGATTAGGAGTTGTTAAAAGTGTTGGGTTCAGTGGAAATGGACCACAGTCCTGCCGGAGCTCCTCTGGGAGCGTGTGGTCTTGTGATTTGTTGTGTTTGTGATGGCGTGTTCACCGGTGCTGCAGACCAACGAAGAGGCAGGCAGGGACAGGACGTCTCTGGCCTGCAGGCGGTCGGTCAGCTGGTTCAGTTTAAGGTTGAATATTATCAAGGAGACCAATGAGATGGCTTCAGAGCTCAGCCAGGTAAGACGCTACGCTAACGAACCTCTTCTCATCGGCCTCATGCAGTGATGGAGGAGCTTTACCAAATGATATAGTCAAAAATCTGGAGAAAAGTCTGAAACAGATGAATAATAGCTTATAAAAATGGATTTGGAGTCATATGAGTTCATGTAAAGCTTGACTAAATCTACAGTAACATCTTTGTTCTCTCTCTCCGGAGCAGTTATATTTTTCTGCTCCTCGGTCTAAATCGATATTCGGTTCCTGTTAAGTGGTGCAGTACCTTGTGACCCGGTCCGACTGTTCTGCTAAAATCACTGCAGCTGCTGCTTATCAAGAGCTCAGAAAATCAGCCCGCTGTGGCCGCTCAGCACTATCTGACAACGCAGAGACCTTTTAATGGACTGCTCCGAGAAAAATGGACGTCATTTCTGCCGGCTTCCTGTTGGTCTATCAATAAACCAGACATGCAGAGGAAGGAGAGAGTGACGGAGAGTATTTAATGCTCTCAGCTGTAAGAACGCCGCTGAAGCAGTGATTGATTATCAGTGATGGAGCTACGTTTCTCCATATTTAAATAATCCTGTCTCATAAAGTTGAGTTACTCTGGATATTTGTACTGATTTGTCTCGATTGAACACCATAAACATTGGAGACAAAGAGGGAGGGAGGCTTTTTGTCCCTGATCCAAGTCTCTTATTATTCCCATCAGGCCCTTACATTTACTGAAATGTTGATCACCTATTCGTCCTCCTTCCTCACAAATGATCTTTGGCTGAGAACGTTAACCTGGCAGACTTTCGACGTCTCTTAATACAGAAAAAAAAACCTGATTCTGCTGCGTTGATCAGAAAACAACAATATCGATTCTTTCTTGTCGTAATTAGCATCTAAGTCTCACCTTGAAGTTAACTTGGATCTGTTCTGAAGCTTTTAGTTACGTGATCTTTATAAAAGTTGAAAACAATCTCTGAAGCTCAACTTTTAAAACCAACGCGAGACAAGAAGTCCAAGAAATAACTCCACCACTAAACAAATCCCAGCAGCTGAAGAAGATCAATAATGTGATAGAAAGTACCAGAACATTTACTGACAGGACATTTGATGTGAGATATTAAAACTTAATTTTTGCTGTTGGATAAATTCTTATTTATCAAACAAAAATGTCAAATAATTGATGCCTCCAGTTTTTTAGTTTTTAATGTGTGAATTTGAATATATAAATGTAATTTCTTTGTTTTTTCTTCATGTCAAGCTGTTGAAGATCGAGCTGTGACTAACAATTACTTAAATTCTGCGATTGTTCGATGGTTATGCACATTTCTCCAGAGCCCAAACTGTCATCATCAAATTGCTTCTTTTGTCCAAACCAACAGTCCAAAACAGAAAGACTCGTCTTTAACTGTCAGAAATGACAAAGAGAGGCTGGAAATCTTCACATTTCAGACGCTGGAACCAGACAGTGTTTCACATTTTTGCTTGAAACATTAAATCAATAATTTTCTTTCTGTTGATTAATCAGTTAAGTCTTGCAGCCTGCAGATGTCCCGCTGCGCTCTGAGAAGAGAAGATAAGAGGGACTTTGCAATCTTTAAACTAATGACAATAATTAATGACAAACATTCATCGCTTGCAGCCGTTGAGTTCGAGTCACACAGAGCGGCTGGATTTGCTCAGCAGGAGCTCTGAACCCAAGTTCAAAAACCTTCACACTACATTTTAATTACCATGTATTTTATGGCATATTGACATTCTTGAAGCTTCTTTACTCCGCTGAACCCACAGAACCTTCCCGGCATGGTTCCACAACCGCCCCGCTTTCTTCTTTCCATCCTCCTCCTCCTCATTTTCCCCTTCATCTTCCTTTCATCTGTCGCCCCGCGGGCAGACGTCTCTCACCGTGATAAAGGCTGAAGCCCAGAGGGTGGCGCGCCTGCTGCCATCCTGGTGTCAGAGTGTAAGAGGGAGGCAGGGGGAGGAAGGGAGGGGAGGGAGAGTCTGGGTGTGAGGGAGATGTACAGCATTGTATGACTTATTGTAATTATCCACAATAACTTCACTGCTGAAAGACAAAGAGGAAAAGAGTAAAGAGGAGCAGACAGCTCAGCTCTTTGTTCGCCTCCCTCGTTTGTAAACTCAAACTCTGCGGGTGATTGTTGACTTGAGTTTCACTCTGAACATTTTCCGTGATTCTGCCGATCTCATTCAGAGGTTCAGTGCAGATATCATGAAGATCAGACATCTGTTGAAGAGCTAGAATTATAGAGATAGAATTGAAAGCTACAGTTAAAGTTCCTGAATGTTGACTTGTCTTAGACAAAGCAGCAACATAGAGATATGATTATTATGTTTCTCTCTACATTTCGTTACTTGTAAAACTCAGAAGTCTTTATCAGTGGCCTCCAGTTCAACATTATCGCTGTACCTGCCCCTGTAGCGGAAAAAAACAGATTAAACGTCCAGTTAGAACTCGACAAAAAAACATGCTGACATCAATTTAAGATATCACATTTTCCCACTTTGTGAAGTGGTTGCAGTCTGGTTTGTTTTAAGCACTTAAAGTAATTGGTATTATGAGATAATCCTGCTTTGGGTTAAAATAACTCTTGTTCCTTAGATACGTTCAGTCAGGTAATTTACACAAGTTACAGAAGTTATAAACAAGTTGAACCTGACACTGGAGCCGTGTTTCCAGAGAGATCAGATCAATTCAGTTTGGCGGACATTCAGATGTTTTTTATTTGCATTTCCATTACCAGAAGTTAAGGATAAGTATATATATATGTATATATAAGTTAAGGCAGATATATCATCTGCTCAGCTGAACCAGACCAATCGTGATGGATCTCATTCCATTATCTGATGGTTTCCACGGTCTGTGGCTCCCAAAAGAAAACAGTATCAGATACCAGTCCAAGTGTTTGTTGACCCAATAGGTTCTTTTGTTTGGTCCATCACTCCGTTTTCTGCTCCTCCGCTTTTGTAACACAGTGATGATGTCATTGTAACCTTCATGAAAAGTTCCTCTCGCAAAGTTCCCACAGTAGTTTATGTAACGTCTCTGTTTTGGAATGCATAGCAAATCTGGTAATTAATTACCCATGGCGCATTGCGTCAGTTCAGCAGATGTACCCCGGGTCGGTCCCGGGGGCTGTGAGAGCAGCCGGTGTTCGTGGCCAATCAGGATGAACGATGGTGCAGCTGATGCAGCTGGAATGACACCAGGAGTTTGTCTGGGGAAACATTTCCTGAAGTTTCTCATTGCGAACATAATCAGACGCGTCCTCCTTGTCGAGCGGGCAGATTCAGAATTCATACAAGAGCCGTGACAGCAGACAGAGGGTTATTGTCAGGGAGTCGAGCTGAATGTGAAGATGTGTGTGTGTGTGTGTGTGTGTGTGTGTGTGTGTATGGGTGGCTGAGGAATGAGAATGGGTGGAAGTGTGTGTCGCTGTTGAACCCATTTTCTCCTCGACTGTCAGTCAGGAAACAGCCTCTCGACTGTTTATTATGTTCGTTTTTTACACATGTGATGCAGTCGAGTCGCGGCAGATGAAAAGGCCACACGGCTGCAGAGGATCAGATCCGGATTCAAACCCACAGCCTCTGACATGATAAACACCTGAACCTGCCGGAGCTTCAGACGTTTGTATGACAAAAACTGACAAATAGCAGCGTCGCTCCCGCGTTAGCTATAACTCTGACATCTCCTCCGCTGACACTTAGAGGACACGGAGTCTCTCGTTAAGAGGAGATAACCTGACAGTCAGACAGAACGAGAACACTCCCAATGTCACCGTCTAAACAAAGCCAGCAGTCTTCAGCCCCCGTCAGCATCACCTGCTCAGACACCTGGAGTCAGTCTCCTCCCCCACCCGCCGCGTGACTCGTCCAGAGTAACATGAGGCTATTTTAGCAGTTCATGAATTACCCTTAATTAAGCCACATTCTCCAGTTTCAGCTCGTTAAAAATGAGGATTTACTGCTGTTTGGACATAATAATTAATTGAGGAAATAATTGATCTGTTATGAAAACAACCGTCATCAGCTGTAGCCCTAATTGTTTTCTTTTTCCAGTGTTATATTTGCATCCACTTCCCTAATTTATGTGCCCAGACACTAAACGACTAGCGACAGCAAAGGCCAGCTGTTGTGCTGCGTCACACGGCCCGTGTTTCTGCCCAAAAGCTGCTCTCGAACTCATCAGTAGCTTGTGGCTCTGGGTGAGAGGAAAGAACTCTCCAGACCATCAGGTGGCGGTAGTCAGTATTCATCATTCAAAAAAAGAAACAGGAAGACTCGGGACTTGCGATCTATTTCCAATGAGGTGAAGTTGAAAAATAAGGAGAAACTGCAGTCCCTTTCTTTTCTCTTTTCTTTTCTCGTGCATCAATAATCAATCACTGTGAAATGAGCTCTGCCCTGATTCTACTCGCTGTTTAGTGCCGTTGGTGCGCGAAACACCTCAAAAACTAGACGGACGGCCTGGTGTGTCAAGGACCCTAATCTTAAT